>JAWWUD010000033.1:600000-1182540 GCA_033964015.1 Scolanthus callimorphus | reverse complement strand
AGAGCTTTTAAAAATGTTTTGCTTATGACAGATGTGTGACGATAAACCCCATTCGCAGATTGATACTTGCGGTCACACAAAGGGCACTGAAACTCGCAGCACGTAAGCCCACACAATTCAACATACGACTAGATCTTAATGATTAAGGTCTACTTAACCGATATTTATATCACGACGGCGTTTAAGTGACAAAAGGGTAAAACTACCAGCATGTGTTAGGCAGGAAGAGTATAAAGAGTTTTGATGAGAAGCATCAACTAGCCTGCTTGCTAGAGGCAACCTATTCCGGTCTAGCAGCAATTATTCTGCTGTTCGAGGGAGAAAGCCTCATCCAAAATAAGTGCTTAACTAGCGAAAATTGGCCAGTCCAATTGACGAGTGAATTATGTTCTCTATTCGTGAAAACCAGGTGAAGTCAAGGACAATCTATTCACATCGGCGAGACCTCGGTACCGGTCTACAACCCCGACACACAAACCAAGGTCCCGGATGTTCTATTTTACGAAATACCCCAGGTAAAAACAGGCACCCAGTTTTTGATACTAGGCGCATGCGCAAGGGGAACACAACGGCGATTTCCCTGCACTCGCCGCGTTCTAGTGGGTACTGCATAAGGGTAAAGAAGTGTGATACTTTGCGCTTGCACGTACCCCAAGGTGTTGACCAGGCATAAATTATTCCTGATTGTTGTTCCCCTCCCTCCTCGCTGCAAATGACACTTGTTGTGAGTTGTAGTTTTAATTCTAATCGTCTGGTTTTACGATATCACAGCATTTAGCATCATGGAAGACATGCTGAAGATTTTCTCTCTCGGTGAACATCTCCTGTTATTTGGTAACCAAGTATGTATCATCTGTATTTCGTCTATAATGCTATCGCAAACATTATATTTCATCTATTTGCTTTCTTACCAGGGTTTGGGAAAGAACAAAATCGTTGATAGATTTCTTCATCTTCTCAATCGACCGCGTGAATACATCCAATTACACAGGTAGAACCGATAGCTTCACCTAGGATATCAGACCCAAAGCCAGGTGCTCCGGCTTTCCTCGATTGTTTGGCTTCATCAAATACAGGGTTTCAAAATGCAACAAACATTTTGGCATTGGCGCCAACTAAAAATATAAATTTGGTCGTTGTATAAAATTATGTTTTTGCGAACAGTTTGCTTTATTTAGTCATCAGGGACCGTTCATTTTTTATCAGGGAGGGGGGCTGGTGGAAATGAGGTGGGGGGGGGTCACCCAAAAAATACGCCACTAAGGGGGGGGTCAGCCAAAAAAATACGCCACTAAATGGGGGGTTAGCCAAAAAATACAAGCACATAACAGGGAGGAAACGAAAAGTTTGTATTTTTACAGCATCAATATGTTTTGTTACATGTTTTCAACTCGCTTATATGTTTCTAATTTCACTCAATACTTAATAAAAATTTTCGGCGCGCTTCGCGCGCATTGCAGAATTTAACATAAATATGCACTGATAGGCCTGCCGGGCAGTCTCTATGTTTCAAAGAACACACGGTAAGCGTGAGTTCAACGTTTAGTCATTTGGGCCGCGCTTCAAGCACATGAATAATAATAGTTTCTTCATTTTGCGGAGCGCATGAAAAATATTACCTAAAGGCTCAGGAGCCCTTCACTAGGAGCTTTCATCTAACCTATATAATTAGCGTATTTCCTGGCTCCTGACAGGCTTTGTTTACTATACACACAAAACAATCTACCCTTTTTTCTGAGGCTTGATGAATGCGGTTATCAAAATTTGGGCGCGCTTCGCGGCGCAAACATTATGTGCCCCCTCTTTATGTAAAATGTCTTCTACTAGGTCAAATCAAGTTATCGAGTGGAATGGTTAGGAACCCTGACACCCTGTTATTGTACTATCTCTTTGTTCAGTTTTTTCTGTGGAATCCTTTTGTCTGTGCACTGTCACGGTACTGTCACCTACGCACATCATATGAGCTTGAAACAAAAGATTGTGCACTCTCAATGTCACGTGATAGCCCCTCTGACATCCAACCCACGCTATTGTGTTTGTTCCTTTGAAGTTTGCCGGGCTTCCTAACCATTCCCCTCTATAACCTATGGTCAAATAGGGGACCTGAGGTGGTGTCACGAAAACGTTCAATAGTCAATAGTTCTGAGGGGGATCGGTTCCTTAGCTTTGACACAAGAAGTAAGAAAAACGTTAAGAAGAATGAGACTGCATCACTTAGGCAAGAGTCTATCTTACAGGGCAATCATTTATAGGGGGGGGGGGGGGGGGGGGGGGGGGGGGGGGGGGGGGGGGGGGGGGGGGGCACCAGAAAAATACATTGGATTTTGGGGGGCCACCTAAAAAATATACGGACATGAAAGGGGGGCCACCCAAAAAAATACAGGGTCTCCCCTCATTTCCACCAGCCCCCCCCCCCCCCCCCCCCCTCCCTGATAAAAATGAACTGCCCTCAACTGGTCTAATCTCATTCCAATTAAAAAAGTGTTCACGTGATGGTTTGGCGACGAGATCGGTATTCCTGTTAGTCGCCATGCGACGACTTTACATGTACATATACTCAGACTAAAATTCCGAGCCAGTTCCCTTTTGTGGCGTAACCTCATCCTATTTCGGTAGAGACACCACCGTTCAGTCACTGACGTTGCAGCCCACGGTTGAAGATGGAGTAAATATAATGAAGATTCACCATTGGTAAGGTCATAATATGATATTCACAGTAAACCGCTGTCCCTATTTGTTAACTATGTATCCACCTGAATTCTGCAACAGCAGAAGCTCCGCTATCCAATATGAGACTTAGGTCTTGAATGATTAGGTCTCCTTGGAACGGCATGTACATCACCAAGGCGTGGTGAGTGGCCAAAGCGAAAAAACCAAACTAATCTGCTTGCTATATTCAACCTATATTCACTGGCCTAATTAGCTCATATGGGCAGTAACTCATGAATTAATTATCACTTCGTCCTACTCCCGTGTAAGGAGGCGCCCCTGGTCACGTGTATTAGTCGCGGCGCTTTTACGTATCATTTGCTGACCTGGCGGAGCTCCGTTTCTTTCACACCCTCCCCCACCCTTATATATCGTCCTAGCACTCATTGCTCCGCCAGGTCTCCTTCCCATAACTTATATATAGCACAATGGGCCGGTGAAAATGGTATACTATTGTGCCTCGGGTATAGCAGGCTACATATTTTGCGGTTTTGAATAAGAAAGCGCGTTTCTTATGAAGTAAATTAATTCCTCCCAGCCCTTGTTTTCAGGTGCGAGCCGTCAAATTTGGTCACGTGTTTTTTGTAGACGAGGCGGACAAGGCTCCCACTCACGTGACCTGCATCCTGAAGTCACTGGTAGAGAGTGGAGAGATGATCCTTGTTGATGGACGAAGAATTATGAGAGGTAGGAGCACCTCAGATGTACTAATTCGAAGCTAAAAGTAGCCGTGTCTCGGTGTTAGACGATCGCCAGTGCGTTTCGGTGGACCACCCAGTCACTGAAGACAAATTCTCCTTTTTTCCACAAAGCGCTATTCACTGTTTATTATACTGCAATGTCCAACCGTGTGACCCTCCATGGAAAAACGTTACCTAACGATTGTTTCAAGAATAACGCTCTCTCTCAAAGACATAACGCTTTGCCAAAAATCTTTAACGGTCTCATTTAGAAAATAACACTTTGCCAAGGCCGTTATAACGGCCTGATTCGGAAAGTAGCGCGTTGCCTAGGCCGTTATAAAGGGCTGTTTTATTAAAGATAACGCTCTCCTTGGTTCAAATAACGCTTTGAAAGACCGTTATATGGTCTGATAACGGTTTTTGGCTACAAGGGAAAATCGTTAAGGTACGTTTTCCTGGAGGATCACATATAATTGAATCGATCTCTGGTTGGCACATTAATAAGATGGATGACGTCAACGTGAACAGCGCTTTACCTGGCATAAAAATGTTCAGGGGACTATATTGGTCGCAAAAAATATAATATATTATTATAGTGCACATACATTTGCTGGTAGTATACATCTTAAAGTAGTTTACTTAGGAGGTTAATACCTATTATTAGTTTACAGTTGACGCGGTTTCCATTGTTATTCGTAGGGAATTAACTCGATAATGGGCTCTCAACAACTAAAATTTGGGGAGGGATTTTGAATTCTCCAGGAAAGGTTGGGGTTGATCAATAGAATTGAATTGAATTTCTAGGTAAATATATTGCTCATTATGGATTCATAGGTAAATAAATGGCTTATTATGATTCATAGTAAATATCTAGTTATTTACCTATTAATCCATAATAACATTTACTTACCTGTAAATCATAATGTGTGGTTCCAGAAAATATCCCCCCCCCTGAAGAGTGTTGAAAAGTGACCCCCCCCCCCCCCCCCCCCCCCCCCCCCCCCCCCCCCACCCTCTCTGGAATTCCCGCGAAGAAATACAGTATTTATATGGAAAATATATCCTTTCCTATTATCCTTCCTATGGATAATTTCTGGAACCACGCAATAAGCCATTTTTACCAAGAATTCAAGGGGCACTGTCACGTTTGTTTCATCAAAATGTTTTAAAATAAGACAAGTGTTCTACAGAAACGAACCTATATTCTGTTTCAAATTAGTCTTAAAAAGAAAAAGAAACTTGTTCACAGCCTGTTCGAAAATCAAAAATGCCAATTAGCAATCCAATTCCATCCGCTCGATTATACACGAAAATACTCTAAATTTGTATTGATCTAGCAGCTGAAAGGTTAGTTAACAAACGTAGACCATTATTTTGTTGATTTGTAGGGAGTTTGACTGCATTTAAGCTACTTAAAATGACCCCAAGTTAGACCAAATTCATGATAGACCATGACAGTTGCCCCTTTCACAATGACTAATTCAATTATCAACCCAAACATTTAACTAGTGAATTCAAATCCATACACTTACCCCGAGAAAAAACATCCAATAATCTCAGTT
This sequence comes from Scolanthus callimorphus, assembly GCA_033964015.1. NCBI lineage: Eukaryota > Metazoa > Cnidaria > Anthozoa > Actiniaria > Edwardsiidae > Scolanthus > Scolanthus callimorphus. The sequence continues at coordinate 1,177,586 of JAWWUD010000033.1, read as the reverse complement.
TATGCATCTATGCTGACTGTCTGTCTATAACCAATATTTGCTCCTAAATATCCTTTATGCGAATCCCGTTGAACGCCACAAAACACGATTTCCGAGAACGCCTTCACTTGAACCATATTGAGAAGCGATTGTCCAGTCTACTTGCTTGGTCTCATTGCCCATAGAGTGTGTTTAAGACGTAAACCTGAAAATACAGATAAAATCATGACCAGGTTAATTGCATATCTAATCGTAGAGAGCAACCAACGAGCGCAAAATACCTGAAACTTGCCTTCAGTTTCTCCATCTTGAATCAGTTCCATCCGTTTTGCTAGACACAACGTTATGCAAATTGATCTGTAGTAGCTGTTAGCTGTCAGGGCGTGGTACAATGAAAATAACCAGTAAGGACGTAGTTGCTTTTGTCTCTATTATTTTCGTTCTACAAAGGAGTTCTTTTGTCTCTAGTCTATTATCCTCGTTCTTTGTGTTGAGGTATAGGGTATTGTTGTATTATCCAACCAGAGAGGAGCTTTAAGCAGCTACGTACCGACCAAAATAACAGCGCTTAAATGAGTTGCGCTTTTACAAAAGGCCGCTTGATTGATTGGACTGGCTGTTGTACGAAAACAAAAGAAGTAATTCGTGTTGGGAAACCTTTGTCAATCATAGCTGAATAAAAGTTGTCATTCATTTTCTTCAGCATCACAACTTTATTGTGCATGGTAAAAATTAATTGCAATAAGTTTCTCTGGGGAACCCACTTCTATGAAAGCAGCTAAATATCTAACAATAGTTCCTATTGAATCCGCTATCTTTTTCAATTGTAAACTGTACTCCTTTTCAAAATTGTTAAATTCAATGAGAAGAATGCATTTCATTTGTCCCTGTTTTTTGAAAACCTTGTCAACTGTAAACTAAGTCCGTTAATTACCTCGATTCTCGGCAATAACCCAATACATCCCTCGGGCCTACGGCCCTTGGGATGTATTGGGGTTATTGCCTCGAATCTCGGTAATTAACTCTAACTTATAATAACACTGCATATCCAATCCTCCCCCTCCCCTCCTCGTCCTTTATGTTAATACTTTGCATTATTCTTTGGTTGCACTGGCTTTGCTTGAGTTGTAACATAGAGTCATTTTTAGCATAAGTACACAATAATAACACTGCATATCCAATCCTCCCCCACCCCTCCTCATCCTTTATGTTAATACTTTGCATTATTCTTTGGTTGCACTGGCTTTGCTTGAGTTGTAACATAGAGTCATTTTTAGCATAAGTACTTATAACACAACAAATGCGTGTTTGTTAGGTGGAGACAGGACAAGGTCAGCGGCTAATACCATTGTGGCTCATCCCGACTTCCGTATGATCGTACTCGCAAACAGACCTGGATTTCCATTCCTGGGCAACGATTTCTTCGGCGCATTAGGTAATGAATAATATAATTGGGCCGTCAGTCCTCAAGTGTTGCGCCTCAGACGGATATGGAGTATGGATAAAATCATCTGAACCTGTTTGTAGGCGGTTTCTTTGCGTTTCCAAGCGCGAGGATCGATGCTCCATTAACCCCATTCTTCATACTTATCGGACCACTCGGAAAGCCTGAACCTTGTGACGATCCGCCCCCATCCCTCCCCTCCCTACCACGTGCTTCTCTCACTCGCCCCAGGCTGACTCCACTGTGAGCCCAAAATGGCCGCCGTGCTCGCTAGATCTGGTTGATTTATGGTTTCCAATTATCCCTTTCATTTTAAAATAAAATCACAAAAGCGCGGCTGACATGTTGGTGGCCAGAACAAAGGGAACAAATGAACTTGCTTCTGTTCTTTCCACCAACATGTCTACCAGTGACATCACATACAAACCAAGACTAAAAGTAGCTAGTTTAAAAGATAAATATTGTGTCGCGCCCAACACACTCATGTTTGTTATTCGTGGGACGGTGTTAATCAAAATCTTCCTTTCGGTTGTAGGAGACATTTTTAGTTGCCATGCTGTGGATAATCCGGATTTCAAGTCTGAAATGGTAAGTCCATGAACTGTAGTAACCTTTAAAAAGCTATTTCGGCCAAATAAATTTGGTTGCACTCTTGACGGTTTTGTTCCATATTTTGATATTGAAAATAAAAAAATGTAAACAATTACAATAACTTTTTCCAGGCCATGTTACGCCAGTACGGCCCTGTAGTCAATGAAGATGTTCTCAGTAAACTGGTGAACGCGTTTGGCGAGCTGCGATCACGCGCAGATCAGGGTCTTATATCATATCCTTACTCCACACGGGAGGTCGTCAGCGTGGTCAAACATTTACAGGTAGGCAGAGGGGCATTTGAATAAAATAATGAAACCATCCATTGTACGCCCTAGGCTTATATTTCTTAATAAGTCGATAAAAGGTGACATAATTATTGGCAAATAGTCATTCGCTGATGATAACGCAGCTGAAACGACTAATTGTTTTAGTGTAATTACTCAAGCCACATAAGATTTGGATACAAAAAACCTATTTTCCTATGTTTGTTTTTCGTAATCATAACAAAAATCGCGCGCGAACTCCAAACGTTTTCTATGTGGGTGATTACATGTCCCAGGCGTTCCTTGTGTGCAGTGAAGGTAAACCGCTGGATGTGCGCGGGTACTCGAGTGTTTCCGGTGACGTCACAACCTAACCACAGGAAACCCGCCAAGAGCGCCAGGGACTAGGCTGGGTGACCAATCAGCGCGCGGTATTTATTTTAGTCACTTGAGTAATCACACTAATAAATGTCAGAAGCCCCAGGGGAAGTGTTCAGAAGCAGTTGTGTTTATTGCATTGTTTGGCAGATACCACTGTTTTATTTCTGTTATATCTGTTATATAAACTTGGAATATTGTTTCAGGATCCCTGGGTTTAGTTCATGTAAAAGCGGTTAAGCCAGGTGTGACTTTTATGTGAATTCATTCTTTCTTTTCACAGGCATTCCCAGACGAGGGCGTAGCTAGCGTTGTTCGTAACGTGTTCGATTTCGACTCGTATCACCCCGAGGTAAAGGAGGTCGTGACGGAGGTCATGCACAAGTACGGGATCCCTGTGGGAGCAGCATCCGGGAATGTGAACTTGTCGAAGGAGTAAGCATTGGGTGAAAATACAACATCGACAAAAAAATATAAAATGGAACATTGTATTTTATGGTTGTCTGGCAAGTAAGCTTGTTTGAACACATTTTATGGCAATCAAATGACCAAGACTGTGGAATTGTAAAACACATAAAATCAAAATATTCGTAAATAAAAGATATGAACGTTAATCCTGTGTGTTGTGTGTTGAGATTCAAATCAGCTTACTCGCGCAGGCCTGCCATTTTCACTTTACTTTCATTACTGCGATTTTCATAATTCTGCGAACTCTCGCTAACGATTTCCAATCGTAAAACCGCCTTCTGGCTTCCGTCAATCAAACTCCCGAGTCTTCTCGTCGTTACTCTTTGTGCATTTTGATTGGTCAGCACGTAACCATTGCTGGCGCGACGGGAAGCCATTTTAGCGCTGCTTAGGCGCTGGCCAATCAAAAAGCACAAAGAGTAACGACGAAAAGACTCGGGAGTTTGATTGACGGAAGCCAGAAGGCGGTTTTACGGTTGGAAATCGATGGCGAGAGTTCGCAGAATTATGAAACCGCAGTAAACGTCTGAGTAAACCATTTCGGGGAAAAAACTGACCCTTTCTGTAACAAACCCTTCCACAAGGTAATACCGGTAAATATATTTCCGATCTTTCAGAAAATTTCATACATGGCCTGTAAAATGGGATGCCACATGCCACACAATCTTCACTCTGGTCCACTTCAACAAGCTATCCATGCTTATTTAACAAATTTCATGTTTTGAGCCCAGTTTCTGAAACTTCAAACTTGAATTCTGATGGAGAAACATTTTAGATGTTGTACAGACAGAGTAAAATAAAATATTCACACAATTTGGTTTACTCGTCGCTTGGTATTCTACCAAAAACTGCTCAAGCATATTGTTGTAGTTACGCCAAAATGTTGTCACGGATCAGAGTCATTTGTTCGTTACAATTGAAGGTAATTCGACAGCAAGGCAAAATTGACGTGGACCTTTTGTGAATGGCCGAAATACAACAAAGACGAGAATGTTTCGTCTCTTTTAGGTTTCCCCTGCCTCCCCCTGTCTTCACACATCACTGGACTCTCCTTGGGGAGGGGGACGAAAATGACGGAGCTATTAACTGCCCAGTGGAAGAACGGAAGCTTAAAGTAAAGGTACGTGATTCGAGCACCCTTATACAGTCATGCCTCTACAAACAATGGGTTTCCACATCTCCCTAAAATATCCACTCCCTTCTACAGGTTTACACCTCCCAGCCGCACGGGCTGAAGTCACGCAACGCTCCTAGTCACGGGGCGAGGAACGTTGTGCGACTTCAGCCCTTGAGGCTGCGAGGAGAATGTTCTACATGAGGGCAATCCTTCTTTTTTGGCGATGCTAAGAAAACTATTTGAATAGTCTGCTATACTGAAGCTCTTAATTTTTAAACAAAGTCGCAACATAAACTGGTTGTTCCTTCTTTCTTGTATACTAGTAGTACATGTTTCCGTATCGTGCCTGCCAGTTTCATGTTCACGAAGAATCAGTGTTTCTCTTTGTCTTCATTTCAGGGTCCCACGCATTTGCCGACCTTTAAAAAAGATCTCGACCGTTCGGTCGATCGGTCTGTTGTGTTCACCGAGAGACTAGGCCACTGGGACTTACCGCTTCACGAGGGGAGCTTCGTTAGTGGAGTGGCTGTGGGGCCAGGTGAGAATTTATCTTAATATGTGACCATTCGTAATCACTTGCTATACATAACCATAGTTAGTAGAGGGGAATGGTTAGGAAAGCCGGCGAACTTCAAAGAAATATGTCTTTGTTTGAGTTTATGGGTTGTCACGTGGTATTGAACGTGTACAACCAAAACACTGTAATAGAGAAACATGTGGAACTTTGCAGCACGCCAAGGATTTTTTGTCGTTTTTCGCGTTAATGGAGTTCAAAAGGGAAATATTAGTAGCTAGTTAACAGTAACACATACTTTCAAACAAAGATTTAACTTCTATATGCCGTAAACCAAACATAACTCCGTTTAAACGAACTTGAAGTCGGCGCCCGGCCCGCGGAACGAAGACGACGATTCGGGTCACAGTACGAAGACTTCATTCGGAAATCATTCAAATAAATCCAGCAAGAAAAGGATAATTTTATTTGTTCTATGAATTATGCAGACTTGTAATTTCTAGAGACAGTTTGTAAGCAACAAGTTGTGAACTTCCTATGTTTATTTCGACAGCCATTAAGCTGCATCCCTGCTCCGTTGAGTTTTGACTTTGGTCTTATTTACATAATTTAACAGGGTTTTCAATAAATAATTTCACGATTTAGTATACTGAATTTGACGCTTAGGATCTGGAAATGCCGAGTTTCTTTTCCAAAGTACGCAAAATTGATAAGGCGCGGGCGACAAAATCGTGTTAAACTCTATCTCGCTCGCTCGTGAGATAAATTTTCAACACTCGAAGATAAAATTCGTATCTCCGCGCGGCCATGTAATATCTTCTATGTTATCGCTGCTGTTCAATGCATGGGCCAGTCGATATTATATCTACAGATCTTATCCACATCAGTTCCTACTCTTAGTTATAATTGAGTCTTAACTTTTTTTAAACACAGAACCTGAAAACACGGGAAAGGATTTAAAGCTGGCGGTGAATCTTTGTATACAAATACTGCGCGTTCACAGCTCCCACCGAACGCACATTTTTAGCGTTATAAGCTTTTTGAATCTTACATTTGTTTTATCCTAAGCATATTATAAAACATTGCACTCTGTCCTAAGTTTAGACTGCTAGCAGCCCGTGAACGAGTATGATTCACGAGATGTGCTGTAGGGTTTCAAGAATTTCTCAAATCAAAACCACAATTATTATCATACATGGTTGGAACAAACGTTGCTTACTGTAGCTAATTTTTCTGCAAATGTTGCTTTACAATCTTGAAAAAACGCTTGCAAAATCACTAAACTTCCATACAGCCTCTCTCTTGTTTTAATGCTTGTGCACGGTCACGCTCGGATGACGGTACTTTCAACATCAGAGAGCCCCTATTGTTGTGTTCTTTTGAAGATTGCCGGCTTTCCTAACCAGTCCCCTCTACTAACTATGACATAACTAAAGAAAAATGTCAAATACTACACTAGCGGATCTAGGGGAGGGGCCAGTGCTCCCCCCTTACAAGTGAAAATTTAACAGAGCCCTCTCATTCAGCGATGTGCCCCTCCCTGCCCAAATTCTGTATCCCCCGCTTTACTATGCTCACATAAAGCAGGCCTGAATAAAATCTAAGGACGCTAGACTGTGTTTGCCTCGACACTTGTCGTCAAAAGCCCCTGCACCGTCAACGAGCCATTCTTCAGTTGCATTTTCGGGAGTTATGCTACTCGGGCTGGCTGTGTTACCACTCTTCTCTCTTCGGATTTTGCTTTATATCCCAACCGTTCCTAGAAAGATAGATGTCTGATGCAGGTGTGCTGCTCAACCGCGTAGCAAGCGTTCCCGTGAAGTTTTAGGGCAGAGGGAGAGTAACGAGAATGCGAAGCATGAGTGAGTTTTTGGTCATGTCTTCTATTGTACGCACGGCCAAAATCTCGCCGTGGTTTCTCTGTCCGAAAACTGCACGTAAGCGCGTGTAACGCACGCTAAGATGTTGCTAGTTGCCATGGTTTGTCTGCTAGAGCTTGGTCCTTGTCTTGCACGCGCTTCTCGGCTCACCTCAACGACGAGCTAACATCGAATTGTATTTTATTTTTTCAGGTGATCTTCGTGGCGACTGGATTCACACTCTTGCATACAACCCTGTGTCATTTTTATCACATCAAACAAGCCAGCACTCAGCTCTTGTCAGCGATATCTCTGAGCTGTTTCCAAGAACCTTCTTTCATTTTATTCCCAAACTACAAATTGCTGCACTGGGAGAGGATCTGAAAGGACAAGTGATACTTCACGATCAGGATAATAATACCCTTCTCCAAATAGATCCCCAAAACCAGTCCATAAAGCTCATCACCTTCCAGTCTATGGCACAAAATACAAAGCAAAAGTTGACGAGGCACTTCTCTGTAGCGAAAGAAAATCCTAAATTTATCATGTGCTCGAGTTTTTCGCATGAAAATTGGGTCGCAGTTTATGAAGAGGATAGTAACAAGATGGACGTTATTGACTTAGCTGATGGTGTCACCCAACACATAACGTTCCCTTTCGTGATTGGAAAATTTGCGCCCTTCTCACGTGACCTGTGGTTACTCGAGGAGACTGGAACCGACCGGAAGTATTTACTTGCAAAACCCTACCCAGAAGCCCCTATTCCTTGCGTACTTTACCCTGTTACAGAGGAATCCAGTACATCTTCAGGAGATCGATGGCAGTCGATATCCACTCGTGGGTTATCATCGGAAGCATTGAAGGCTGCTTTAGGCGACGACAAGCGAGCGAGGAGTAATCGGTTGGCTGTCGGGAAAGACGATTATGCTACGATAGCAGTCGCTCAGCCCGACCAGCTGATTATCAAATCACCCGTCAGTTTCTATTCTTTTCCAAGGACTCAGCCAGTGGAGACGGACGGCCAAGGTCAGTAGAACTATCTTTGTATTCCAGCCATATTCTATTTTCATAAAACACAGGGAGCCCACCTCGCCCAAGTCAATTTGGCCAAAAGTGTTTGTGTCACTCTCTATAAGTCATTGACTGTTACTCTCTTTTTCTCTGTACAGACGATACGAAGAGTAATGCATTCAAGCGTAAGGACGTCATCTCCATGGAAACCGTCCTTCCAATTTGCCTACCAGCCACAGGCCAAGTCATACGGCTCGTCCCAAACTCCCTTGTCCCAGAGGATCCCGACTGCAAAGGCTCAAGGGATAGCGTTGCCCCGCATGCGCTAGGGACTCTGGGACATCTTGAGGTTGTCGACGTCGCCAGACGAAGTGCTCGGTATTTGCCTTTCTACGGTGGCTATCAGTTGCCAATTTTCGCGCGCTTTTCCGCGGCTCCTGTGTTCATGGCGCCCACTATGTCGGATGGTCTGGTGACTGTGGATGCTTCCGGCCGCGCGAGATTATGGGAGACTGGGATCAGCAGTTTGGAAAGGTCCCTTGGTGAATGGAGGCGCCTTATTGGATACGAAGGAGAGGGACCATTACAAGTAAGTACCCCATACAGGCACTCTTTTCTTTATTTCATGTAGTTCCTTGCATATTTAGCTTTGCAAACTTGCTTTGTCGCGCGACCCTACGTTTAGATAGTACTGTTATCTGGTTATGAAGTTTCGCATTACCGACACACTGCTGGAAATCTAACCATCCTTTTAATGAGATGAATGGTAGATGCTCTGCTTTGTTGTCCGATTTCAGGTGACTCATTCAAGGAGAGTGGTGAGGAGGTGACAAGTCCTAAGCACGGAAAGGTTTGTAGGAATGGGATCTAGAAGCCAACAAGAGGAACTTCGATAAAAGGACTTCTCGTTTGGGAACTTAATTCTGAAAATAAGGAAGCAGAATAGTGTTTTCCGTATGTTATGGATTAAAGCTATATATGATGTCCTTTTCTGTGCTCTTGGACATTTTATGTGGATATCTGCAGTATATTGTAGTGCCATATCAATAATCTCACTCCATTGAATATAGAGCGTATTTCAGATGACTGTCGTGAGTAATTCGCATTTACTTTGTAAATTACTCCTATAGGTTTTATTCAGAATCGGTGTAGTCATATGAAATTCGCTCTATTCAAGCATTAGAGCACAACTTTCTATGGCTTTATCGGCGAAATAGAGCACGCGTGATGTTGGGAGAGACAAGAGAACGTTGTTGAAACTAATGTTTTTATGATATAGGGGGAGAAAGCCATTATTTTATCGGTGAAATAGAGCATAATTATTTGAACCAATCAGTACGCGCGTTTTGTAGCTATAGTATAAAAGGTCTTGATTCATGTACCCTTTGTAGACCTATTTCTGTTAAGGCTTACGAGCTGATTGATCTTACTTTTCAGGTTGATCCCGACAATGTCCCTCATGTAGGCGGTAACACGTGGGCTGGCGGGACAGGGGGGCGCGACACGGCCGGTCTTGGTGGAATGGGGGGTCCCTATCGGTTGGACGCGGATCATGACGTGTACCAGGTGTCAGATGAGGAGAAGAATGCGGTTCCCGAGGAGGTCAAACAGGCAGCGCGAGAAATAGCCAGAAGGGCATTCAAGGAGAGGTTTGAAGAAAAGTTATATGTTTTTGTTACCATGTAACGTTTGGTAAATCAGCTAATATCCTATCGCAATTGACACGTGGGACTAGGGGGTTCTTATACACGTAAAATAAACACCAAACACCACGTTGCTTTGTGATTTGGACGTTGGATACGATGGACCCTTTGCTTGAGTTACAGCAGAACATGGCGCCTGACTACCAAAACTCAACTCCCAAAGCAAACTTTTCTGAAATAGGGTTGCTCTGGGAATTGGCCTTCGGCCATTTCTGGGCAATTGCTATTTCAAGCAGAGCATTGTATTGTATTCCGAGTCCAGTTTCGAATTCTCTAATCTACCGCTGAAAAAGCATCAAAGGCGCATAAATACCGTAAATACAGTGGGAGCCTCGATTTGTGAACCCGAAATTTGCGAATGCCAACGAGTCCAAAAAGTTTTGTCTATTGTCCCCATTCAAGCTTCATCAGTTTCTCGTCGGTATTCACAAGTTTTTCTACTTCAAACTGAGGTTGCCACTGTATTTATGCACCGTCGATGCCTATATTCAGCGGTAGAGTAGAGAATTCGAACAATAAATTTCCTGACAGAGTTCCTCCATGCCTGCACAGGATTTTGCCAACCATTTCACAGAAATTACAGAATACCTCAAAGGCAAAGTTGCCAACCGTACTTTCTTTTCATGGCAACCTTCCGTTTACATTGCCTACCTAATGCAAGAAAACCTTTTTTTTCACTCACATAGGTTACGTGAAATCCAAATGAGTGAATATGACGCTGAAATGTACGAGGAGTTCTCATCGCGCGTGCGCCGCCAGATCCAGTCCCTGCGCGTCATTCTGGACAGCCTACAGGCGAAGAGCCTGGAACGAGTCTGGCTTCGCCATCAGACGTCTGGCGAGCTTGACGACACAAAGCTGATTGATGGGCTTGTTGGAGAGCGTGCTATTTATAAGAAGAGAGGAGACGAGGAACCGGAGGTGATATTTCTTTATCAAATAATAGGAATCATTCAGCGACTCATTTTTGTACCCCACCAGGAGGGAGAGCACGCTACGCATGCGTGTGCCGCTGTCCAATGGAGGGCGTCGAGCCAAAGGCTCTAGAGGAATATAAATTCTTGACAACGTGTAGTAGATAAAAAAGATCCTAATTACCAACAAAGCAGAACAAATACTATATTCCAATTTCTGTTGTTTCACGGTCGACTGATAACACTATATGGAAACCAGGCTTTAGAGTGCGCCCAATGAGTTAGTATTCAATATTCCTGTTTCCTTTGCAGCTCGGAACACCCCAACGTTTACCAAAGCGCCTGCGATTTGTGGTGGATGTCAGCGGTAGTATGTATCGATTTAATGGTTTGGACGGGAGATTGGAGCGAGTTATGGAGGCTGCGTGCCTTGTGATGGAGGCTTTCTACCAATATGAGGACAGAATTAAGGTAGTATTGATGAGCTTATAGATGTATCTAGCAACGTTTTATACTGTACAGGAGGCACAGCAAGTCGCATTTTCGTCCCGCGGTTGCCATTTTTGTGGAAATTCTGACAAAAAAGTGTTCAACCAGCGGGAATCAGCGTAAATTACTTGCACTCTCCGCGTCACTGCGGTTCGTATATTTCAGCTAATGGCTATAACCGGAGCCCCCCTCGGAAGCTCTGAGGGACGAGGAACCCTTATTTGCAAGAGCCCCTCAAATGAAACTGAATTTAATATATTTTCGTTATATTTTGCAGTATGATATTGTTGGTCATTCCGGGGAGTCTCCCGAAATATCATTCGTCTCATCCGACAACATGCCGAAAAACAACCGACAACGTCTCGACGTCATGAAGCAAATCCACGCGCATGCGCAATACTGTATGAGCGGCGACCACACACTCGAGGCCACCGAACTCGCCATAAAACGAGTGTCAGCGGAGGAAGCCGACGAACATTTTGTGATCGTCCTCAGTGATGCAAACCTCTCTCGTTACGGGATCTCTGCGAAGCAGTTCGGAAAAGTACTGACTGGGGACTCTAAAGTCAACGCGTTTGCTATTTTTATTGCTCTCTTGGAAACCAAGCAGACAGGTAATATTTTTTTTTTACTTGTACAACCACTTACAGTTATAGCCAACTGGAACGTAAACGTATAGCAGCGCCCTTAAAGTTAGTTAACTGCACGTTTCTGTTTGATTTTATGTGAAAATGTTTTTTTTTTTCTAAAAATAGACACTTTTCCAGCGCTGATAGGGAGAGACTTGATATGGGAGATTTCGCTCTTGCTAATGGACTCTTCAACGATCCAATTCTTTGCTGGGCGTTGCTTTTCACTTATAAAAACAACTTGTGAAAAACTGCATGTTGACATTTTATAAGAAAGTCGTAGAGATATATGTATAGACAGGGCGTCCTTAGTGGGGTGGGTTTGGGCATTTCTAAATAAAGAAGATCGCGGCGCTATAGCTGCAATTGTCCATTAGGTGCGTGACTCATTCATAAATGTCTACTGAATAGATATTTCTCTGTTTGAATAGATTGGTGAAGAGCTTGCCGTCAGGTCACGCTTTCCAGTGCCTGGACACCAAATTGTTACCACAAGTTCTCCAGCAGATCTTCTCCTCTTCCATGTTAAACACCTCCTCCTCATAGTGGTACTCGACACACAAACGTTTTAATTGTGCCATTTTATGCAGTTTTTACCTGAAATGTAAATTATTTTCAGAGACTCCTATTTTCCATCCAAGTTCTTCCGGTATTTCTTTAGTGCTCGCAAAGGATGGCGGTTGGAGGACACCGTACCCATAATGCACTGCTTCGCCGCCATCTTTGTTACCATAAGTGAAAAAGAACACTTTACTTCAAAAATGTCAAAATAGTTCTGCTTCTTGATACTTAACATGTAATCAATTTATAGTTGGTTGTTTATCTTAGTAGACCAAGGCGTAACGAGCTAGATTAGATAGCAAAGAAATAAGAGCAGGATGGCTTGGTCTCGATATCTCAAGAAAAGAAGTGAGAATAGTAATAATAATAATGATGATATAATACATTTTTATAGCGCCATATACATTATCTGCTCTATGACTCTATTTCGCTTCACAGATCTACTACTTTAAAAATCAGAAATAAAGTATGTTTAGTCCATTGGGCGTCAATGTTTTGAAGTTGTAAATGATGCGCATTTTCCTCCCGACATCCATCGTTGGCACCGCTGGCAAGTAATTTTCTAACCTACCTTCTGATCTGAAGGAATAGAAGGAAGGGGTAAAATGTTATCAGCAGTTTGAGAAACAACCTGTAGTTTGCTCTACGAGCTTTTTAGAAATGACAAGTTAGCCAGTCATTCCGACGTTAAATAATTCAAAAAAATATCTAATTGTCTTCAACTCACGACTTCTGTTCTCGACCTCCCGCGACGCGCGAGTGTGAGTACTGGGTGTCAGTTGTCGTGTCAGTCAATAGGCACCAAAACCATGTTTAGTTAACAAGGTTTTTCTTCGCCTGATAACATGACAAGTTTCTTACTGCGATAAACTCTTACTAGCTAAATGATCACTTGGTAACATGTGAAGTACAGTCTATTGGAACAGTCTTCTCTTGGGAGATAAGGATTTTAACCAGTTTAATTAAACCACCTTTAAACTAGTTTAAGCGGGAGCAGATTTCGTATGACTGTGAAAAGTACCGCAACAAAGTTGTTCCGCGACCGTGACCGTGCCGCGACTACGCGATTTCATTGGCGATTTCATTCCATCTACAGCAGGCCATGTTCCGTACCGCCACCGCGACAGTACCGCGCCGTACCGCGGCGCTTTTCACAGTCGTACGAACCTAAGTGATGTAGAAACCACAGGGAACCCACACCGTCATCTCCGCTGCACTACATACATGTAACGCGGGCTCAGATAACTAAAACCATGAAAATCAAAATGGACGACGAAATTCTGCCATTCGAAGGCGACGAAAATCTTCTGAAAACTCTATTTAAAGACTCCTTTCCAGGTGTGTGCGATTTCAGGTGTGTAATTAAAATTATGCGAGCTGAACAGGTAATTCGATTCCCTACCTTTTCCTTAGAAACATGGCGAGAAAGTCCAGATTTCGCTGCCTATTTAGCGGAGCTGAGCTCCTCTGGAGTGGAAAAACTTGGTGAGTCAAGTTATAATATTGTTTTTTCAACGTAAATGTGATGCTTGCCGTTACTCCTTTCAGATTCTAAATGTTTTACACTTAAGAAAAGTTGAGAGAGATTTATGATATTATGTATAGCCATTTAGTATGGCTAGAGCTATAAAGTTATGACGTTTACATTGTGTTTTCATTGTTGATTTTTGTACTCATTTGTGTATTGTCTTCATTGTACCCCCATGATTATTTTAACCACTAATAATGTTCACCATTTTCCCATAAAGCACCGTATACATGGACAATCAGCACTCTTCAAAGTCTTGCAAAAGCTCCCACTCTTTCTATGTAGCTTTATCGGATCCCACCTAAAAATATCATTATTATTTATTGTAAATTAATCGGAGTAAGCCCCCTAGATGAGCATATTTGCTCTTGGGGCAAACTCTGAAAGCAAATATGTTTAAATTAAAAAATATATACATTTAACTTTTTAATTTTTCCAACTCATGAATGAAAACCAGACTAACTAAAAGTAGTGTTCTCATTTTCTAAATTCTTATGTATAGCAAAGGAGCTGTTTCTATAGTTATAGGATTATTTACATGTTTAACCTCGACATGGTCTTTGACTCTGTGGACCCCATTCTTTCAGGCCGAGAACCCGAAAGACTAGCAGAGGAGAAGGAACAAATAATGGAACAAACACAAGACCTTGCATTTCACAACTACAAGACTTTTATAAAGACTGCTGAGTGTTCAAGGGAAATATTTCAGGATGTAAGGTGGATTCAAGTCTATAAAAGCCTCAAAATAGTGGCCTGACATTTGCCAAAATGAAGATCAAAAATGAAATTATTGGTAGTCCAAAACAATGCTAACCATGTCAAAATTAATAATGGTTAGTTTGAGTGGTTTCTGCAAAGTCGCATTTTAATGGTCATAGTCAGAAACCTCCCTAATAGTCCAGTCAATCTACGAAAAATTTAGGGTCTCAGTCAAACTAATTGCAAAAGAATTTCTTTCACTGCTAAATGGAGGTTTGAGGAGACCTAAACAACATACTAAAAATCCCAAAAAATCCCTTCGGTGGAACATCCCGAAATTTAGCGATGAAAATATGGAGCTGGTACCACAGGGTACCCGCGTCTAGTAAAATCAGCTAACTACTAAAAATCAGTCAAATAACCGTTTCTTTCCACGTTTTTGCGCCCATGAGCTGTAAATAGATTGATTGTATTTAAATACAATTGAAAAATAAACGTGTTGCCCGAAAAAATACGTAAAATGCCATTCTTGTATACCACAGGATACCCACCACTCATAAAACTGAGAATAGTCAATTTATTTGAGAATCTCAATTTTTTGCAATTTCCTTTACAGATTTGGGTTTGAATTGGTAAAATATAACATTTCTCTATTATTTTGGAAATTTTTCAATTCGCTTTATCACTGCATATCGGGCCGAGCCATGTTGTGTCAGTGGAATCACCTGATGGCGCCACTTTTGTTCAATCCCATGTTACTGTTTCTCGCAGCACTCATTTACCAAACCATAGGTGAGTTGCATGAATCTAAGAAAATCATATTTTAACTACTGAATATCCGAGGGCGAGGACGGTAAGGCCGAAAATTTCAGACCAAGGGCTGAACTGTCTGCTTAGTGGACCGAGCAGCGAGGCTAGTAAGTTATTTGTTCGCAGACTCGATATTGTGTCACAGTCAGATATAATGTAATACTAACAAGAAATCTTGCCTGGGTCATTGGTAAGCTTTAAAATCTGGTCCTCACTGGACCGCAAGAGCAGACGCAAGCTCAAGCGCAAGGATATCAAACTCATACATCGAGACTTTGCAATTCCTTGCGCTTGTGTCTAGTGTGAAACAAGTGAACGCAAGCACGGCAACTAATCAATGTTGATTTTAGGCTTGCGCTTGCGTCGCTTTGATTCACACAATTGCCTTGCGCTTGAGTCTTGCGCTTGTGTTCTAGTTAGAACCACCCTTAATAGTCTTCCGACCTTCTAATCACAACTTTCATGTGCGCTGGTGGTGGGAGATGGACGCAGCAGGAGGTTCTGGAGCTCCTTAGTGTTGGTCGGATAGGAGCGCTTGGTAGGTTGCCTGATTAGTCGATCTTCTCTTGGTATGGATAAGCACTCGCCTGTTTCGTCCAATCACAGAGCCTGGCGCAGTCCCTAACACACACTCGGTCCCCCTGTCGGAGTGTTGGTAGCTTCACAACTCTGTGAAGGGCGTCGTTGTTGTCAGAATAGCGCTTTCAGTATTTCCTGGCTGACGTTCTGGGGTCCAATGTTTGAGACAAATGTGTTCGGTTCTCAGTACAAGGCGAAGAATACACGCTTGACGTGTGACTACAGCAGTTTCCGTCGACTGGTGTTAAGGTAGTCGGTCTGGTCTAACTCGCAGAGGTCCGACTTCATGGTTGATTTGGCAATGACAGCGCTACGAGGTGCTTTCTCAGCTCTGGTTTTAGCTTTGCACAGGTGCGGCATCTGTTCACCATTCACCAGACGGAGTAGCTAGCGCGTCCTTGACATTTGGTTATCCCAAAATGGCCTGGAGGGGCGTATGACTTCTAACATCTCTAGCTGCATCGATGACGAGTCCACGGGTTACGGTGAAGTGTTTAAATTAGCTTATGGTTTGTAAATAGTTTTAGTGATAGTTTTAGTAATTTTTAAACCCTTATTTTGTCACTCCAACTAGGACGGATATGTCTACCGCATCGGGGATTAATATGAAGCAAAACACCGCGGGCTTTGTAATATTAAGCATCGGCTTCGGGGTACTCGTGGAACACGAGACTAGGTGTGTGCTGCTACTCTTTGAGAAACTGACCTTAAACCTGCAAAGTTCTATTCTGTATCCCTGTTCTAGGGAACTTACAAAATTTGCTACCGTGCCAGTTTGTATGATCATTGCCATTATTACACTCAGGGCTAATTTTATTACGTTTGGGGCCTTTATTACAGTTAGGGCCAATTTTATTACATTTGGGGCCTTTATTACACTTAGGGCCATTTCTTATTACACTTGGGGCCTTTAGTATACCTAGGGCTAGTTATTACATTTAGGGCTTCTACATGGGGCACAAGACAGGGCGTCGGCCGTATTTTGATGCTACACTTGGACCTTCGGGCCATCCAGAACACACAAAGGTAGCCTTGGACACTGTATTTTGAGAGAAGAGGTATCAGTGGTCTGTTTCTATGGTGAACGGCATCCCTGGACTGTAGCCAGAGAACTTGCCGCATGCCCATGTGACGATCAGGGCCAAGTTATCGATACTGCCTACAGAGGGAGAAGCGAAAGCAATTGGATGTTGGTTCCCGTTGCCATCGGCTTGTTAGGACTGCTCCGAGCCCGTCTGGCATGTATCGGCAGCAATGCTGAGCATTTGTTCGGGTCATTTTGTCTGCCCAAGGGGAATGCAAAGGCCAGAGCGGCCTGACTTCAGCCAGTCCTGACTTCAAGGGCCTCAAAATGGCGGACGTAAAACTGAGCGGGGTGGTCCATCTCAAAACCAATGCCTCTGAGGGATCCAAACAATCTACATTTGAATACCTTTGATTGATCATTCTAAATCATTTTCACCAATGTTGGTCTCTATGGCAACAAATGCATGACCTCTGACCTTAAATTTAACTTCTAGGAAAATGGCCTCTGCATTCAATGGGGAAAAGCGAAATCGTTCCCCAGAGTGCATATATGTAGATTATTGATCCAACGAGGATGGCTGGAAATGTTTTTAGGATAGCCTTATTTGTGATGATGTAATATGATACCTCTCCATTTCTTAAAATGTGGATAACTTGGACACCCATCCTCGTTGGAATGGTAATATTCGCCCGACACTGGTCATAATAAGACCCATTGGGAAACCATTGGTATGACCCCCATCGAATGCAGAGGACTGAAAGAAAATTGTGCCTTTGTCACGCTCTTACAGGTCACGCAACCCGTTGACATGGTAACCAAATATATCAAATGAAACGTCTCACCGGGTGTACCAACCTTAACGAAAAACATTCTACAGAAGATATTTTATCTACCCTAGAGAATTTTTTTCAGTATTTTCGCATTTTGTTGAAAAACACCCATGCCTTAATATACCTGAGGTGAAGAATTTAAAGCTAGCTAGGTTTATATATCTCAAAGCAATGCAAGTTTACGAAGTGGTTAGAAGTGATATCCATTTATGCTATCAAAGAGTTAACATAAAAACAAACCAAGTGCGTTCTAAGACTGTAAATACATAATTCATATGTCCCTACTTTCTTTTATTTATTAACGGAACAGCTCTACAGTCTCCTACCCAAAAGAAAACCCAACAAAGAGAAATGGTGAATTATCAAGATGGGTACCCTGTGGTATGTCAAATAGCAATTTTCATGATAAAAATCAACGAAAAAACATATTATCCATGCTAATGACTTTTGTTTAAACATAAAACATATAGAAATGCGTAAAAAGCACGGTCAAAGTATACTTCCATCATCGTTTTGCTTTTTCTCAACGCGGGTACCCTGTGGTAAATGCTTGATATTTTCATTGCTAAATTTCAGGATGTTCCACCGAAGGGATTTTTGGGATTTTTAGTATGTTACTAAGGTCCCTCAAAGCCTTCATTCTGCAGTGAAACAAATTCTTTTGCAATTAGTTTGACTGAAAATCATAGATTGACTGGACTATAACCTCCCTTTGTTTAAAGGGCGAATTTGACAAATTTTGTTTTTTGTGAAAAATTAGATAATTTCAATTTTGATTGTCCAGGACCCAAATTTGATGTGACTTTCACTAAAACACCTCACAGTAGAAATATCTGCTACTGATTTCCAATTACTTTGTTTAAAGCAAAATGGATACGTTGTATCCAACTCCTAATCTAAGATGTGTTTTCAAGTTTCTAAACAAGAGCATTCTCTAGTAATGCTTCCTTGTTTTTGTTTCTGTTTTTGTTCTAGTTTGTATCAGTTGAGAGTCATGTTGAGTCATTACTTGACAAGTTACCAGGATTCTCAGGCAAATGCAAAGAATTTCTGAAAGCAGCTAAGGACATAAACAGCAGGTATGAGGTAGTCCAAGGGAAAATTTGGGCAGAAAAATTATAGGGATGGGTCCAAGTGAGTTTAATATGTTGCCCTCCTCCCTCCCTCCCCTCAAAAATATCAGTGCTTCATATGTTTCCCTCCTCCCCCCTCAAAACAAAGCCCTATCAATAGTATGGTTTCCTAAAGTTTCAACCCTCCATGAAAATGATGAAACTACAAAACTGTTGTGTTATATATTATTTGGTGTATATTTTTTAAGTGAGATAAAAACTTGTGACTCCTCCAAAAAACACCTTGGACCTCAACATCATGTTTACCGGTAATGCTTGAAATTTCCTGTCTCTATAGGAAATAATGTAATTTTCGATAAATCCTGTATGCTATTTTCTTTGGTAATCCTTTCATATCTTTCAGTCGAAGACTCAATTCTCTCACCTTGGCAAGGCACACACAGTTATTAGAAATATTAGAAATTCCCCAGGCAAGTAGCAATTCCATGAAATATCCAACACTTTCTAACCCCTAGTATTCTTCCTGTATTTTATAAACCAAATACATAAACAAAAATAGATTTCTCAAAATAGATTTATCTGCCATCTCCATTGTTGTTGCAAACAACCTTAACAGTGAGATTCTGATACCCTGAGGTAACATGGAAACATCAAATTAAGAATCCTAAAGACTGGCTACAGACACCGTGACACACATTTAAATGTTTGTAACTGCCCTTTCTTGCACATCAAAGGTCTTGAATTGTTTAAAGGTTCCTTGCATGAACAATACATGACTCAGCTTTTATATTGATCCAGACATGTTATGCACATAGTTTCTTTCACAGGACTGTGGCTGCCACTGCACTATTGTTTAACATTGTTTGTTTATTGAATTTTATTTCTTTAATGTAATTTTGATTTAACTGGCTTTGTGCCTGAGCATGGCCCTCATGCCCATTTGCACAATCCCCCTTTCTAAATTATTTGTATTAATGGTTTAATTGTACAAAAAAGCTGTTAATACATAATTCTGTATGGAAACTAGTCTGTTACTAAATATGTAAATACAATTGACTCTTGCTATTGCAAACATCCTCTGAGGGACGTTTTAGTGCCTGTAATGATGAGGACCCATATAATAATCAGAGCAGGTTCAGTCATTTCTGTATTGTCAGGGAAATGGTGTTTGAATACATTACCAGGGTGCCCACAATAGCAGGTCGTCTGAAAGGCGAGATTTGACTGTGTTCTCATTCTATTATGATAGTGCATTTCTTGTAATTGCTTGGCATTAATGTTAATTTCTAATAAAATTCCTCTTTGAATGTTATATGCAGTTGATGGACACTTGTGTGCGCAATGGCTATTATGAAGAGGCACTAGAGCTGGCAGCGTACATCAAGCGGCTGGAAAAGAAACTCTCAAACATTCCTGTAGTGCAGGGAATTGTCAATGCAGTTCAGTCTTCAACTCAACTAATGCTCTCACAGCTCCTGCTCCAATTGCGATCCTCTATTCAGCTCCCTGCATGTCTAAGAGTCATTGGTTACCTTAGACGACTTGATGTCTTCACAGAACCAGAATTGCGGATCAAGTTCTTGCAGGCTCGAGGGGCGTGGCTACAGAGTGTCCTTGGTGGGATAGCCTCTGATGACCCATATTATCACATTACTAAAATAATAGAGGCTAGTAGGGTCCATTTGTTTGACATAGTGACTCAATACAGGGCTATATTCTCTGATGATGACCCAATTTTATCAATGGAAGATGAGGAAAGCCCAGCTTATAGTAATTTATTCCACTGCTGGATTGTGCAGCAGGTAAGCTACATTTTAGAATAATTATCTACTAGAGTCAAAATATTAAATTCTAGCCTGCTTGCAGGCGGTACTGGGTGTTTTTATCACGGAAAAAACACCCAGTATCATTCCAAGATGGCGCCCGATCAGCGAACGGACCAGGTTTTCCACGATAAAAACACCCAGTACCGCCTGCAAGCAACCTAATTAATTTCTTGTTTTAATGATCTGTGATCTACTACTGTCTTGCATGGAACAGCTCTTGTATGGAACTTGACTTTCACCATAAAAAAAATAGGCAGATCCAGGAATTTCAGAAAGGGGGCTGGATTGTAAAAATAGGAAGAAAAATGTTTCGCCCCCAAAAATTAACCCTAAATCTACCCTGAAAAAGAGTTCAAGATTTATATCTTTAAATGAGTTCCATTCACAAGAGAACCATGTTTTAGGGTTTGGGGATTTGGTCCATTTGGGGATTGGGTCCCCAAAAAAGCTTGGAATTCTAGCAATGGTGAAAGGGAAACATGGGATCCATTTTCAAACAAATTAGGGGAGGAGCAGAGGTGAATTATTATTATTATTATTTTATTTATTTTTTTGGGGGGGGGGCTGCCCATTCTCGGGAGGGGAAGTTTCGCCCCATGTTTTCCCTATCTTCCTCCCCCCCCCCCCCCCCGACTTTCTGAAATTTAAAGAACCAGAATATGTATGGAAACATGAGTTACAATAACAACTGACTCATTATGGAAATCATTCTCCTTTTCACTCTAGGTATCCAACTTTTTACAAGTGCTAGAGGCAGATCTCCAGAGAGGAGTTGGAGGTAGACTAGACTCTCTTCTTGGACAGTGCATGTATTTTGGATTGTCATTCAGTCGTGTTGGAGCAGACTTTCGAGGCCTTCTACCACCACTCTTCCAGTCTGCATCTTTACGGACATTTATATCTGCTATTAGGGATGCCACAAACCGGTAAGTAGTTTCTCAGTGATCCATGTTTTGTAGCCTGTGGGAGCAGGGACTGGAAAGTCTGATGGTGTTTTGGGGATTCAAAGAATTCTCTGGATAGATCCGGATCTAATCCTCTGCCCACAGGCTTTCAGATATAAGAAGGCACCAAGCAGGCACCTCACACTACAAAACATGGGCCAGAGAACCAATTTTATTAAACAATTGTGCTGTTTGTGGATTCTACAATGGGTTGTCAACCTGTACTTGTTTTGGCAATGTTGTTTGTTCAAGTAGCAGAAAACATTGCACAGTGTAATTTCACCTTAAGTGTTACTTCAACAAATATTGTTACTTTGTCAAATATTGTTATTCGACAAATATTAATTCACCAGGGTTCAGACCATTTATTGTAGTTTGGGAACCTTGACTGAGCAACTGATTTACATCCATAGATTTGAAAACACAATGACATCATACAGTCTCCAGTCTCCTCCCAGCGTCCTAACAGCAACTGTCATGTCCACCACAACGCACAAGGTACTTGTTTTACAACAACTACACTGTGAAGACAGAGTGGAAATGAGTTTTCTATGAGTTTCTAACTTCGCAGTATGAATACAAGCTTAATTAGTTATACTCAAGTAGTCATTATAACCAAAGAAAGTAATCCCAGTTTTGATTAAATTTAGAGGATATGATAGGGAGAGGTGATACCTGAACAGCACAAACTTTATATAGTCTATAGTGCGATGATACCCTGCTAGCAGAGGATTCTGCCTGTCTGTCTTTTATTAGCTGCGTAGCAAAGTTGTTTGCGTGTCTGGTATTTTGTGGTAAATAACTTTGCTAGCTAAATAAATGACTGACAAAAAGAAAGCTCTGGTAGCAGGGTAATAGTGTGAATGCAATGCTCTTTGCATCAGGTTCATGCCAAGGCATTCTAACATCTACTTCTGAAAAGTGAAAATAATTTGCTTTAAAACATTCCCACAATATCACATACCTCCTTCTGCTCAGGCTAGCTAGTTTAAGCATTTTGCTTCTATTCCCTTACCAGACTGATGACATGTCTCGTGGTATATCCCCTCCCTTGGTATTACTTGAGCACCCCCCTCTAGCCATCTACACCAACGCCATCCTCACAGCGTTCAACGAACTGCGTCACTGTGCTCCATTAGCTCTCGCTCAAGCATGTCGAGATGAGCTTCGTGTGTCAATCAAAAAGGTTGTCAAGGCGACCTGTACTTTTCACAGGTAGGTTTTTAATATAACAAAGTGATTGTGTTTTATTTTGTGTTATTGCCTCGATCATCTTCATAGAGCAGATATCGTATGGCGCTGTGAAAATGCCTCGATCATCTTCATAGAGCAGATATCGTATGACGCTGTGAAAAGGCACGGTACGGTCACGGTATGGAACGCGCCGTCAATAACAGTCGTACAAAATCTGCTATAATCTCCACCTTTTTCCTCACTATTAACGCGTCAATCGCCGTCATTTGTCCATAGGACCGAAGCAGCTGCCCTCAATGAAAATGAACGAACATTATTTGTAAACTTCGCCAAGGTCATTGTAGATGAGCTGGTTCCGTTTCTTGACCGTTGCCTAGCAGCCGTTTTCCCGCCAAATTCGATCAGCGCCGTACTTGGCACCAGTTCGTTGGAGCCGGTCTCATCAGGACGTACGCAAAGACCTATGGGATTGGAAATCAAAGCCTTGACTGAACTTCTTGTTCCCATGATCCCGCGGGAAACTGGTTTAATACCGGAAGCGGTGGAAATCCCCAAAGAAAACGAACAATCTGACTCAACCACGCGCGCTGTTTTCGACAAGAAAGAAGAGCTTGAAAGCATTTCACCTTCGCGAGAAAAGTCAGATATTACTAAACAGACTGACAATAGGAAGGACATTGTGGTGAACGAAGGAGAGCTAGAGCTATCAAGGGAAACAAAGAAGATTGATTAGCAATGTGTTCCCACATGCTTGTGCGGCGCGCGCATGAAAATAAGGTCCAAAGGAAATCGACTACAAATCGCGAGCCTGAATTTTTTTCTTCATTGCACCTAGAAAAAACTGACAAGTGCGATCCTGCAGAAGGATTTACTTTGATGTTACCCTGGTCTCGTTTTCAAGCGCATGCCAGAAAAGTGTCTGGGAAGTTTCTAGTATGGGCTTGGGGTTGGGATTTAACTATATATGTATATGAGTCAAATAGATTTTATTCAAAACGACTGGCTTTTCGAAGAGTTCATAGTGCATGTTTTGCAATTGGTTTTAATAAAGGGTCAGTTGTTAACAAGTTGTCAAAAAAACACGGTAAAAACTGTCGTACTTTTTAGAGAAGAAATAAAATACACGCGCATACGTAAATGTATCAGTTTGCTCATGTTTTGAAATCGTGCTTACGAGATTAGGAAACATCCTGAATGACCAAGATACCTAAGAACAAGAGAATATCTCTTGGTAATTAGCGGTCGTGCGGGTTTGGCGAAAGTTTCTCTCACTTTTAGGCGCGGCGGATTTAACATGCTCATCAGTTCCTAAAATTATAAAGTATTTTCGTTTCTATTCTTTGCAAAAAATAGGCATTCCATACTTTAAAGACTATAACTTGCGCGCGCTATTAGCCAGTCTACGTCAATTTCAGTTGTACGAGAAACATATAAGTTAAATATTTCTGGTTGTACTGTTAATATTTCAAATATAATGAGACAAAAGTACCATAACAAATTATGCCTCAAAGAAAACTTCACTGATATTTAGGCGAAACCATTTTAGCGTAATCCAGCTTAGTATTCTTTTGGTATTTTGCTGATTATGTAATTATGTGATTATAACGTCATCAATTCTAATGGATTCGGCAAGAGGAGCGCACGAGCAGGCTTCAACATCATGCCTGCTCTTGCGTACTATTTCCAATATTTCAAATCTATGTTTAGAAAACATTTGATAGAATGACAGTTGCTGTTCCTGTAGATGAAGATTACATTTCTCTCCACGAAGGATTTGTAGAATTAGAGGAACTTAGTTGCTCTGATGATAAACTCGTTTGGAAGGAGACTGCGCGATGGATCAAGTTCGAAGAAGACGTCGAAGAAAATGCCAATCGTTGGGGGAAGCCACACATTCCTTGTCTTGGGTTCAAGAGCTGCAGAGAAGTTAGAACAGTTTTGAAAACGGCAGTTTTCTGTTGGATTTAGAAGAAGACGACTTGCCAAGCATCGCAGAAGCAGTTGTCGAAACTCTTTTTGGGAGTGAAAAACTCCAAAGCAAAGAACGGGAAGCGTTTCTCTCAGTACTGTTAACTCCTCATCAGCATCAGTTTCAGAAGAAAAAACAGCATGGATTTAGCCGTAAATTGTCAACCATCGTACCGCTGCATCGAAGCGCGTCTACTCTTCCAAGAAAGCGCAACCCGTCCATCAGATATAACGATTTGATGAGTGTTTCAGAAGAAGGAATATCCACCAGAGGTCCAATCGAAGGGTGAGTTTTTGTAAGCGGACGTTTCTCTAAGCCCTGTTCCTGCAATTTACTGTAACTTGTGGCAACGTATAAATATCTGTGGTAAGGGATTTAACGTACTGTACCTTACGTCAATTTATGTCGGCATAAGGTTACCGGGATAGGTTTTTCTCTCTGCACATCCAGGCTTTTAATTTTTTTTCTCTTTGCAGTCAGGGTCACATACAGCTATTTTAATAAATGTTTATCTTATGAGCGCTCGAGCCTACGCGCCCAGACCGAATAGCAGTATGGATAGACACAACATAGCCTAATCGGATGATACCACACTGATCTTGGCTGCTAAATTCTACAAAAAACTCGCGTAATCAACAGTGAGCCCATCCACGAGTTACCCAGACGGGACCCAGACAACTTTAGCAGTCTGTGCACGTACGGCTTCCGTCAATGTTTTTGAAATAGATAACCAGACGTTTGAACTCCGTTTCCTCTTTGTCTATCAATAGAGTCCCTAAAGTCAGTACCTTGCCAGCCACATCTTTATCTAAACCAATCAAAGACAATCTCGAAGTGGATTCAGCACTACAGCGACAAGCGTCCAACATCGAGACAAGAATCTCTAAAAACGCAGAGGCTACAACCGTCTTGGTGGGAGGCCACACTGACATCTCGTCACCAGTTGGTGCGTTTGTCAGACTTGCACGTGGGTGTAACCTTGGCAACCTTGCGGAAGTTAAAATCCCTGTGAGATTCTTGTTCATTTTACTGGGACCCCAAGACGAATCCATCAATTATCACGAGATTGGGCGATGCGTAGCGACTTTGATGTCGGATCAGTTATTTCTAGAATGCGCATATGATGCCCAGGTATGTATAACGGCGCACTAGAGCCGCAGTTAACAGTAAATTTCAAATATTTTTCAAAAGACCCCTGGAGGGGGCCTATATTTGCGAGGGGCCTATTACAGGGGGCGTATAATTGGAGACCGAAAGACGATAGGATGGTGGCATATATGCTATGCTGATATATGGAATATAAACCTAACAAGATATATTATTTTTTATCACACATAGCATTCTAGTTTTCAGATTTTCGTAACATAAATGTCGATTTGGTATTTCACTGATGTTAATATAATAAGCAGAGCATTACATGCCCGCTTGGAGATACGAATTTTTTCTTCTCGTGTTAAAATTTATCTCAAAATTTTCAACACACACGAAGATAAAGTTCGTATCTCCGCACGGCCATGTAATATCCTCTGTATATCAAAACGTTGCTCGTGAAAAAATGTATCATGCTTCATGTTGACGATGATTCTAGATGTGGGTACTATGTAATAACTTCCTACGGACTTACAGAAATTCTTTATTCCATAAAATACCAATTACACGGCATATAGGATACACTAACAAATATATAGGTACAAAAGAAAAACAATTACATAAGACTTAATGAGACTCATTAGATTCTTCAGCATCTCGAACCAGCGCATTAAAACGCTCGAGAATATCAAAACAAAATTTGGCAGTTACCTTTACGACAGACTCGTCACACATCGACAATAAGTAAACGCATAGATTACGCAAACCTAGTTGGCCAAAGGAAACATTCAGTTGCAAAATGTCAGTCAAAAATAATTCTCTTAGATGAACAAAAGACGCATGGTTACAATACATCAAATAATGCGTCTCATCTCCAATTTCATTAAGATTGCAGAATGAACATTTCCTAGAGTTATAATCAATATTAGCATATCTGCCAACTTCCACTGGTAATCTATGTGCGGATAAACGCAGTTTCGAAACTGCTTGACGATGTCGAAAATTAGTAACCAAGACTAAATATTTCTCAAAGCCCAGGCTAGACTTCAAAGATCTAAACAGCCTTAGTTTTCCACCGGTCCCACGTTAGTCCTCCAGTGCTCGCAAAACATATCATATAATTGTGTTTTAATCTGTTTGGACACATCCTTAATCTGTTCAAAAGGAATTGCAATACTATCTAAAGATCCAAAACCACACAAAGACAAGAGGAAGTTAGAAAAAGTAACCCCACGAAAGTTTGATGACACACACCAAGAAGCCGCTTTTCCGACGAGACTGTCCCGGAAAATAGGATTCGTTATCCGTAACCAATACCTGACAATAGTACAACCGATTTGAACTATCAGGGGTACCCTACCTAATTCTGCATACACAGCCATATTCGTAGACTTTAAGTGTATGCCTAAAATCCTCTTACAAAATTTTAGATGCAACCTCTCTATGTCACCTAAAACAGAGAAAAGTTTCTGCTTAAACATCTCCAAAGAAGATAACCTGCCTAACATGTAAGCACCCCAGACCTCACAACCATATAATAGCACGGGAGACACAAGCGAAGAAAATAATTTCAACATCACCTTCACCGGAATTTTCTCAACATTGGTGAAATGGGCAAAAAGACCATGATATGCCCTTAAAGCTTTATTATATAGGCACTTCCGTGCAAAATTAAAACTACCAGAAAAATGAAACACAATACCAAGATAGGTATAATGTTCCACGCACTCTAAAACCTGGCCACTGAAAGACCAACGAGAGAACAAGTATGGGCACCTCTGAGCACGCGTACCAAAAACTAACACTTTCGATTTTTTCATGTTAACGCTTAACTTCCAGTGCTTTGTGCAAATAGCCAATCTATCGAGACAACGCTGAAGACCCGACTCCGATTCAGATAAAATGACTAAATCATCCGCATAAAGTAAGCAACTAAGATCAAAACCAGCCAGAGATACCGGAGAACAAGAAGCATCAAATATGCCAGGGATATCATTGACAAACAAATTAAAAAGCGTAGGACTAAGATTACAACCTTGTTTCACGCCAATTTCGGATCGAAAAAATGGAGTCACACCCTCATTCAACTTCACAGCCGCCTTAACAGAAGAATACATGCTTAAAAGTATTTTTATAAAGTTCTTACTGCAACCGCACTGTATAATCTTATAAAACAAACCGTCTCGCCAAATACTATCATACGCTTTGCGAAAATCAATAAAACAGGCAAACAACGGCTTATGCTTTTTCTTGTACGAATCTAAGAGAGCTTTCAGTACAAGTACATGGTCAGACGTCCTAAAACCCTTGCGGAAACCTATCTGATTATCATTCATAAGGCCATTTTTTTCCAAAAACCTATTGAAACGGGAGTTTAAGATTAAAGTAAAAAACTTCCCCAAACAACTACTGATACAAATACCCCTATAGTTTCCAGGGTCCATTCTATTACCTGACTTATGAAGAGGAACAATCAAACCTTCCGACCAAACCGCAGGAAAAATTCCCAACGAAAGCACGATGTTAAAAAGCCTAACAAAAAAAGGAGCCAAACTATCTACCGCAAGCTTTATTACCTCATTATTTATCACATCCCGTGCACTAGCTTTCTTACTCTTCAGTTTAACAGACAAACTACGCAATTCTTTCTCTGAAATAGGCTCATCCAATATATTGTTCCTACACGAAGCCCAAACAGAAAAATTCCGTACAACTTCCGCCTCCATGCAAGTCGTGTCAGATGCATGATACCGTGGAGGTGTTGAGCTCTTTAAAATAAGAAAACCAATCCGCTGAGGAAATCTCATTAGAAACCCCTTTAGATATTGAGCCTTTAACGGAATTGACCAGTTTCCAGAAATCCCTCGGGTTATTATTCTCTAACAATTGAATTTGGTCCAAAAGATCATTATGATATTGCCGCCTCAGACGTCTGGTCAATCGCTTATAATCTTTCTTTAAACTAAAAAACCGGTCCCGTAAATAGGGTTCGCCCGGATATTTAGAAAGTGAACAACCCACAGCACGCAATTCTTTTCTCAAAACATGACAATTATTATTAAACCACTGTTTTTTCTGAATCGTGGAACGAGTATGTGACTTCCGAACCCTTGGTCGCTTAACCGCACAAACGTCAGAGGACAAAGAAACTAATTCGTCGGAAAAAACCGTTGACAAGAGAGTCCACACACATTGTGTCTTTATCAAACGAAAGAAGTAAATTGTTCATCTTTTCTTTAACATTCGAGGATCGCAATTTGTCTTTGAAACTATTTATACATTCCTTGGACCACCTGACAGATGATGGAGTTATGTTTTATTTCTGCATGGGACGTGTCTAAAACCATAACATTCTACAGGCCTGCATTTTATTCTACAGGCCTGCATTTTATTCTGCAGGATAACGGGGTAGTTTGCGCACGAGTTATGTGTAGCACGTGTATTATACTGTGGCGTGTGCAGCCTATAGGCACGGGCCTGCAATTTTTTGGGGGTTTTTTAGTACAAGTACTGCACTGCATTCATTCATGTACAATTGCAAATTCCTATGTCGGCTCTAGGCTGTGACTGCAGCTTGTTAAAATCCTGCGTACACCCCTGTTATATGTGTACTAAGGCATTTACAAGGCAGGTGCAGTATGTGAGTTAGTCAACTAGGAATACATGGTAATTTCACTGATGTGTCTCATTCTCCTCTGTTGCAGTGCCTTGGTGATCTCCTAGAGGCAATGGATGCCTTTCTAGCCGATACTGTGATCATCCCGCCAGGGGAATGGGACCGAAATGTTCTTAGTCAGACCATACCGAGCTTGGCTGACCAGACCAAGAAAACTGCATTGCGCAGGCGCGGAGCGATCCTAAAACGCAAACGTGGAGTCGCTAAAAAATCGTTAATCCCAGAAAGCGAAGCAATCGAAGTCGAGGAGGATACCTTATCGAGAACGGGTCGTTTCTGTGGGGGACTTGTGCGTGACGCTAAAAGGCGTTTTTCGGCTTACCGCAGTGATATTACGGATTCGTTCAACTGGCGCTGTGTCCTTGCAACGATACTTGTATACCTAGCATGCCTGGCGCCTGCTATCTCGTTTGGCGGTCTGTTATATGAATATACTGACGGCTGGATGGGCGTGGCGGAAATTATAGTTTCTACAGCTCTGTCTGGTATAATATTCGCGCTCTTTGCTGGACAACCTCTAATAATCATCGGCGCCACAGGACCCCTTCTTGTTTTCGAGAAGAACACTTATGATTTGTGCATGTGGCTTGAGATGGAATATCTTCCCTGGCGCGCGTGGGTTGGCATATGGGTGATGGTCATTTGCTTCTGCGTCGTCGCGTTCGAAGGTTGTTTTCTTATTCGCTACTTCACGCGCTTCACAGAAGAAATCTTCGCCTGTCTCATATCTGTCATCTTTGTCTACGACGGGTTCTCTTATCTCGACAACATCTTCCAAAAGTACCCACTAGGGACAGGAAGCGCGGACACTGTCAACGGGAAATATGTGGCTAATACAGCCCTTCTCGCGACTATACTCTTATGTGGAACCTTTCTATTGGCACATACTGTACGGCAAATACGGCATAGTAGTTTCTTCGGCCACGCGACACGGAGAATTATCAGCGACTTTGGAGTCCTAATTGCCATTATTGCTATGGTTCTTCTAGATTATTTGCGTCAAAAGTATTCATCCCTAAACTCATGGTCCCGGATGGATTCGATGTGACGTCACCTAGCAAGCGCGGTTGGTTGGTTAATCCAATGGGTGAGAAGACAACAATTCCAACTAAACACATCTTCAGTGCACTCATACCCGCTATCCTGGTCAGTTTTCTTGTATTCATGGAAGTCGAATTCTGTAATGTTATTCTGGACAAGAAAAACAACAAGCTCAAGAAAGGTCCTGGTTACAATCTGGATCTATTTGTAGTGGGTTTGCTTACAGGTCTAGACTCCATATTAGGGCTCCCTTGGATGTGCGCTACCCCAGTCCATACCGTCTCGCACTTCCACGCCCTGATGGTCTTTAGCTCCAACCACGCCCCTGGTGAACATGCGCACTTAGAGGAAGTGAAGGAGCAGCGAGTAACTAACGTGGTCATCCATATCTTGATTGGGGTAACCGTTTTCCTATCGCCCGTGTTACGCCTCATCCCAGTAGCGGTGTTATTCGGAGTGTTTGTCTACTTGGGGATTTCCTCTCTGTCGCATCTTGAACTCTGCGAGCGCATCAAACTTCTGATTATACCACCAAATAACCACCCAGACAAAAGCTACGTCCGTAACGTGCCGACCTTCAAAATGCACTGTTTTACGCTCCTACAAGTCATCCTCTTGCTGTTTTTGATCGCCATTAAAGTGACAGTGCTTGCCCCTGCCTTTCCGTTTTTTATCATCTGCTTGATCCCGCTCAGGCGATTTATAGAGCGCTACTACACGCCCTTTGAACTCGAAGAACTGGACAACGAGGAGGAGGCATATGATAGCGATATGGATGAATTCGACTCCGTTCACGTGCCTATTTAATCAAACCTGGAAATTACCGGAGTATAAGAAATGAATCAAATTAACATTAATGATTAAATTTGCTACTGAAGTATACTTAACTATTGAACTAATACTGTCTTGTTTCTATTTTGTACTTTTAGACTTAACTTCATCGTGCCATGTTTGATACTATAGGTCCTAATCATTATATAGCAATGCGTTGTTAACATTTTAACATCTAAAGGACATAAGTACAAAATATTGATAAAGCTGTATAAAGCAGAAAAAAGAACTAAACATTGCAGTTGTAACATATTTTCTAATCGATTTTCTCGTCAAAAAATACAATTATCACTGAAAATTTGTTCCTATTACTTGACCATAGCTCCCCTCGCACGCGCATCTTGTTAAATTTACTTGTTGGGATTTATTGTCCTCGCAGTTGGACGTCCAGTAAATATTATTGATATACACATCAATGATCTATATATAATGAGGTCGACGAACAGCTTAAACGCTGATTATTTAATGACGATATTTCAATCGGCCATTACCGATCTTCTTCAGGTTTTCCTCGTTCGCGGATTTTCATATTTTAGTCTACGAATATGTATCTCCCGCGAGAAAACCTGATATCTACATATGTAAAAAATAACTATGTCTTTGAGTGTGAAGATAATACACTTGCCTTTATTCAAAGTACTTTTAGAATTATTCCAAATAGGATGACAACATGGAATTTTATTCGTGTTTATATCAAATGAACAAAACATTACATGACCGGTTGGAGATAAAGGTTGACTTCATAAAAGTGACTTCTACATGTGGGCGCCTTTAAGAAGGCACAGAAGAAGCAAAAACTCGCAACGGAGTTCAGCTCGATAAAGGGTTTGGATTCAGGATTCTTTGCATCACAAATTCAGGTGCGTGAAATTTGCTGTATTTTTAAAAACACTAGCGACGCACCTTTTGAACTCAAAATAAATCAAATGTTAGTATTGCTTTTAAACCTGTCAGAAAATTCTGACTACACACCTGTGACGATGAAACACGGATGACTTAGTTGCACGTTTTCGGAAAATAGTGTAATCCGCCATGTAAGAACCATTTCCAGAGGACACCTTTGTGTTCAGCGCTGCTTTCATCATAATTCGTTCTACCAAACAAAGGAAGCTTTTGTGACGCAGCTTGTTGTTTACGGTTTAGGCTCGTACACGGGAGAACAGCCGGAAAACAGTATTGAGCTAGGCTGCTAGCTGGCCTTCCAGTGTTTTTTTTTCTTCGGATGTTTGATGTTTTTGGCGCGCGACAAAAAGAAAACCCATTGGAGAGCCGGATCGCAGGCTAAGCGAATAAGTCGTATGTTGGACGCGTGTTACATGTTTCTATACGTTTCTCTGCGGACAACCTAATGGACTTGCATTCGTCGCGGCCACTAACAGCTCTCCATCAAGTATAGGGATCTCGTACATAAATGTTTTTCTGTTTTTTTTTTTCTTCTAAGATTTGAATATTCCAAGTCGATAGCCCCATGTCCCCTGTGCAATCTTATTTATTGTGCAATACAAGTTTGTGACCGTAACATGATGTGAAAGCTTCAATAGTCGCCTGACTGATTTTGTCACAAGCCATTGTGTCACGAACTCTGCTCGATTAGGTTTTTCAATGTTTCATTTTACTTTTTAGCTCCTTAAACGTTACATAAATTCCAAATACTGAAGTATAAGAATCTTAAGGCTTTGTTGTATACTAATTTAGGCAGATTTGCTGGATATATAGTATAAAATGTTAGTTTTTCGCGTGTTTGTTCTGCACGTGTTATGGCTTGTATTCAACATGGCGGCGTCCATTCAAGCCGAAGATGTTGTGGGTTGTGGCGGTTTTGTTCAATCTGATGTAGAAATTAACTATTCCCTAATAGAGGTAAGAGTTAAAATCTAAGAAAACCTTTGATAGTTCATGCCGTTTGACTTTTTTTCATGGGACAAAACAAAGGGCTTCTTCGACTGGAAGTGCGATTGACATTCATATTGGTGTTGAACCGCTTCTATATATAGTCCCTATATCATCTCGTTTCTCTGGCTTATCTAAAATACAGTATTGTACGATACCTTAGTAAAACCTGGTAAAACCTGCAGAGCTGGTGTCCCTGTCATTGGGTTTGAGACAGTACAGCTATGAGCTAGAATATAAATGCAGCAATTTACTTTGATATGCAGTGCGAGTGTAGACCAAAATTTAACAAGAGCTTCCTTGTAAATGTGTTAAAGATCCCTGTTATGAATTTATTATAGATGAAGCTGTACACCAAGCAAGGAATTATGAAACACAAAACAGAATGTGCCCCAAATAATGGCTATTTTCTCATTCCATTGTATGACAAGGTGATTATTAGCAGCTAGTATCTTTTTCTATTTACGTGTTCCTTTGATGGGTGACAACCTTAAGTTCAAGCACAGGAGGGAGACATTGGGGCTTGCAGTCTGCTATGACCGCCCTTTTACTCCCATCGCATTTGCTAAGAGAAATCTAATTGGTGCATTGTGGTTTTTGTACGATTTTGTGTTTGGGTTTGTGGCTTTGATGAAGTTTTTAGGCATTTTTGCAATTTTAGTACCTCCCCTATGCAGGCACAATTTCCAGCCTTGAAGCAATCAACCTAGACTGCTTGCAGCCCCTTCTTCGGCGAACGTCCGTAAATCGAGGGAATTTTTTTTTTTACCTGTGGCACGCTTCGATTTGTTTACAGTGTCGAATACTCAGGAGAGGGAGAGATCAACCAGTCACCACATCCCAGCCACATCATTACCTTTATTGAGTTCACCCATTTACCTTTTTTTACCTGTTTTTTTCATAATTTTTCAAACTCTTGCTATCGATTTCCAACCGTCTAGCTTCCGTCAATTGAACTCCTGAGTCTGTTTGGCATTACTCTTAATTGCATTTTTTGATTAGCCTAAGCAGTG
This sequence comes from Scolanthus callimorphus, assembly GCA_033964015.1. Lineage (NCBI taxonomy): Eukaryota > Metazoa > Cnidaria > Anthozoa > Actiniaria > Edwardsiidae > Scolanthus > Scolanthus callimorphus. The sequence continues at coordinate 1,143,644 of JAWWUD010000033.1, read as the reverse complement.
GTAAAATGTCTTCCTGTCATGCTAGCAATGTTTACGTGCCGGCCAATCAAAAAGCACAAAGAGTAACGACGAAAAGACTCAAGAGTTTGATTGGCATAAGCCAGAAGGCGGTTTGATGGTTGGAAATCGATAGTGAGAGTTGACAGAATTATGAAAACTCGAGTAATTGAAGACATTAGGTACTTTTGTTCAATGTGATCAAGTTGATGATTTATGCCATTTTACAGTAAATTGGATTTTGATGTGTTGACAAATTGATTCAATTACCCAAGTAGTCTTTATTGAATGAGATATTGTGGTTTTGTTTGTTGACTTTATACCATCATATGTTATCTTCTCAGATATGTTCAGTTTATAACTTACTGTAGGATATTTTCTGTCATGAAATAGGGATCATTTGTGCTGAAAATCGAGCCTCCTTCAGGCTGGAGTTTTGGTAAGTGCTGCTGAGAATTGTATACAGTGTACATAAATATGCATAAAGTGCACATTGCTTTATTCCTTTTACAAAGTTGTACCATCCAGAATTTTGTTTAAGTGTCACACAGGATACCCCTACATCCTGAAATGTGGTGGTGATATAAAATCAATATTTGTAAAATTATTTTCCCATATTTTTAAAAATATTAATGATGCTGACTGACCTTGTGATTTGTTTTTATTTAATATGAAAAGAACCTAGTAGTGTGGAACTCAATATTGATGGTATAACTGATAAGTGCAGCAAAGGGGAGGATATCAACTTTATCTTCACTGGCTTTTCACTCACTGGAAAGGTAATACTAATATCAAAAAATTAGCAGAGACTAAACATAGATAGTGTCAATCACAAATTTCTTTGCTACTTTGATGAATCCCCTTGAATATACAAGATACAAGATTGATAGTTTGAACATGAATGGTAAATAAGATGTTACTATTCTTTGGAGCACCTTTACCAATTCTGGTGATTATTATAGTGCATTGTTTCTGTATTTTTTTAACAGGTCCTAAGTCTTGGTCGCAATGAGGGCCCATCTGGTGTGGATATCACACTCAAAGGAAAAGGTTTGTAGTTTCAAAAACAAATGCATCATTCATAATTTCCACTTAAACAGTTATTGGTATTTTATTCTTAAACTTTCCGTCTTAGGTGTTGAAAGGAAAACAGCTACCACAGAAGGTGGGCTGTAAGTATCAGGAGTTTTAATTGATTTTGTCTGATGTTTGTGAGACCACAGTATTTGGCTCAAAATGCTGTTGTGGAAACCCAATGTCTATTTTTCTTTTCTTTTTCTACTATACCAGTATAATTATATATAACATATTTCATTTCTTGTACTGTATGTGTTCAATGCGAAGCTAATAATCAATAAAACTAAATTATAATAAATGATATATGATTCATTGTGATATGCAGGTATATCTTCACTCATGTTATGCCAGGCGAGTACAAAATCACAGCATCTCATGCCACGTGGACCTTCACTAAGGTGTGTAGACACTAGAATATGTTTTTATAGTTGCTATGTATCGTCATCACAAGAGACGGCATGATCGTCACCATCACCTGTTGTTGATTGTCATTCTATCATTGTTTTGTGTTCTAAGCTCAGGGTTCTGTGACTGTGAAGGACTCTAGGGAGAGACTTCAGTACTTTGAATGACTACCTTACAGTACCTTTCCATGTTTGTCTTGTAGGCACAGGGTTCTGTGACCATAAAGGACTCCAGCGTAGAAGTGACAGATGGTGTTATAGTTGCAGGGTATGATGTCAAGGTGAGAAAAGCTAATGTTTTTTGTAAGTTCTAATCATTTGGAGGTTAAGTTACTTAATGGAATCCAAAATTATTACATTTGACATTCATAGCCAAATTTGTTCTTCTGTGCTGTACAAGTTCAAAACATCATTTTTTTACTGTTTTTTTAAATTAAGTTGAACTTCCTTAGCCCATCAGGGTTGGATTTTTTGGGGGAGCCTTTCTCGGGAGATTTTCCCATACATTTACTGTATTTGCTGGAGGAAATTTGAAAATTTTTGTCCCATGTTTTCACTATCCGGCCCCCCTTTCTGGAATTCCTGGATCCACCCCTGGTAGCAGACTAAACTTATGGTAGAATACAGTCCACTTCACCAGACAAAACAAGGCATCAGAACCTGAGTGGCTCAGAGTTTGTCTGGTGAGACAGGTTAAAACCACAAGTAAATAAAGTTTTCAATTTGTCTAGAAGAGAAGAACAAATGAACAACTTTGGATGCAAAAAGTGTTCTTCAAAAATGTGGAAATTTGCCTACGTAACTGACAAAATGGTTCTCTCTTTTTTCAGGGTCATGTTCTTAGTGATGGCCAGCCTATCAATGGTGTGCAGTTCTTGCTCTTCTCCAAGACCAATGAAGCAAAGGTAGAAAGAGTATTTTAGATTAATACACAGTAGCTAGTAACAAACAGCAATCTTTGCCGGGTGGGAGGGGGGATTCCTCATTTTTTGGTAGTGGATGATTGTTGTGGGGTTAAAATCACAGGTTTTGGTCTCTTTTAGGGGTAACCTTGATCTGCAATAAAATTTTAGGGAGATTGGTTTCGTTTAGGGCTCTAACATTAGCGGCGAACCTTCAAGAAAGAGATAGAGTACTTGTTGACAAGACAATAGAACAGACAACATCCAAGGCAATTTCTTGATGAGTATCTTTCAGGGTAAATAATTAATTGAGCCACACCCTTTTTAGTACCTTTTAGGGGTCAAACCGAAAATTATTGACGATCATCCCAACCAAAAAATATGGGACTCCCCCCGCAGGAATCCTTGGCCAACAGGCTTACCATACTCACAATGTGTCTTCAGTTATTCTGAAATAAAGATTGAAATAAAGCAAAATTATTTACCTTGTTTGTGAGGTAAGCCAGTGTGATAAATCAAATACATCTTTTATTTGGTTAGAGCCAAACTTTACCAAGAAGGAAATGTTGAACTTCTGGCCTGCCGCCCATTGTCCAGAAACGTTATTGCTAAAGCTCCCTATACACATCATTCCCTGCCCATGATTGTATTGTAGGAGGTGTCTGGGTGCCAACCCATCCCTGCTAATGTGCTAAAGGAGGTTCAGAGCAAATCAGAAGCTGGTATTGCATTGTGTCAAGTGAAATCTGGGACTGATGGCATCTTCACCTTCCTAAGTGTTCCAAGTGGCAACTATGTACTGGTGAGAGTTATATTATTTTAGTTAATACCTTGACAGATATCCTGAATTATAATAATATAGCGACCTACTCCCCAGAATTTACAGCTCGTGAGTTGAATTACGCTGGAGTCTCAACGCCGCCACTGGCAGCCAATAAGAGGACCATATACATGTAAGGTTTTATAGGTTCCTGTAGGAACTGCTCTCTGTTAGGCATCCTGCCTAGGATACAGGTGGATCTTTCAGGATTTTGTACCTGCTTTCAACATATTACTTTTCCCAGTACTTATAGTTTGTAATTTTATTAATATCTATTAGATAGGGCTCGAAATTAAGAAATAATCATAGTCGTAATTTTACACCTTGTACCAACACATAGGCGTAACTCATCGAAAATCTAAGCTTGAATCCACTAGGAAAACACTGTAGAAACTGAAAACACAGTCATTATTTTACGCCTAAGTCTAAAAAGTGGTGTTAAAGGAAAAAATTTAGGCGTATTTATGCCTGTATCAGGTGCAATTTCGAGCCCTGTTCGATGAAAATGAAAAAAGGATATATGATCAAGGATAACAAATTTATGATCTTTTTTCAAGGTGCCATTTTACCAAGGTGACCACATCACATTTGATGTTGTTCCTACCAAGCTCACATTTACTGTCAACTACAAGAGTGTGGTGTTAAAGGTATGTTAATGAGAATATTTCAATATAGTTCAATATAGATACCTATACCAAGGCTGTGGAATTATGCCTTATAAGGCTTACCACTAAGACAGTATGCCCTAATTTGATCTACACCTAACCTTTATCACTTACGGATAAAATAATGCCTTTTAATTACAAAGTTCTAGACTTCTCAGTCATTCAACTGCTAACATTATTTGGCAGACATACTTGTAGCTATAGATGGGTTAATGAAATTTGGTATAAGGTCAGGTTCGTCTGTCAATGTTAAATACAGCAAGGGATTGGAAATTCCAGTGGGGTGGGGTCAATTTACCTGATTTCTTCCACACAAATACCTACTGTATTTTCCTTTGGAAATTCCTGAGGGGTGGAGTGGGGAGTCACTTTTCAATACCCTTCCCCTTCTGTGGGGGGGGGGGGGGGGGGAGGGGGAAATGTGAGTCTTGATAATTATCTCATTGACCATATGATACTGTACATTGTGTTTGTTGTTTGTTTTATTTGATCTCTCCAGACTCCTTTCCAAGTTCATGGGTTCTCTGTCATGGGCAAAGTACTGTCAGTTGAGGTAAGTTACATTATGTTATGCACCATGGAAAAATCCATTTATTTCATGATTCATAGGTAGCAATTACTAATGCTGATTGCTTGTCCTTGATAGGATAAAGGTATTAGTGGTGTAACAATCACAGTAGCTGAGAAGACATCCACCACTTCTTTGGAAGGAACTTACATTTTGGAAAATATCACCACAGGCACCTATACTATTCAGGTATGCATGACAGATTTGACGCCACAACAGAATTGATGCTGAATTGAATTGGAACTAAAAATTGCTCTCTCTTGGCATTGACACCTGAACAGCTCATTAGACTTGTGATTTCTAATTTTCAAGGCAACTAAGACAGACTACTTCTTTGAAGCTCTTAAAGTTCAAGTGAATCCCAACACTCCTAAACTTCCAGACATCAAGCCATCAGGGTAGGTAGTGGTACAGGCCCATTTGTCCATCCATCTGTCTGCTTGTGTCTCTGTTCTGTCAGTCTGTCTGTTTGTCTGTCTCTGTCTGATTGTCTGTCACAGATGTACCTGCATCTTTCTCTTCTGACATAATCATAATAAGTTGTAGATTACCCTGCTGTACCTCACAAGCTCTTTATTACCTACTTGTAGATATCATCTGTGTGGAAAGCTCTCTGTTGATGTCTTCCCTCCTGGAGTAACTCAGGTAAAACATGAAACCAGAAACATGGGCGGATTTAGAAATAGGATTTTTTTTCTCTGGAAACTTTCCCATACATTTACTGTATTTGCTAATGAAAATTTTCAATTTTGTCTCAATTAATTTCATTGCCTGTTCCCCCTGTCTGAAGTTCCTGGATCTGCCCCTAAGCAACATAAAACAGTGATCCTCTATTGGTTACCGGTATGATATAAACATGCTGTACACATTTTTGGAAAGAAAGTCCATTTTAAACATGTTTATGATCTGTCATTTTGTATGTTGTCTTTCATAGCTGAGTGGTCGTAAAATGATCCTCCAGACTGAAGGTGCACCCATCTCTACCCGCTCCATGTCAGCCAAGGTGGACGGCAAGGGTCACTTCTGCTTCAGGGTGGCTCCTGGTGTACATACTGTTCAGGTACACTGTAGTAGTTTTATATAAAAAAAAGTTCCCCAATGCTACTTTCAATAATAGTATGGCTGCGATGAAAATGGATGTTGTTAGGATGGCAAAATGGTGGTTGACTGGCAGGCTTCTTGATCCCTTTTCCTTTGTTTTCCCCTCAGCCTGTTATTAAAGCAAGTGAGCAAGCAGCAGGGCTCATCCTCAAGCCCAAGGAGCAGCGTATCAAAGTAGACACAGTGCCCATCACAGATCTGGTGTTTACCCAATTCAGAGCAACTGTAGATGGTCATGTCAAATGTATTGGTGGGTTGTGTAGTGGTGTGTCTGTCTCTCTGTCATCGACTGCAACTCCTGATCGCAACAAGATGGTGGCAGCTGTAAGTAACTCATTTAAGGACTCAAACTGGGCTTTCAAAATGACCTACAATGTCTTAAAGCTTTGTTTCACTTTGATCTGATGAGAGATGAAACTGCACTTAAAGGGAGCCTGTCATGATACGCACATGCTCCAGGAGCGATCACTGAATTATAAGCAAAACTGATAAGACCATCGTATCAGATAACTAGATAAGTCTAAATAAGTAGCGAGATTATATACAATTTATTTTCAAGGTTTTTAGCTTTCGCTAGCCGTGTTACGGGACAATACTTTGATTTGAGAGATGTACAGAACAGCTGCGCAGTTGTGTGACAGGTTCCCTTTAAACTCTGAGGAACCAATGGAACTCTGGCTGCTGTTGGCAAGTTTTGAAAGGCCTCCAAAAGGAGACCTGAGTCCTGCCAAGGGTCACTCATTCTTATTCTTCTTGTCAAAAAAGCTAGGCACTGATCCATTACCTTTTTATAGGTTTCCGATGACAAAACGTTTAGCTTCAAGCAAGTATTACCTGGACACTATAAAGGTTAGTGCTGAAAGGAAAACATATTATATTGTTGGATCTACAGGAATGATATTTGACTTCAAGTGACTTCAAGTGACTTGAGGTCATTAAAAAGAATAAATGATGCCCTATAAACTCTTGCTATACAGATGCACTGTCTTTTGAGGAATGCAGCAGGTGTGATACTGTCTTTTGTTTTCTGTTACCTGTGCAATGGGCAGATGCAAAACAAGTCCTGTATCCCCCTTGTTGAGACCTGGAATTCCTGGGAAGGTAGTTTACAGGAATAAAATTCCATGGTGTGTATTATTATTATTCCCAAAATATAGAATTCCTGGGTTAGTAAGGACAAGTACTACAAATGTCCAATCTGTATAGCTCAGACTTGGGTCCTCAACAGGGGGATACATATGCTTTAAAGTGTACTGCATAATATAATGAGAGCTGCTAATTCTCTTCTCAGCTACGGTTGTCCAAGAAATGTGGTGTTGGCAGAACAAGACCCTTGAATTCACCATCACAGACTCTGACGTCACAAACTTGGAGTTCATACAATCAGGATTTATTCTCAAGTGTCAGTTATCTCATGCAATCACACTGGTGAGTAAGTTACAAACTACAGTTACAAACTACTCTAAAATTTGAGTATAAACAAAGTACTTTTTTTTAGCCTGTGTATGCTACTTCCCCAAGTAATTCCCGAATTGTAATCTTCATATACGATTTGTTTTCTAGTTCTTCTCACTGGAAGGAAGGAAGGAGGTTGTTGGTTCATTCAGCCTTGCAAAGGGCATCAACCGCTTCTGTCTGCAGAACCTGGTAAGAACTAAAGTACAATAGACCACTTTCAATATATTCAAATTCTAACTTGAATATGAGGGGCAGGTGGATAAAACAAAGAAATAAATATTATTTTTCGATGCCAATGTGGTTCCTTTTGATTTATTCCCCTGAGCCTCAAACTCAAGTAAGAATATTAATATATCGAAATTAGTCAATTACATAGTGCATTTTACGCTTAAAGTCATTTTTAATTTTTGCAGTTTTACTTTGATTTATCCATCAGGCATCTACAACCTGACACCAAAGTCATGCCATCGATTTGAACAGGAGGTCTACAGATATGACACGTAAGTGGGGTTTCCTGTGGTATGACAAAGGAGCGATCAGGATTCCTGTGGTATGACACAAAATGGATCAGGATTCCTGTGGTATAACATAAATGGATCAGATTCCCTGTGGTATGACAAAGGAGCGATCAGGATTCCTGTGGTATGACACAAAATGGATCAGGATTCTGTGGTATGACATAAAATGGATCAGGTTTCCTGTGGTATGACAAAGGAGCGATCAGGATTCCTGTGGTATGACACAAAATGGACCAGGATTCCCATGGCATTAAAATATGATACAAGTTATGAGGATTGTTAAAACATTGTTATTTTGTTCATGCATCTAGGACTGCTCCAGCCATCCTGTCGCTTTCTGCCGTAAAACACTGGTTGTCTGGTGTGGTAAATACACAAGAAGAAACTAAAGATATCAGGGTCAAAATCAGGTATAGTATGGTACAGCCTTCGTGCATCACTCAGTTGTTGGCAGGCACAGGTTGACAATGGGATATACAGTGTATAGCCTTGAGCAGCCGTTCGGGGCTGATTTTAACGTTAGATACGATGATTATTCGCTTTTTCTATTTCAAATCGATTGGTTTAGAGGACTTGTTTTGAATCTAGCAAAGACAAATCTGAAGATCCCAAGTTTACCCGTTATAGAACAGACACTTTTGAGTTTTACTGGTATGGGGTTGGGAATGGAGAGAGAGGGTGGGATCTACTAACCTACGTAGCAAGAAGAGAGGAAAAGGGAAACTTGCCGTGCAAGCTTAAATACCCAGCTAACGTTTCAGATACGTTGTAGCATCATAACTTCTTGAGCTGCATTTTGTTTGTCGTACTCCTATTCCACTTGCATGCTGCAGATCCCTGAAAACCAAGGAGGTCACCATGATCGGCCCAATGAAGCCTTTTATGGAGAATGTGCCAGGAGAGGGCGTGGTTGGAGAAGACCAGACTATTGAGGGAAATAGCACAGCCAGTAAGAAAGATGAGAAACCAAAACATCCAACAGGACAGATGAGCTATAACTTCTCGGACTGGGGAAGGTATGTCATGTTGTAAGCTCAAGTAGGGGACAAGCTAGAATGTCTCGGGTGACAGGGCCATTCCATGGACGGATATATTTATACAATAAAAGGTTTTGTACCTTTAAGTGGACAAAGTAAATGCGGGAACATTGAAAACCTTGGACTGCATCTTAACACATGGGTCATTAGATGCTCTCTTTATGTTTTTTGCTTTCTCTTTGTCTGCAGACTTGGCGAAGAGTTTGAGATCACACCATTGTCATCGACACTGCTTTTCTACCCACCCGTCAAAACCGTCACCATCACAGGTGCGAACGTTCATTTGAATGGTCATCCAGGGCAAGATTTGCAGCGCGAAGGGGAGGACGACGGGATCCATCACACGACGCGCTTCCCATTTCTTGTCACACAACGTGCTCTCCCTTTCCTGTCACACACTTCCTAATTACTAAAACCCACGGCTGTGTGTCTGATCCAGGGCTGTCATTTCATGTTTGCATTAGCTAGGGCCTTGAATGCTGCATTTTTTAATACTCCCCCCTTCCTTTTTTAATATGGTTTAACCTTCAAACCGGCAAAGTGTATCCTGTTTTATGTTGCTTTTTTATTGTGTGGTTTTCAAACCCAAAAGCACTCTAACCTGCTGCTGTAGTAAGCATCCCGAAGCGCCCGGTGTTATTTTTCGAAGTTGCTGGTCAAAATTCGAGCTTAGTCCCTTGTATTCTATGTGGGTTCCCTGTGTTAGGACATTAGCAGAGTGGAAGCGTGAAACCTGGGTCAAACATTCGAGGCTTTCGAGTGACGTCACATCTCTAACCAAACCACAAGAAGCCTAGGCTGCCAAAATGTTTTTTCACAAATTGTTCTTCCTGGGGCCCCCCATTAGCCTTTGAACTAGCCGTCAGGAATGGCATTTCAGCGAAACTGCGAGAAACCCTTTCAAGATTCATATGACATGGTATTCTCGTCTGTCCTCCAGTTTAGACACTGCTGTATCTAGTATTGCACGTGGTGTAAAGGGTTGGAGGTAGAGTACCGGGGTATCATGATCGGGTATGCGCTTAGATCACGCCTACATGCAGAACTACCCCTACATACTACCCCTAATATAACTCACCATATATTGTTCTATTACTTTGTACTTCAATGGGGCAACGTTCAAAGAACCATACGTTATATATGAACAACAACAACCAAAGGTTGAGATTTATGTTAAACGCCGTGGGAAAATTGGTGTTTTGCTGACGTTTCGAGCGTTAGCCCTTCGTCGGTAACATTGTACCAACCTAGCTCCTATTCAAATATCTATTAACCCTACCATAGATGTTCTATTACTTTGTACTTCAATGGGGCAACGTTCAAAGAAGCATACGTTATATACGTCGGTAACATTGTACCAAACTAGCTCCTATTCAAATATCTATTAACCCTACCATAGATTTTACTATCTTGTTAGTAATTTCTGTCTGCTTTTCACTAAACCTCAGATGGGTGTCCTGGGGCGCATGTGGCGATAGAGGGACGAAGGGGTGTCTTCATTGAAGGCAAGGTCACCCCTCCTCTAGGTGGAGTCGAGATCACTATAACATCGGAGAAAAGCGGGTCCGAAGAACTAAGACCTGTTATCAAAGTGCTAAGTGATGAGCATGGCAAATACAGGTTAGTGTCCGGTCCGCTGGCCCAATTTCGGGCAGTTCTGTTAACAAGCGGTTAGATAAAAAAATGGCATGTCCAACTTGTACTTGTACCTGTATTTGGTTTGTCTGGTCATATGGGCCAATTTCGGACATGGTCCAATTTCGAACACTTCTCATTTCAAAGTTTATGGTGAAGAATAAGGCAATATCGTATAGGATGGTTATATGGGATACAGTGTTCTGACCTGTGTCCGAGTTGTGAAGGACCCAGTTATAACTAATAATCATGATGTGGAGTACAAATTAATGTGCTGTTTCCTGCTTTTAGGGTTGGGCCTCTTCATGGTGGAATCCAATACAACTTGGTAAGTTTTCTGCGTTTTCATTGGCTACTCGTTTTTTCTCAGCCAATCAAATTCTTTAGTAAATACAATTGCATAATTACTTAGTAATTGGTTCGACTTGTGATTGGCTGAGAGAAAAGCCATTTAGGAGCAAGTGGTGATTTCTCTCGATTCTGATTGGCTAGTGATTGCTCAATTGCAATTGTTTTCACGACAGTCATGTGAAAACCGCTCTATCATTAAGTCAATATTGTTGAGACTATCAAATAAACAAATGTCATAAAACACGTTTATTAATAATCATAGGTATATATAAGCAGAACGAAACAGCGGCGAGACCCTTACTCAAATATGTTTTATACACGAACTCTGCCGTACTCTGGAAATGTAGTTTTCCTATCGCGAAATTCGATAACCACTTGAATGGGCTGACGTTGATTTCTCCACAGGCGGCCCAGAAGAATGGCTTTATCATAACAGCAGTTTCGGGCAAGGAGGGTGATTTCAGGCTTTCAAGCTCGGCGAGATACGTATCAAGGTACACACACCAATATTTTATCAAACATTTTGCACTTCTTAGCTGTTTATATCAAGCTCTGTGTGTGGTAGCGATTGTGCCTATATCGTCGGTAAAACTACTGGTATTTGGAGTCTATTTGAATCTTTCTTTGCCTTTTCACCTTGAAATCCCACTACCGGTGCTCTTAAAAATGCCACCACAAGTTTTGAGATTGTAGCCAAATGACAAGTAAAGTAGACTTTGTAATCTCGGAATTCATGCTTGAGAAAATATACGTTGTTTCTGAGTCGCACGCGCGTGCGCCACGAATGGCGGGAAAAACACGCACGCGCGTACCACACAGGAAACCCACAACATAAACTTAGTGTGCAAACATTACGTCTACTATTTCAGGTTGTGGACGAGGGGGAGTCACCGCTCACTGGTGTACTGCTGTCTCTTAGCGCAGGCCAGTTCCGTAGTAACAATCTGACGGGCGAGACTGGGAATATGGTGTTTGGCAATCTGGTAAGCAACGGTCTACTTAACTATGGTGTAAAGTAGCAAATAAGAAACAAAACTGTTCGATAAATGTTTGAGTACGCTAGGATAAATCAAGTTTATGGTGGACACAATTTTACTTGAATACTTGCAAATATTGAGTGTCATCTCTAATATATTCCCTTACTGTTTTCAGGGTCCGGGCCAGTACTTCTTTCGTCCGATGTTGAAAGAATATACGTTCATCCCTGCAACTCAGGTGAGAAAGTACTTACGGCACATCACCCCTACTTTAGCCGGCTAACCAGCTCGCCAGTGGCTTTTTTCTTGGATATATATATATATTTTTTTTTTTGGCGCGCAGGATTCCTGTGTCGATTCTCTTCGCCCCCCCCCCCCCCCCCCCCCCCCCCCCCCCCCCCCCCCCCCCCCCCCCCCCCGCGACACAGGAATCCCGTGAGCCAAAAGAAATATATATTTATCCGAAAAAAAAACACTTTGTTGGTCTGTTTATATGTTTGCAAGCACCAACGTTTTTGTTCATCTGACAATAGGCCTTTTACTCTAGAGGTCGCGTGACCCGGTCACCCTTAAATTGACCAGCTTCGCGCAAATGATGCTTAGAAATGAAAGAGCATATTGATTTTAGATACAATGAAAACTGAAAGAATGGGATCAAATATAATAAAAAAATCGGGTTTATATATGGCTGGATTGCAAGCATTGATTCTCCTTGTAGCATTAGGATGTTCATACTGCTCTGCGCCCTGGCATCATATTTATGCCTGCTGTTGTTTGTTTTCCGTTGTAGATGATAGACGTAGCAGAAGGTGCAACTGTGGAGATCAGCGTGAAGGGCAAACGCGTAGCGTTCAGCTGCTATGGCATGTTAACCTCTCTGAACGGGGAACCCCAGCGCGAGATAGTGATCGAGGTTAGTAATATCTGTAGTGGAATCTGTAGCATCTCTCTTAAAAAACGCGAAAGCACTGTCTCGGGCTTCCTGTGTTATGGGCAGGGAACAAAACTCCGGTTTCCTGCCACAGGAGGCCCAAGCTCTACCCCTTTCTAACCCAACAGACGCTTGCGGAGGAGGCTGTATGGCATCTTATTAGCTTCACAGCCGCTATGGCTTGCTAACTGCCAATTTTACTGGCTTACAAAGAAACCAGTCACGTGCTCACCGCATGATAGTGGTTTTACTTGGCTTGTGATTGGCTGTCAAGAAAGCCATTCAGCAGCAACTTGTATTTTCTCCTTCATGTTTGGCTAAATGTATTAGGTCCCCCGGGGGAAGGGGACTCCCATATTTTGGGGGCGGGGGTGCTCGTCGGGAACTTTCGATTTTACCCCTAAAAGGTACCTAAAATGGCGTCGTCGCTTAGTTGATTTTGACCCCTAAAAGGTACCAACAAGACGTATTTTTTCTCGTAATTTTCTCTCGTATTTTTTTAAGAGAGAAAATACGTCTGAAATCCAGGCTACCAACAAGTGTGATTTGCTTGATTTGCTAGAACGGACCTCTAAAACAGGTAGATATCTAGAAAAAAATCGAAAAAGTTTTCGAATTTTACCCCCTAAAAGGTACCAGAGGCCTGATTTTAAACCCTAAAAGGTACGACGAGCACCCCCGCCCCCAAAATATGGGAGTCCCCCCCCCCATCCCCCAGGATTAGATCTTACTGTAGTCATCTGAAGATAAACCTTTGCAGTATCACATCAGTACATCCAGATCACATCGATCTATCATTAACCATATCATTAACATATCATTAACCAGCGCTGCGTGGTTTTCTTGTAGGCGGTTGGAATGGGAAGCTGTGAAGGGATGCAAGAAGAGACCCGATCAGATAAAGATGGCGGGTACAGACTCCGCGGTCTACAGGTAAAGTCACACCCAATGAACAGATATGAATTTCCCAGGAAAGTATAGTTTGTATTAGCTTCATAAACGGCCCCATGCTCGCAAACATTGCAACCAGCACGGTCAAGGAACCTTGTGAGCTTATTGATGACATAAATTATTTAAAACGGTGCAACAGTTTAGTGTGTATGTATTCCATAACAAAATTGTGCATTTTATGGGGCTTTGTCAAGCTTGTTTTTACAAATTGTTTGAAAATCAGACCCGTGGTCTACTCTAAAAACCTGGAATCCTGAATTAAACTTGAGCTTAGTGTAAGAAAGGAAAACAAACTGAACTTTGCATTGTATATTCATAAAACCAATAAAACTCTATGCTAATGTGGTAACGGTAGAAATAGTGAACTCAATCCGTTAAAATCTCGTGGAATTTCGATCCATCCTTTGGTCTAAAACGGATTGATGTGATACGAAGTCATAGAACAACAAACTTATGGTGTTATAATGTTCCCTTAACGTATTAGATAAAAACAACAAACCAATCATAAAATTGTCACACCCATCTAGGGACACAGGACAGGGTCTTTAAGCTCGCAAAGTTGACCCTAAAATTGTGATAATGCTCCTTTAACATTCCATCCAAATGGCTAAAACTGGGGCTAAAACCTGCGACTAAGTGCATGTTATGTTTGTTTTCAGCCTGGCTGTTCCTATCGTGTTCGTGTGAAGACAGGTGACAGTAACCCTCACATCTCACGTGCCTCGCCATCCTACATAGACGTACAGGTAGGACCAACGCGGGGTTTTATACTTAGTTACTTTTATACTTACGTGACAAGTTTGATGTACGTTACTGTGACAAGTTTGAATTACGTTACTGTGACAAGTTTGAATTACGTTACTGTGACAAGTTTGAATTACGTTACTGTGACAAGTTTGATTACGTTACTGTGACAAGTTTGATGTACGTTACTGTGACAAGTTTGAATTACGTTACTGTGACAAGTTTGAATTACGTTATTGTGACAAGTTTGATGTACGTTACTGTGACAAGTTTGATGTACGTTACTGTGACAAGTTTGATGTACGTTACTGTGACAAGTTTGATGTACGTTACTGTGACAAGTTTGAATTACGTTACTGTGACAAGTTTGAATTATGTTACTGTGACAAGTTTGATGTACGTTACTGTGACAAGTTTGATGTGACAAGTTTGAATTACGTTGCTGTGACAAGTTTGAATTACGTTGCTGTGACAAGTTTGATGTACGTTACTGTGACAAGTTTGATGTACGTTACTGTGACAAGTTTGAATTACGTTACTGTGACAAGTTTGAATTACGTTACTGTGACAAGTTTGAATTACGTTACTGTGACAAGCTTGAATTACGTTACTGTGACAAGTTTGAATTACGTTGCTGTGACAAGTTTGATGTACGTTACTGTGACAAGTTTGATGTACGTTACTGTGACAAGTTTGAATTACGGGGCAAATTTACTGTGACGCAGAAATTTCGGGCGTTTTATTTGCGGACACGTTTTAGTTCAAATTTCTGAAGACCTTTTTTGAAGACCTTGGTTATAAGGGCAATAAACTTGTGTGATTTTGAGAAGTTTAGTAACGAATTTCTAGCGTGAAACCTCTATACAATCGGCCATGTTTACTTCAGCAGTGGCCCTTCAGTGTTTGATGTGTTGCGCGCGCAACATCGTGAAAACCGTCCATTGTTGTGTGTCTGATAAAGTTGTCACCATTCTCGAACCCAGACCTCCCTGACTCGTCACCTCGCGGGGGAGGCTCTGGAGACAGCCATTGACGCATGCGCGATATTTGATACAGAGCCGCTGAGAGAAAAACCTTTAAGCGCATGCCCCAACGTTCAAAATCAGCCAATCAGCGAAGGCCCTCAAACTGATGTCCCCAGAGCTCTGGGTTCGAGAATGGTTGTCACTGTAGAAAGATGGACGATAATGAGTCCCTTTCTTCTCCAGGTAACCGGACATGACGTCACGAACGTCAACATCATAGTATTCCGTCGCCGTAATGAGTTTGACATCACCGGTCACGTGGTCACAGACAGAGAACACTTGCACACTCTCAAGGTTAGTTTAGTTACTCTAGATATGAGAAACGTCTGCCTGTTTTACTCAACAAAGACATGCTCTTTACCCACGATGATAGTAGCATGCAGTCTTGCGGATACTCTGATTTTAAGAGTAATCAAACAGATGTGTCAAGAACAAAAGCTGTCAATCCAGTACAACCCCCCCCCCTCCCCCTCCCGTAAGATCTACCATTTATCTCATGAAAAAAGTTAGCTCCTGAAAGATTTTTGAAACATCCTATTTCATCCTCTCCCCTCCAGTTTTATAATCGACCTTTCTTTCACACTTTTGAATATCAGGGTAGACTCTCTAATGGCAGCACTTACCTGGAATCTTCAAGATCATTTTTCACAGAAACGTGAATAGTAGACTTCGTTGTCCCCAAATTAAGCAAAACCTTTGTTGTTGGTTTCCTATAGAGCGGATTTCATATGACTGTAGTGAAACTGTTTGCAAGTGTTTACACCAATTCTGAATAAAACCTATAGGAGTGATTACAAAGTAACTGGTAATTCCTCACGACGGTCATCTGAAATCCACTCTATTAGTTGTTGTTTGGTTCCCGTGTCAGTTATTATGAATGTAACTAGGCATTCACTTTATAACCACTGTTTTTTAAACAAAGAAAAGAGAAACAAGACACATGTAAAGAATGCAACCATGTTGTTGCCTTCTACTTATGTCGCTTGCTTTTTCTCTCCAGGTTATGCTTTACCGAGACAGTAATCTAGAATCTCCAGTCCTTACAACACAAGTCAGTGTTGCCAGCTATTTCCAGTTTCCACCCGTCCCCAACGATGGACAGGTATCCCATCTGCTGACTGATATAGTAGTACAATAATAGATAGGGAGTATGCCTTATTAATGTTCTCCCGAGATGTTGTTTAATTTATAAACGCGTTAAGTTTCGGGCCAAACAAGTTCAACATTTGATTCAACGTTTATTGAACACACCATGTTGAACGATGTCGAATGGTGGTGTCAAACTAATCCAACTTTGCTGGACTTTGTTTAGCCTGCTAGTCGGCTCTCGAGTGAGTTTTTTTGCGCGCGGGATTCCTGTGTCCTTTCCGCGACACAGGAATCCCGCACGCCAAAAAATCAAATGTCCGAAAAAAACAACTGGAGAGCCGACTCGCAGGCTAGACTTTGTTGAACTACAATGTGATTGGCAGTGGACCACGTTAAAGAGCCTGTGTCAGCCGCCATTTTGACAGCATAGCAACATACCAAGTCTGAGAAAGCATCCATTTCGTCGGCTGATTGAGAGAATATAGAGCAATGTTCTCATTGAATTTGGTAAATCAAATCTGAAACTTTGTTTTTAGGTGTTTATTAAGAGATTTCTACATGTAATTCATCTTCTAATATCGAACGAAAACAATAACAAAGGAGTGTCTGACACAGGCTCTTTAATGTTGGTACATTGGTTTGGCTCTTCCATTCAACATCATTCGACATGGGTGATTCAACAAATGTTTGAATGAAGTTGTTAAGGAAGGTCCATGCTTAGAGTGCGTATATCCAGTTCTGGAAGCACGCGGATAGATGATAGAGCACAATGGGAGTGTAAGAGATGTCTAGCTACAAGACCGTTTCTCAAATGGTGTCACAGTGACACGGTGGTTATTTCATCCAAGCAATTATGCAGTTTTGCACTTCTATAAATTTCTCCAATTTCGTGATTTCCCCTCTGAATAACTCAATTTCTCGACATTCTATGCAAGGCGAAATGCGACATTGACCTTCAGTATTCTCTTTCGTTTTAGGTGTACATTGTGCGTCTAGACTCAAGTTTGTCCAACAAAAACTACGTGTACTCTCTACCGGAATCTACAGTCACAGCCACAGGAATAAGAAGTCACGTGACATTGAATTTCACACCCAAGGTGAGCCAGTGGTGGGGTGGGTTGTTGTGGTGTGATGGTGGTGGCGAAGGCATACTTGTCACAATAATGGTGGCTGTTCTGTTTTTATGGTATTCTGTGTCAACTATCTCGACTGATGCGCTGTCTCACACTAAAATTTGTTATTTACATTAGAGCGAATTTCACATGACTGTAAGTGACTGTAATTAATCGCAACGTGATTACACCAATTCTGAATAAAACATCTGAAATGAGTCATCTGAAGTCCGCTATAAATACCAATCTCTGGTACTTGATTCACCAAACTCGACCTACTTAAAGCGGGACTGTCACGGTACGCGCATGCTCGAGCAAAGACCGCCGATCCCATAACTATCATTCAAAACGGGGATTCAAAACCAAGTACCCACGCCCCGCGCGACGTCGCCTCAGGGAAAACATAATTTGGAGTTCATTCGTCAGGAGGCGACATTATGGTAAGTTTTTAGGGTTTTTTAGGCAAATGAGCTGCAAAATCGTTGTCTGGTGTGAAGATACCGTAGCCCTTGAACAATTTCCATGTCTCGTGGACCCTTTTCGATATCCAGATCCTGCTTTTATTGTGTTCCAAGCCATTTTGGCGTAAGGACGACCTCGATTAGGCCTTTCTTGTTGGGCAGCCATCAGTGAAAATGACGCTCGAGTCTCATTCAATTTAAAACGACAAACAATATTGCATCCAAAATGACTCCAAAATTTGGTCACGATACTAAGGAGATCTCAGGAGAGAATACCCGTTAAGAATTAAGGGTAGATGGACCCCGAAACAACAAGATTTGAACGGATTTTACCAGCGTAATTCCTCCATCTCACAGCCATCGTTCCAGCCCGGACCAAAGTGATCAAAATTCGCACATGCGCGTACCGTGACAGTCCCGCTTTAAAGGCCTTTTCTAGGCTCTCCCCCTAGTTACTTCTTTTCTTTTGCTTATTGAAATGGCCGCGCTTACGTTGGTGTTTGGGCACAACTATCTTTGTCTGACATGCCAACCAAATCAAGAGGTAGGATGTTGTTCAGTCGTTATGCCCGAAATAAAAAAGCGCGCGAGTGCATTAAAATGCTATTCCGCTTGTGTGAATCTTGCTTCAGGACGAGACGTTTTGTTTTAATCTCACGGACTCTCGTATATTAATAATTGTTAATTATTTACGATATTTTTTTTCTCTCAGACCCGCAAATTTGAGCCGGAGCCATCCCAAGGATCCTTACTCGCCCTCCCCCTATTAGTACTACTTGTTGTCCTTGCCATGAACCACACAAAGGTAAGTCCGTAGTTGGGTGGGGGAATTTTCGTAATGGTCCTCTGAGCTCTCCTGGCTTTTCCACTATTCACGTATCCAGAATTTTATGAGGTGAACTGAAATATTGGTTGCCGTACTCAATTTAGTACACTATTGAACGGAAGAAATTCCTACTATTTGTATATTTTCTAGGTCCTTCCCATGGTGCAACAGGGCGTGCAGATGATTCAGGGAGCACCCTCTGACCAAGCCCAAGTGCTCGCGGACGCAGATCCGCTTAAAAACAGAAGGAAACTGCCGACGCGACGGAGATAACGACGTGCTTCGAAGCATTAGATTTAGAATGTCCTTCCAAGCGGAGATCCCCTCTTGGAAGAGATAATTAGGCTTATTAACAAATTCTCATGTGGGTGTCCGAAGGTCGTTAGTGTACGGAACTTGTCGGAAAGGACAAGATGGCGCCTCTACAGAAGCCTCAAGAACTGTCTAAATATAAACTGGTTTATTCCTGTAAAAGGGATTTTCAGGGATTTCTCCATATACAGAAATAACCGGCAGGTCATTCCTCCTGTAAAGTTTCATGCTTTGCCAAGAAAAACCGCACCATTCGTAAAAGATGCGACTTCGGGAACGAGAGAAAAGTAGCTGAGAGTTACAATTTTCATTTTTATGATAACTTTGAGTCGCTTTTCATTTACTTACTTATTTCAATCGCGTTGCATGACCGACATAAAACACGGTGTGCCTGTTACCATGGGAATAGACGAGTTCGTGCTTTCAGTTGCATCATGGGTAATCGGGAAGATGTCGAAAATAATTCACAATCGTAGGGAAATGGAAGCTAAAAAAGCACTACACAAAAGCTGTCAAAAACTAATCAAAAACGTTATCCTTGTGGCAACGGTTCGGTATAGGGAGGTTCATGACAAATAGAAGCACACGACAAATAGCCATTTTCAAGTAATCGAAATCTTTATTTTAAGTGCCTATTGTCTGATTATACAACTAAGCTCAAACTGAAGGCCGTGTCCAGTTATAATGTGGAATAAATGAGTGCGATCGCAACTGTGTTAGCGCTGTGACCACCCATTCGAATGTGATATACATACAAGAAAACGTTTTAACGAGTTGTTTTAGCTTAGATAAGATAATCTTTATTAAGCTCTTAATGATATATCTATTTACATTGTGTATAGCAAAAAAAAGCAAGTGTCAGTTTACAAGAATGAGAAAAAGTTTTTTTAGAAAAGTTTGAGTAGGAAAACTAAATTGACCCTTGGGTTTTCGAGTTAGTTTCCCTAGCCTTATTAAGTTTTTTTTTTTTTTTTACCAGGTAAATACCCCCCCGCGTTTTGTAAAGAAAGAGCCGCGTTTCTCGCAACCTGATTGGCTAGAAATTAACGGTCGAAACATAAGCAAATCAGCGAGCGAGAAACGTGACTTCTTGTCAACAAAACCTGCACGATTACAAAACCGCGTAAAAAGTGCTTTTCACGGTAGCTCGAAAACGGTATTAACAATGGTAACATTTCAAACCTTTAAACTAACATGTACAGCGAAAGAAAGGGGAGAAGGATTGAACATCTCTTCCAAACACTTCTAATCTAACACACTCGACACGGGGGGACTCCCCTATTTTTGGGGCGGGGGTGCTCGTCGGGAACCAAAAATGGCGTCGCTTAGTTGATTTTGACCCCTAACTAAAAGGTACCAACAAGTTAATTTTTGCGAGAGAAATTAAACTACGTCTGAAATTCAGGCTACCAAAAAGGGTGATAATGATCAAATTATTGTGGCTTGATTTGATAGAACGGACCCCTATGAGGTTCCTATCTGGAAAAAGTTGCAAGTTTTCGAATTTTACCCCCTAAAAGGTACCAGAGGCCTGATTTTAAGCCCTAAAGGGTACGGCAAGCCCCCCTGTGTGTTTTTCAGGGACGGTCCCCATGTGTTTTTAATCTTCGCATTTATCTATATATTAATACCGTAAGGAAAATCGTGTCGACACCCGCTCAGCCCTGAAGCTGTGCCGCCAAAAGAAGTTCGCAAACCCGAAGGGAAGGTGGAAATCTGGACCATGGGCGTGTTTTTGTTGGAAAAGATTCACCTCGGGCTAAGTTCTAATTCAAGCGATTTCTTAAGCGAGGGACAAAGCCGCCATCGCCGCCATGTTGAATTCTCCCACAGAAACTAAAAAAGAACTCGGTTCGCGCAGCCGAAAGCACCATTGACATTCAAACTTAAATGGTTCTCTTACAGATTACATACAGGAATGTGCAGGGATAATTCTAACTTGAAAGATTTGAGCTGAGAAAAATTTTCATTCAAGTTTCAACAAACGTACACACTACATTGCTTCCCTCGGAGCACGCGCCAAAGTCATGCTAAGTCGAAATGACACATTTACAAAACAAAGTCCGTGAAAGTCATGAATAATATTCTCTAAGTATAAATCCTGACGGCTCTATCGCAAAACGAAGGACACAATCCCGAAGAGAAAGAGGAAATCCCTCCAGTGGGCATGTTTTTGTTGGAAAAGATTCACTTTGGGCTAAGTTCTAATTCAAGCAATTTTTTAAGCGAGGGATAAAGCCGAAAAAAAAATAATATAAACTAAAAAAAATTATTAGTCCTTAAACCATTTTTACTTGACCTATTTCTTCTCTCCCCTCGCTGAGATATGATAAACATACAAACAATTCCGAAGTCAAATTGCGCTTTCGATTTTCACGGGTTCTTTGGCCGATTTGAGAGACTGACACACGCGTGATTTTGTCAAACCAAGCAGGGAGACCAGTGCAAAAAAAAAATCCTTTTGGGCTCACTTCATTTACTTCGGCATGGTGGGACGGGGTACTCATGCTGATGGGAGGTTATTAGTAATGTAAATCCAGCAGTTTATGGAAGGGGGAAATCATCAACCCCTCCCCACATCCATATGGCCATTGTGATTTTTTTCCCCGTTTTTTTTTTAAACAGAGAACACTTTTAGTAAATTTCCCCCTTACACTCCGTGAATTTTTCACGGGCATCAGCTAGTTGGAACTAATGCCCTAATGTCTATGGCGGGGCTACTTGGTTGACATTGATACGCGAGCATTTAAACACCAACATGTAAAGTGCAAGCCTAAATTCTCGCATTCTTAGGACGTAAACTATCGGATTCATCAAGCTATTAGCGAACCGCGACAACAACTGCACCAGAAAGAACACCATTGAGTCGGAATTCACGGTCGAGAAAACTGCGAGCGGTAACCATGTCATTAAAGATATGGCAGTCACGATAAAAAGAGTCTTAGCCAACTCGCGTTCCCGTTTCTGGCGTGGTGAATGCGCTTGTTGATGTTGTTTATTTTGTTGCCTGACTTTTAGATACGTTTTCGTGTAGGCGACGGCGATCACCAAAAGCCCTCCAATATTATAAACACTTCGGCTAAGCGGTAATAACGAAGGTCTAGGAATAGAAAAGCTAAAAACATGGGCGGTCCAACAATTAGCCACTGGGCAGCAATAACTATAATATAAACCCTATTTTCGAGACATCTGTGACGGAGGGGCCAAACTGTGCAGTGCATGCGCTCCATACTTATAAATATAAGTCCTGCGAATGAGGCTCCACAGGGTGTATTATCTAATACCATCAAGGGAGCGGTGCGATATTTCTGGATGTGAAAGGGTCCTGATTCCAAGGAACCATAAACCGCTCCGTATACCATGAGGGTGACTCCTACCAAGAAATCAGCGATCGTCAGGCTGATGACCAGGTAGAAACATCGCTTGCGAAATCTTTTGTTGATTAGGAAAACAAGAAGGGTGAGGGAGTTTAGGACGAGGATGAGGATCCCTTCGGCGTAGAACAGACGTGACGCAAGTTGGTTGTCCAATGCCATGATTTCGCGTACCACCTCTTGCTTTCTTTGCGTGCTTATTTCCTACAAAATCAAAGCAACATCGTAGTTATCTCGTGGATATTGACCTATGGTTTGAAAGTTTGTGTCGGAGCGGATAAGCAGTCCAGGATATTGCCTATATAGGAAGCAGGTTTAATTGGATTCAAGATGACGTCATCACTCCTGAGCTCTCCTTGCGAATCCGCGAGCGCCGCAACCAGAAACAATGTTTTTTTCAATGCTTTCCCAGAAACCTTTGCAAGTTTGGATTATGTAATAGCTAGCGAAGCTCTCGAGCCACCATCTTGGAAAGTTTCAACTCGATTGAGCCACGTAATGGTAAGCGGTGAGTATATTTCAAACTTACGTGCTTTCCACGGTCATCACTTTGTTGCTTCAATATTCTCCAATTGGTCGCAGATTTCTTCATTTTCCAGAGTTGCTATTTCATTGTAGAGGCTTATTTTTTGAGGCTCAATTTTCGAGTTATGTTGGAGTGATCGTGTGAAGTTTCGTGCTTTCAAACGCTTGGGCCGCGATGGGCCGCGATTTTTTGTTTTTGGCTGTTAGTCTTAATTAACAGGACCTTGGTAAGAGAATACGCTTTCTCTGCTCAACCTGATACGATTTTACTGAGCAAGAGAGAGGGTTTCAGGTGAATAAAATAATTTCTCGCCTCAGCTTCTCGACCATCGCGAGGTAGATATCGATCATGAAACTCGAAAATATGTTCGTGAACCTTAAGTACTGAAGATGGGCATATAATAGTCATGTGCGCATGATAGTTATCAAAGTTCTCATGAGAGCGGTTTTCATTGACTGTATTGAAACCAATCGCACAGCATCAATTCTGAATACGGCAGGTCCAAAATGCATACCAGAAAATGCAGACCGGAAAATGCAGACTGGAAAATGCAGATCGGAAAATGCAAATAGATTGTCACTGGCCCGATAGATTTTTACATCCCGATAGATTTTCATTTCCCGATATAATGTTTTGAAGTAGGCGGCTGCTCAAAAAGAGTAGCAGGCTGCAAAGAATTAAAAGCCCGGCTTATGTTTTGACAGCTCTGCTGTATAACCGATAGATATTTTCTATCAAAAGCACACCTGAAACATATTGAATCGTAGTTGTAGTTTTCTTTTAATTAGCAAAGGCAAATGTAAGCTAAAATAGCGGTAAAATAATGATATCGTTTCTTTTCTATGGAAATTCCTGAAATTTGCGTGCAAGATCGGAGATGAAAATGACCTTGAGATGTAAAAGATAAAACAATCGTCTACATAGTAACGGCATCCTGACAGTCGAATTCTTTAACAACAAATTTCTGCCTTTTACCGCAGTTTGTCAGTATTGTAATATAATTTATGTGCTAGCCATACCGTCACACAATGAAATAAAACTGTTCTTTTGAGTTTTCAGAGAGAATAGACCTGGTATGCATTTTCCGGTATGCATTTTTCAGTCTGCATTTGGACCTGCCGATTCTGAATAAGGCTGCATTCATTATGTATACTACAGGGGGGGCAGAGGATTTTTTTTTGACAATGCAAAATTTTCAGATCCCCCCAAGGCACAACATATTTTTTACGAATCCCCCCTCGTGGTTAAAAAGAAAAACATGCCCCCCCCCCCCCCCCCCCCCCCTCACCCCGGAGACAATTTTTTCAATTATATTCATATCAATTTTACAAAAAATAAAGAACAAGGCTCAATGATAAAAAAAATACAAAGCGTAAAAATGCAAATAAAAATCCTAGGTGGCTTACTTTTTTGTGTCGGTAGTGACTTTCTACCAAGTGATCTGGTGCGCTCCTCGATTGGAGCCTTACTACACATAGGCCGAGTATCATTTATTTTGTATCATTTGATTGTTTGGTATGTTTTCCGTTGTGCGCGTGAAGCGCGCCGCAATTTTGACAATGAAGCTACAAGACTATTAATCAAAAGTCCAAAGGCGTTTTGTCTGGCAGACGAAAGCCACTGAAGAGGACCTCGAGGAATTGTAGTAAAACAAGAAGGCCTTTTATGATCTTTTAAGTTGAATATAATTCTTTATGCGCGCGAAGCGCGCAGTTTTTTTTTTCAACATATCAGTTGAAAGAGGGTGAATACACGAGAATAGTAGTGCAAGTGATATTTCTTCATGAAGGAGGTTCAAACTCGGTGTTCAACAATTGAGCCTTCCTTCATTTACTATCAAACTGCACAACCTTGTCTTAAATATATATAATACCTCAACAAAAATATGCATCCCCCCTTCATGTTATGAAAAAAACTTGACCTTGACATCCTCCCTTTTCCAGTTCCTAAATTTTGAGATCCCCCCAAAAAATCCTCTGCCCCCCCCCCCCCCCCCCCCCCCCTGTAGTATACATAATGAATGCAGCCTAAAACTTATAGGTTTCCTTCAAAGCAATTGCGAATTACTCACGGCCGTCATCTGAAATCCACTCTATGAGAGCTCTGTTAGCTACCCAAACTCTCATGTTTGGTTGGATGCCTAGCTACACAACCAAACTTATCAAACTTCTTGTAGTAGCCTATCTCTGATACTAGAAAACAGAAACTACTCTTATAAGGGTTTGACAATCTCATTTTACATTTTTTATTATATTTATTTTGTAGGTGAAAACATTCATGAGCAAATTGGAGGAAGAGCCAGAAGTGTAAATGTCAAAGAAATACTGCAAAAGGATAAACAATATTGACAAACTTTGGAACACAATTTTGTTGCTCTGCATATTAAAACTACATGTCTATTTGGCATTAAGATCTTGTAAACATTGTGTGTTTAATAATAATATCAAGTACCATACCTTACTATTCTAGATGTGTTTCTCTAAGCAATGCATTAGTTTGCAAGCCTTTGCCATCTTTTACAAATTGAAAACTTAAGCTTATAGTTCGTGAAGAAAACACACAGGAGGAAAATTGAACTAGATAACTTAAGTTAGAGTGTAAAGGTTTTTAAATACTGCAGAAGCTTACTCTAATCATACTCGGTATGGCATTTTTGTGATACTGATGCCTATTTTCCACACAAAAGTAGATGTGTGGTTCGTTGCCCTTACTTTGATGTACACTGATCCGCAAAGTGACTAGAAATGTAAGGTTTATATCGCAATACGAGGAACAAAACACGAACACATCTCGAATAATTATTCACTGGTTCACGGGCCTCCCGGAGAAAACGCGATGCCACCGATACTGGCCAATCGTATAATTATCCCCCGGGTCTATCTGCCTTTCTGTCGATATAATAGTCAATACCAAAGACTTGCGACTTTGAGGGAGAAGCTTGGAGAGTTTAGTTTGGGAAGTCAGCTGTGTCGAGGATGAATATCAATCGCTCACGAACAGCGCGAAACCCTCTGACTTGTTGACCTTCTTTAAACGAATAAATTTGATTGGATTCCTTGGAAGATCCATCATTTGAATAACAATTTGCTTAAAAACAGAATGACTACATATTCACTGGCGTGTTTTTATAATATCCTTGAATGAAAGCGAATCTTCTATTACCATTGCCCGCCGCCATCTTTGTTTGAATACAGATCTTGAACCAAAAGGGAGAGTTACCATAGAAACGATGTCGTCATTACCGAAGCTCGCATCTCATTGGCTGTTCGTTTGTTTACAACACAAAACAAACCTGCTTATCCTGGAATGATAAGTGAGCCTTGACCTAAGGGACGGACCATTTGATACTTGATTTGGTGGCTAATCCCCCCCCCCCCCCCCGCCCCAATAAAAAGAAAGAGCATGCCTCTGGCCTAGAAAAAAAGAATCCCCGCGCATGCAAAGCTGGTGGCGGAAAAAAAATCGCTCTAAAACTCTACTGATTACTGTTTTAGGGAACCTAATGTCCTTATAAATATAGTGGTTTTTTGGTCGGCAAAACATTACAATGTATTTTTGGAAAGTGATGTAAATTGACTATTAGCAAACGTAAATAAGGGTTTAGTTAGCAAATGGTAGGGAGTGCAATTGTTAAACACCAACCTTATGTGTCCAAAATTGCAGCGCGCTTCGCGCGCATGAAGAGGGTACTTTGGTGTGCCATTTACAAACTAAAACATCGTACTGGGCTATGATTAATTTATTTTGGAAAATTTCTATGTTGTTTTTTTTAATAAGTGACTCCATTTCTTCAGCGTGATTTTCGTCTCCCAGAAATAAGAACATCGTTAACCTTGTAGTATTTCAATATCGCGGCGCGTACATACAAGCAAACTACTCATTTGGCCCGCCCCCGTTCGCCGTAAATTCGTGGACCCGCCACTGCCTGACCACATCTTGAATAGCAAGCCTTTGTTTAGTTAAAAGCAAAATGAACCTCTATTGACTATTGGAAATTCAACTTTTACCTCTCTTTTTGACAGCATCTTGGTTCACCTTTCAAAATGGTGCTTGAAACTGGAAATAGGACAACTGCGGGGGAGGTGAATAGGGGTAGATCGATGTGCGATTTTTATTAAAACACAAGGCGGGCAAGGCTCGGTACTGTTTCACCAAAGAGCATTAAGATAAGAAAAAGAATCCACAATCCGAACACCTTTATAGTAGTGAAAATCCTCTAAACCCAGTGACCAAAAACCCGAACTGATCCAGATGCTATAAGCATACCAATTTCGTGAAATGCTAACATAACAGGAGAGCTTTACTGAATAAGTGATATCTCTAATTAGTATATACCAAATCAGTGAAATAGTCATTTTCGCGCGCTCTGATTGGTTCCTCAACTAGTAGATATCTAGCACTATTAACTGTTTTGAGAAAACTCTCAAAATGGGGGCTCGTTTGGCGCGCGATATTGCGTTTGAACATTTTTATCACCGTATTTTATTCTACTGATTTGGTATATACTAAAACAACTATCCCCCTAAGGGTCGGGGTATAGTTGTTAACCATCAAAAGAAATACCAGGAAAAAAATCAAGCACAGTCGCATTCTAGGAAAAAAATCGAGCAGCAAAACCGGACGCGGAAAAAATATCGAGCCAAAAAAATTAGCCACTTCCCCCATCAAATATCAAATAGTCCGTCCCTAAGAAGCGCAGCCCACGAAAAGTGAAGAAAAACAGGAAAGAACACAACAATAAGAAGAAGCTAAGAGCCCGGGGGGGGGGGGGGGGGGGACGGACTCCCATATTTTGGGGGCGGGGGCGCTCGTCGGGAACTTTCGATTTTACCCCTAAAAGGTACCAAACATGGCGTCGCTCAGTTGATTTTGACCCCTAAAAGGTACCAACAATGCGTATTTTTCCTCGTAATTTTCTCTCATATTTTTTACGAGGGAAAATACGTCTGAAATTCAGGCTGCCAACGAGTGTGATTTGCTTGATTTGCTTGATTTGCTATTACGGACCTCTTACAGGTACCTATCTGGAAAAATTACACGTTTTCGAGTTTTGCCCCCTAAAAGGAACCAGAGGCCTGATTTTAAACCCTGAAAGGTACGACGAGCACCGCCCAAAAAATATGGGAGTCCCCCCCCTCCCATCCCCCCCGGGGCTAAGAGTGCTGTGCTACACTACGAATGCGGCAATAAAATTATGCTGAGATTCTTTACCGTACAAGATTGTCGTTCGTGGTCCAAGGAATGCTTCTTTTTCTTTGCCGAGCCTTGACCTAAGAAATTTGGAAACACATCCCGCTAAATTTGAGGAAAACAGGAAAGATCACAACGCAAAACAGCTAAAATGCCATCACGCTAAGCTAAGAATGCAAAACTGTGCTGAGTTTTACCGTACAAAATCCAAGGAATGCTTCTTTGCTTGGTCACAGAAAAAGGCTCATAGCTCAGAGAGTTCCGGATTCTGTGCGCATCAAGACTAGGACTTGGGTGCTATTTATACTTCACTAATTAAGTGATGACTTTCGTGCAAATTCGTTAATCTTTCAAGGGTGTAACAGGAAGTTTACAGTTTTTGTTTCAAGGTTTATTCAAAGAAGAACATAGTAAAGAACAATAACCGCACCGTCAATTAACATCGAGAAAAGCAAAACTTAAACCAAAACTCAAAACCCCCCAATTAATAGTTTGACTTTCAAGCAAATTTGTTAACCCTTCAAGAGTGTAGGGTAGTACAAGAAGTTGTACAGCCTTTGTTTCAAAGAACACAAGGCCTACTCCGGATGCGAAACTCGCCGTATTTTACTGCGACATTCCCACGACATTCAGCATTTTTAGGGAAAGTCGGAGGCAGGGCATTTTTAGGCGCTTAAAAGCAACTTAGTGGACAATGGGGAGTTTGCAGGTGTTGCGTGACATTTTGAATAAAAACACCATATTTGAAAAGAGCTCACCGAAATGTGTGAAATCCTCACATTTGAGGTGATTTCGACAAATAACACAGAAGTTATGAGCGTCGGAAGTTGGTTGTTTTCCTATAGGCAACAACAGTTGCCCACCACAACATTAAACGTATAGAGAAACAGCCTACTTCGGACGCCAATAACTTTGCTAATATTTATCCAAATCAACTCAAATTTTCGACTTTTTCTAATTTCGGCAAGCTCTTTTCAAATATGGTATTTTCATTTTGTTAGGATCAAGATTGAAAATGTCACGCAACGCCTGCAAACTCCCCATTAAAACTGAGTATTTCAGAGGAATTCAAGAATGGGCAACGAGCAAGTATTATTTAGCAGTTTAAGGCGGTTTAGCGCGGCATTTCATTTGGGCCGTCTGGGCGTTTCGATGAGGGGTCGCGAATTCGAGCGATATATGCGAGATTTTTCGAGACAGCGAGATCAAGTGCTTTCATACATTCTCTTTAACATGTTCTCTAGTTTGCGTTAATTTGTTAGAAAACGAGATTACGAGAACAGCTCTCTAAAAAATTCAGAGATCCGATAATTCCTAAGTAATTTCGCGAGATTCTTCAAGGACAAAATTAAGCAGTGCCTGTAATTATCAAATATCGTCGGACAGAAAAAAAAAGTATATTCTCTGCACTGGTCCCATTGTGCTCATTTAAGAGCATATTACACAAATATTTCAGAATTCTTCAGACTTCTAACCGTTGTAAAAACGCTTTTCCAAGCCCACCTATCGTGGCGTTTAGACGTAGCCCTAACCTCCGCGACCTTTTAGTTAAAGCGCAGTTAAAATTAACCAAACTTCAGGCTCGTACCGTTGTGGTGATAACTGTTACACTTGTAATTATATTGCTGATGGACTAACACATTACACTTTTTCGTCAACTAATGAAACACGTAGGATAACTTCTAAAATCACATGCAAAACTTCTAATGTTATATACATGATTCACTAAGCGCTGTAAACTTCAATACATAGGTGAAACCAAACGACAATTACGGGAACGTTTCAATGAGCACAGACGCACACTTGACTCTGACAGCCAATCTACACCCACTACCGCCGCTCTCCATTTTCATAACACCCCTAACCATACATCCACAGACATGCTACTTATCCCTTTAGAACGACTGACTAACAAAAGAGATTCTGTTAGGAAAGCTAGGGAGGCTTTTTTTATCAACAGAGGTCAAACTTTATCCCCCAAAGGTCTCAATACTAGAGACGAAAATTTTAACAATTTCAGCTGTTAGATCTTTATGTATCTATGTATCTTTTTGTGTCTTCCTGTTACGTTTTATCACGTGACACTCCACTTGTATGTATCTATTTCACGTTTGAATTTTGACGGTTATTTTATTTATAGTAGTTACCAATGTAAATATTCACCATTACCTGAAGAAGGTCGGTACTGGCTGACCGAAATATCGTGTAAATGAAAATTATAAGCTGTTGAATCAACCATTCAAGTTTTTATTCTTTACAGTGGGTGGGTGGGGTGAGAAGAAGGGCGTAGCCTGGGCCCGAGTAGCCTGCGAGGCCTGTGCTTTGAAGTTGAGGGTCGCAAACGAAGAGGCAGGAAAACTTGGTCTGAGGTGATCATAGTTTAGTCCCTGAACTCGCCTTCGCGGCTCCTGTAGCCCATGATGGTGTCGCCGAAAGGAGAGTCTTCTCACCATGGGCTACAGGAGCCGCGAAGGAACGGTTCAGAGGACTGGACTATAGTCGAGGATTAGTAGAAACCCACTCGCATACTATCACGAATCCTGCAATCTGATTGGCTCCGCTACTCCCTATCTATCACGTAATAGATAGTGAGTAGCGCAAACGCTAGCGCAAAACTTTCTAAAACTATGAAAATAAATACCTTTTAGCAACAACTGAAACAACTCGAAGGTTAGTATGTTAGTATGCTACGCGCCTCGTCAACTATCTATTGACTAATAGAAAACTCGACTCGTAGTCTAATTGTTAAATAGCCGGCTGTCAGCTGACTTGGCAGCGGATCAGGGTGTTTGGAAAATGGCTGTGAAAGCCATGCGACGTCATACCCGCTCTCAAGTAGTGATCAGCTTGGAAACGAGGCTCAAACCGGAAGTTGTCTTTTCTTGCGTGACTTTAAACCGCTAGGTACCGTCATGCATTGCCCAAGAGAGAGAAGAAGCGCACAAATCCAACATGGCGGCCTTCTCGAGTTGTGAGAAGACAATTTACTAAAATAGAGAGAGATCTGCGTGCTTCCTCCACAATTTGTTGCAATTAAAGTACAACTACGCTTACTGCAAACCCTTATTGAGACTTATTTTGCCGGGGTCCGATACAGAATTTGCTGTGGGAGCACCAGAACAGAGGTAAAAGTCGATCTTTACACATCAATATTAAAGCTTATCAGGCTTATGTTATTTTGTTGGCTGTTGTGTTAAAAGACCGGTTTATATACCATTAAACAGTAGGCCTCCTTCTACATTTGCTCTGTAAGTTGCTTACATTTTTCCTGGAGAGATGTGCTTTAGGTAGTTAATGGCCTTGTTCAAATAGAACTGCCTCCAGATATCAAGAGACCCACTAGACCAACAAGATCTGCCCACCCCAAAAGGTTTATTAACCTTAGCAGCTCGAGTAATACTCATAAATTTAGCTTTTTCACCAGAACTGTAAAGGAGTAAAGGAGTGGAATCTGCTCCCCAATAGCATAATTGAATTACCAACGTTAAGTGCTTTTAGGGCTGCACTGGGCAACTACCTAGCTGTTTGACATTTACCGTGTATCTTTTATTTTATTTTATTTTTTTTCTTCCATTTTTTGTTATATCCGCGTGATGGTAACGCTTTGCGGATTAATGAATATAAAAAAATAGATAAATACTATATTAGTGGCTACAATTTGCAACTAAAAATCCTGAACAACCACTTGTTTGACCCCAATGCTATCAGTAAGTTTCTTCATGTAAGTAAGTAAGTAAAGCTTTATTTATCCACGGTAGATCCTTCAGGTAAAGACTATAATAATACTTGAGAAATCTATTTATAAATATTAGAAAGAAAAAAAAGAAAATACTACAAATATTTAAATATAAAATATGAGAAAAAAATAATAATAATAATATTAATAATAATAATAATAAAAACCTGCTTGTCAAGGATGCCGTGTCACTTAGAGGCCGTGCGTGACCCCGTCTTTAAATTTAGTTAGCGATGGAGATCTCCTCAATTCTACCGGCAAATCATTCCACAGTGCCGCTCCACTGTAACTAAAGCTTCGTTTGCCATACTCAGTACAAGGGAGCGGCACCGTTAACTTGTTTTCAGAGTTCCTTAAATTATAACAAGAATTGTCTCGCCAGGAGAATTTGGAAGTGAGATAGCTCGGAGTAATGTTATTGAGTGTTTTGTACATAAATAGTGATTTAGTTACTTTGCGTTGATCACTCAAATTGAACCAACCAAGCTCTTGAAATAGCGTATCGGCACTGGTATCGTAGCTAGAGAAGGTTATGATACGTGCAGCGCGATTCTGGAGCTTCTGGAGCTTATCACTAAGGCCCCCGGCACAGTCGCCCCAAACAGTACTACAATAGTCGAAGTGTGGTTGGACAATAGCATTGTACGTAGTAAGCAGGGTCTCGCGGGGATCAACAGACCGAATACGTTTAATGGCACCAATGCCAGAAGAAATCTTTTTAGACATTCTATTAATATGTTCCTCCCAGCTAAGATTTTTATCGATCATGACACCAAGTGATTTCGTACAAGGTACTTGACTGACCGGAGTGTCATCAATAGCAAGACTAGGAGAACCTGGTAGGTGCGCCAATCTTTACCAGGAGCCAATGAGAATAAACTCAGTTTTAGTCATATTAAGTGTCAACTTATTTGCGGCTAGCCATTTATTAATACTGTCCAGGTCCTCATTCATGTGCAAATTGATGACCCCCAGGTCGTCACTGGCAAACGTTATACTGGTGTCATCAGCGTACATTCTTGGCTGGGAGTGCAACAAGCAGTTTGGCAGGTCATTAATATAGAGTAAAAACAACAGTGGGCCAAGAATTGTTCTCTGGGGGACCCCACACTTCACAAAAGCTGGTGAAGAATTTTGACCGTTAACCTGACATACCTGAGAACGATTACCCAGGTACGAGGCAAACCACTGTAAAGTTGTGCCATGATGGCCAAAATAACACAACTTTGACAAAAGAATATTATGGTCAACTGTGTCGAAGGCCTTTTTGAGATCCAGAAAAATAACAGCATTAACACAACCCCTATCAATGTTTAACGACCATGAATCAGTGGCTTCCAATAAGGCTGTAACAGTAGAGTGCATAGATCTAAAGCCAGACTGGCAACTGGTAATAAGTTATTATCATTACTTTAAGGTATGCATAAAACCAATTGTATACAATACGTTCAATATGTACTAACGCAAAGGCAATAGGCGAGAAACTGCTAATCACATTAATATTGATTAATAATATCTTATAGTTATCAGAAAACAAAGTACATAAATCAAATCAGCACATCCATATTAGAAAAGCAGTAAAGTTGTGGATGAATTTTGAAGAGTTAGCTTTCTGGCCTATTTTTTCAAAAAGAAATGTATGGGAAAAAACATCAAAACGAGGCTCATGGCGCATCGATGTGCTACCACCATACATTTTATTTAAAAAATCATCAATTTAGAAAAATCATATATTGGTCAGTATTCAACCAATCTTCGCCAAACTTTGCATTTTTACTAATATGGGTGTGCTGAATTGAATACTGGACTTCGTTTCCTGATAACTATAAGATATCATTAAGCCATATTAGCATGATAAGGGTCTATCAGGTCAAGATGGCGGAAATAATAAAAGAAAGAAAGAAAGGGTCTTCACCTCATTGTGAGGGAACTCAAAGCGGTTGAAAGTACAATTGCCGCTAGACAACGAGAGGTTGGAGGACTTGACGGGCTGCATTAGATGGCGCAAATTGCAGCCACACAATCATGACGGCTGTTTTACAGTATATATGCCTCCGAGAGCCAAAAAGAGTGCAATAGGTTCTTTAATACATTCTAAGAATCATAGGAGAAATTGGAGCTATAGACTTGCTTCAATGTGGAGATGTCTTACAAGTGTTAAAGGCCCATAGTCAACCGGGAACCTTTGCTCTTTGTTTTATTCAACAGCTGTGATTGGCTGATATTGTAGGTCCCACAGGGGTTCCTATTGTTATTCGCGTTTCACAAGTTGAAACTGAAAATTTGCATCAAAGTTTCAACTGCGTTTTATTCTTGTGTGCCTGCAATGCAGCTTGGGTGCTTATGGGCCTTTAAGAAACATTTCAAATTGAATTCAAGTCCATAGCTGTTCCTATGAGTTTGATTTCATGAAACATATTTTTCATATTTTTTTGTATTGTGTGGTTCCAGAAAATATCCATACCCCCTCCACGGACCACGGAAGGGTGTTGAAAAGCAACCCCCCAACCCCTCTGGAATTTCCAAGGAAAAATACAGTATTTGTATGGAAATGATCAGGTAAATTGACTCCTCCGGAATTTGCAATGCCCTTCCGTAGGGGGGGGGGGGGGGTATGGAGAATTTCTGGAACCACACATTTCTAGACCAACTAGGTTAGCAAGGATAACTGTATGAAAATAATGCTTCTTTAAAAAAAGTTGCCCAAAGCAGCTATGGACTGGAAATCAGTAGCGTCTCTTCTTTAAACTTATTTGATAATGCTGGAATGCGATTTTAGGCTAAACTTCACATTATTTCAATAGCATTTAATGACGAATTTTTTTTCTCCTTAGGAATATGGGGGAAAACGTCTTCCAGTCGATTCATTCATCAATTTTAGAAAATCTGAAGAAGAGAAAGGAAGTAGAAAAGATCTCGGTGGGATTTGGACAGTTGAAGACAGATGAGGAACGAGTTGCCTACCTGCTGAAGCTGCCTTGTATTCAAGATGAAGTCAACATCAAGCCCTTACCAAGTGAAAAGTCATCTGGAGTTTCGGCAAGCCTACGCAATGAAGGTAATACTCATTTCCAGAAGAAACAATTCCCCAAGGCGTTAGAAGCATATACACAAAGTATTCTCACAGCACCAACATCAGATGAGAAGGCATCTGCCCTGGCCTTTGCTAATAGATCTGCGGTACTGTTCCATATGAAGAAATATGAACTTTGTCTGAGGGATATAGAGTTAGCACTTGGGTTGAACTACCCTAAGGATATGCAGTACAAGATATTAGACAGGAAAGCACGCTCACTACTCAGTATAGGGAAGGACGTTGAAGCTGCTGAAGTCTTCAGAAAAGCAATTGAGAGCTTGCAATTCTCTCAACTCAAGAAGAAAGACAATGCAAATTGGTGCAAGCAGCTGGAAAAGCAAGTGTGTGAATGTAGCTCTCAGCATGAGGAGCATGAATTTGGAAAGAGCCCACTGGATGATGCAAGAGAAGGGTTTGATTCACCAGTGTTGAGTTATGGCACACATAAAAAGTTTGTCTCAGCCTCTAACGCATTGGACATAAGTTCTACGCAAGCTAAAGGCCGATTTCCAGTTGCAACTCGAGATATAAGCATTGGTGATGTACTACTTCAAGAACGACCATATGCATCTGTGCTCCTTAGGGAGCAATCCAAGATGCATTGCCATCATTGCTTCACCCATATCATTGCACCATTGCCGTGTAAAGAATGTGCCAATGTAAGGTACTGCAGCACAAAGTGCGCTCAAGAAAGCTGGGAAAGCTACCATTCCATTGAGTGCAAAAACTTGGAGCACATCTATGTTGCTGGCAAATACGGCCATCTTGCTTTACGAGTAATTGTGAAAACTGGGTATGACAAGCTGAAGAAGATTGTAAGGAGCTGCGAGTCTGAGGTTTCTAAAGTCGACACGAGGCATCTGGGATGCAACAGTAGCGGTGTGTATGACCCTGCAGACTACCGCGCTATCTATCACCTTGTTGGCCACACCCAGGAGAGAAGCGTTAGTGATCTATTCACACGCACCATCAAAGCAATCTACTTGCTGAAGTGTCTTGAAGGAGCAAGCTTTTCTCATCTATCTCAGGCATCAAGGATCAGACCAAGGCGCCCTCCCGTGACCAACAAACGTTCATTGGAGGGCTTCTCTTGCGGCATCTTCAAAACCTTCCGTGTAACGCGCATGAGATATCCGAGCTCCAGTTTTCTCTAAAATCTGTCGCAACATCAGAATCAGCGGAGATAGGAGCTGGTATTTACGCTACTTTGAGTCTCTTCAACCATTCCTGTGATCCTAACGTGACGCGGTTCTTCTATGGTGACACGTGTGTAGTGCGCGCCATTCGCACCATCCCAGAGGGTAGTGAGGTCGAGGATAATTATGGCATTTTGAGTGCGCTAACGCCGCGCAAGCAGCGACAAGAGACCCTAGAGTCGCAATACTACTTCACATGCCAATGCCGCTCGTGTGACGGTAACACCCCTTTGTATAAGGACATTCTGAAACAGGAAACGCCAGTGCTCAAGTGCGGGAATTGCAAGCTTGCTCTAGCCGGCGTAATGAAGGATGGTAGCCAGTTAGTCATCTGTGACAACTGTGGCTCAACGCAAGATCTAGGGCTCAAAACAAATTCTCTGCAACGTTCCGAGGTAGAATACAGTGAGGCCATGACCGAGCTGCTGGGAAAAGCCAATGTGGCGTCCGCTTTGCCAAAACTTGAGCAGCATTTGCGGGTGCTGGAGGAGGTTGTGTGTGAGCCCTGGCAGGGCTACAATAGCACGCAGGAACTCATAAAACAGGCGTATAATATTCTCGCAAACTGCCATCTCGTGGACTAAAGCAAGAAGCTAAGCTACTATTTTCCTGCAAAAGTACACAGCATTTTTTTACAATAGTAAAAATAACAAAATTAAAAGTTTTTTATGTCAAATAGGTCTCTATAATGTTTAGCTAACATTGAAACGAACGACAGTTTGCATGGAGATTCAGATTAAAGAAAAATGGAAGTGTTTGGGCACAAATTGCGGGAGAAATACAGAAATGCATGAATGGAAGTTACGGCCAAAACCATTGTTTCACGCTGGGAATTTTCGAATGTTTTGATATGGGTTAAACCATCTACGCCTATTATCAGGTCCTTGCACTAACCATCTACGCCAATCAGGTCCTTGCACTAACCATCTACGCCAATCAGGTCCTTGTTCCTGTTTCTCCTAGTGCAGTCGACTGGCTTTCGTCGCGACAGAAAACCATGCGACTGCACTAGGCGAAACAAGGCAAGGACCTGAGGATTGTTTGAAACCTATAGTGACGTTTTGAAAATGCGCACCGCGAAACGGACTCAAGTTAACTTGTAAGCGGTCCTGCAAATACTTCAAAGTTTATTCATTAAGTTAACACCCCCGCCAGGGGTTATCTCTAAAATTGATAACCGGCACAAAGGAGTTGACTAAGTGAGTGACGAAACTGCCGCACAGAAAGCGTAGCACATGGTTTCGTATTTGAAGACGATCGCAAAAAATTGGCCGTGTTGTTATGAATGTTTTCTAAAGGCTGGTTTACACGCCCGTCCGTTTATGTTTGTTCGGTGTCAGCCCGACTGATTCAACAGATTTTTGTTGTCGGGCTCGATTTTTCATTTCGCGGGTCAAAGCAGAGGCCCGACGAATCGCAGTGTGTGAATGCACCGTCCCACAATCGGCCCGACAAATCGCACCGTGTAAATGGGCTTTCAGACCGATTTCTTGGTAATGTTTATGCGCATGCGCAAATAGAAAGTTGCCAATGAAGCCACTTGGACTTTTTCAAAGAATGATTATAACAAACAAATAATTGCCGAATTGCATAACGAATAAGCAGTCCAAATTTATTGAAAATAGGAATGAATAAAATAAAATAACATAACAAGTGTTCCACATGGATCCCATTCCTGACATTCTTACCTATATATACCTTGGTGTAACAGATAACTATGGGTATGAGGTTGGTAGTTCACTACTCATACAAGGGGCGTCCTATAAAAGGTCTGGTGACCGGGCGTACTCTCACCGCTAGGTCACTGAGTCGCTACCGGGCAATTAACTGAAACCCTCGGGATAGCAACTGTCAGGGCCGAAATCTCTGGCGTGGGTGTAAGAGTCCGTACGGTCGCCATACGAAGCTTCAGCTCTCGGGGAGATGTCTGGATGTATGGTCTCGATTTTTTCTAATAATAATTTTTTTTACTAATAATAGGTAGCTAATCAGTTCCTATTTTTTTATTGTCATCCAGCGAAAGAGCAGTTTTAAAAAGAATCGTTCTCTCTACTACTCGGTTTTCATTAAAGAGCCCGTGTCAGCCACTACTTTGTTGTTTTCGTTCGATATTAGAAGACGAATAACGTGTAGAAATATCAACATCAAGTTACAGATTTCATTTACCAAATTCCATCAAGAACATTGCTCTATTCTCTAAATCAGCCGATGGAAATGGATGCTTTCTCCGACTTGGTATGTTGCTAGGCTGTCAAAATGGCGGCGGACAGGCTATTTTTAAATAATTACTATGATTGCGTTCACACATTGTCACACAGACAACCCTCCACACATTGCCACACAGACAACCCTCCACACATTGCCACACAGACAACCCTCCACACATTGCCACACAGACAACTCTCCACACATTGCCACACAGACAACCCTTCACACATTGCCACACAGACAACCCTCCACACTTTGCCACACAGACAACCCTCCACACATTGTCACACAGACAACCCACACATTGCCACACAGACAACCCTCCACACATTGCCACACAGACAACCCTCCACACTTTGCCACACAGACAACCCTTCACACATTGCCACACAGACAACCCTCCACACTTTGCCACACAGACAACCCTCCACACATTGTCACACAGACAACCCACACATTGACACACAGACAACCCTCCACACATTGCCACACAGA
This sequence comes from Scolanthus callimorphus, assembly GCA_033964015.1. Classification (NCBI taxonomy): domain Eukaryota; kingdom Metazoa; phylum Cnidaria; class Anthozoa; order Actiniaria; family Edwardsiidae; genus Scolanthus; species Scolanthus callimorphus. The sequence continues at coordinate 1,104,882 of JAWWUD010000033.1, read as the reverse complement.
CAACCCTCCACACATTGCCACACAGACAACCCTCCACACTTTGCCACGCAGACAACCCTTCACACATTGCCACACGGCCAACCCTCCACACATTACCACACCGTCAACCCATCACACCTTACCACACAGACAACCCTTCGCACATTGCCACACAGACAACCCTCCACACATTGCCGCACAGACAACCCTCCACACATTGCCACACAGACAACCCTCCACACTTTGCCACACAGACAACCCTCCACACATTGCCACACAGACAACCCTCCACACTTTGCCACGCAGACAACCCTTCACACATTGCCACACGGCCAACCCTCCACACATTACCACACCGTCAACCCATCACACCTTACCACACAGACAACCCTTCGCACATTGCCACACAGACAACCCTCCACACATTGCCGCACAGACAACCCTCCACACATTGCCACACAGAAGAAACACACATTACCACACCGTCAACCATCACACCTTGCCACACAGGCAACCCTCCATACATTGCCACACCGACAACCCTCCACACATTGCCACACAGACAACCCTCCACACATTGCCACACAGACAACCCTCCACACATTGCCACACAGACAACCCTCCACACATTGCCACACAGACAACCCTCCACACATTGCCACACAGACAACCCTTCACACATTGCCACACAGACAACCCTCCACACTTTGCCACACAGACAACCCTCCACACATTGCCACACAGACAACCCTCCACACATTGCCACACAGACAACCCTCCACACATTACCACACAGACAACCCTCCACACATTGCCACGCAGACAACCCTCCACACATTGCCACACCGACAACCCTCCACACATTGCCACACACTAACCATCCAGTGGTGTACTAGGGCACACACGGCACGATCTTGTGCAGTGAGGACTGGGTGCGACTCCCAGCTGGGTGACAAATGTATGTGGCTATGACATCACCATACACTAGTCACTCACAAGACTTTCCACACATGTGTCGCCATTTACATGCTGAGTAGTTGGGTGATAAAGTTGTAGCTTGCAATTCAAGGGATGGTAAGTGGCCTAGGACACTGACCATGAGTAGAGGGAGACGGCCGTTTCACTACAGAAACATGAAATATCCGGATCAAGCGACGGATCAGGCGGATTTGACAGATCACAACGTGCGCAAGAGGACGCGCAGACAAATTAGGCAATTAATAGATTGAGATCCAAAGAACAGACAGAGGGACAAATACTTTGTGACGAAAAATATTCGTTATTTATTATATAAACACCAATGAAATACCAGGTGATCTCCCGCGCGAAAACTTGATATCTTCACACGTGAAAATATCATGTTATTTTCACATGTGAAAATATCACACTTGCCTTTGCTGAATGCTCGATTTTTAAGCTTAACTCAAATAAAACTTGAATTTGGTATTTCATTGATGTTTATATAATAAACAGAACATTACATGACCGCTTGGAGATACGAATTTTATCTTCTCGTGTTCAAAATTTATCTCACTCGTTCACTGCGCTCACTCGTGAGATAAATTTTCAACACTCGAAGATAAAATTCGTATCTCCGCGCGGCCATGTAATATCCTCTATATATCTCGTTAAGTTAGGCGCTTAGTAAAGCGAATCCCTGATGGCTTAGTGACAGAGCGCACAAGCTGGTGCAGGTCTGCTAGTTGAGTCTAGGAAGAAATATGTATGTCTTCTTTTATCTTTTTCAATCAAATCTACCAATCCAGCAACAATTGGGCCCTTTTTCAATTGTATCTCGGTCAGTATTGATATCCGATCAACACCAGAATTCAATCATTCTGACGTCTCAAGCGTGGTATAGAAGAATTTCTAAAACTCATGAATAGTCAATCAGGCAAACACAATGGAAATCAGGACCATGAAGGCCGTTTGTATACCCCGATAGAAATTAGCATTTTGGGGAGTCCATGAATATTTTCAGGGAACAGCTGTTCTGATTGGTTGCCATATCATAATGGTGCTCAATCAGCCAGAAACGATATAGAACTGCTGCGCACTGAACTGAATCTGATATAGAACTCCGGTGACGTCAGAGTTCTATATCAGATCCAGTTCAGTGAGCACAGTCCTCTATCACAGTCCTCTATCAAAGATTTGATAACGTTATAGCTGTGTGAATATTTTCCCAAGAGACAATGAGTGAGAGGTTTAGCAGACCTCATCTCATCAGGTCTGCTAAACCTCTCACCATTGTCTCTTGTGAAAATATTCAAACAGCTATAACTTTATCAAATCTTAACTAAATCATATCAGGTTTACACAAGAAATAATGCTTTACCTGGACGACAGTTTGACATAAACCTTTTTTCTATTTTACGCGTTTTCTAAAATTCAGTATTTTCCGGCTTTTGCGCCAAAAAATCAAGTCTCTCAGTTTTATAAGTATCAAAATAAAACTTATATCTTAACAAAGAGCATGGAAATGTTCACAAAATACCTAAACATAGGCTTAATTGAATCATTATTGACAGAATTACAGTGGTTTGAAACCTTAGGGGAACTCGACTAAAATTGAGCCAGGAGTGTCAGGCGTTCCTGGCAAATTGTCTTGAAGTCTATGCGTTCTTCTAACTTTTTCAATTGTATCTCGGTCAGTATTGATATCCGATCAACACCAGAATTCAATCATTTGGACGTTTCAAGCGTGGTATAAAAGAATATATGGTTATTGTAAATATTTTAAATTATCGTGAATTCGGCGAGAAAACAAAAACAGCTAAGAATAAAGATTTCATTTCGCCAGGAATGCCTGACACTTCTGGCTGATTTTAGTCGAGTTCCCTAAAAATTTCAAACCACCGTAATTCGGTCAATAACCATCTGATGAAGCCTAAATTTAGATATTGTGTCAAACTTTTGACACTCTTTTTAATTATGTGAGATTTGTTTTGATTCTTATGAAATGAAGGACTTGAATTTTTGGCCCAAAAAGCCGGAAAATGCTGATTTTTAGAAAACGCGTAAAATAAAAAAAAGTTTGCATCAGGCTGTCGTGCTGGTAAAGCATTATTTCTTGTCTAAATCTGACATGATTTAGTAAAGATTTGATAAAGTTATAGCTGTGTGAATATTTTCCCAAGAGACAATGAGTGAGAGGTTTAGCAGGCCTCATCTCATCAGGTCTGCTAAACCTCTCACTCATTGTCTCTTGTGAAAATATTCAAACAGCTATAACTTTATCAAATCGTAACTAAATCATATCAGATTTACACAAGAAATAGTGCTTTGCCTGGACAACAGTTTGACATAAACCTTTTTTTATTTTACGCGTTTTCTAAAATTCAGCATTTTCCGGCTTTTGCGCCAAAAAATCAAGTCTCTCAGTTTTATAAGTATCAAAATAAAACTTATATCTTAACAAAGAGCATGGAAATGTTCACAAAATACCTAAACATAGGCTTGATTGAATCATTATTGACAGAATTACAGTTGTTTGAAACCTTAGGGGAACTCGACTAAAATTGAGCCAGGAGTGTCAGGCGTTCCTGGCAAATTGTCTTGAAGTCTATGCGTTCTTCTAACTTTTTCAATTGTATCTCGGTCAGTATTGATATCCGATCAACACCAGAATTCAATCATTTGGACGTTTCAAGCGTGGTATAAAAGAATTTATTATATAGACACGAGTGTTTTTACTGGGAAATACGCCACTCGTAGATCTCATACGAAGCTACATCCGGGTCCTCAGTGACATATTTTCCATATCCTCACTAGTGAGGATATCGGTCAAAACAAAAGTGCTTAAAAATCAATTTGAAATATTTTTTTCTGGTTTGTCTATATAATAAAAGAAAATTACACGGTGGCTTGAAGATATGAGTTTTATTTTCTCGTGTCAAAAACAATATTTTACTCATTCGCTGCGCTCATTCGTAAAATATTGTTCTTGCCACTCGAAAATAAAACTCATATCTTCGCGCCACCGTGTAATATCCTTTATATATGGTTATTGGAAATCTTTTAAATTATCGTGAATTCGGCGAGAAAACAAAAACAGCTAAGAATAAAGATTTCATTTCGCCAGGAATGCCTGACACTTCTGGCTGATTTTAGTCGAGTTCCCTAAAAATTTCAAACCACCATAATTCGGTCAATAACCATCTGATGAAGCCTAAATTTAGATATTGTGTCAAACTTTTGATACTCTTTTTAATTATGTGAGATTTGTTTTGATTCTTATGAAATTGAAGGACTTGAATTTTTGGCCCAAAAAGCCGGAAAATGCTGATTTTTAGAAAACGCGTAAAATAAAAAAAGTTTACATCAGGCTGTCGTGCTGGTAAAGCATTATTTCTTGTGTAAATCTGACATGATTTAGTAAAGATTTGATAAAGTTATAGCTGTGTGAATATTTTCACAAGAGACAATGAGTGAGAGGTTTAGCACACCTCATCTCATCAGGTCTGCTAAACCTCTCACCATTGTCTCTTGTGAAAATATTCAAACAGCTATAACTTTATCAAATCTTAACTAAATCATATCAGGTTTACACAAGAAATAATGCTTTACCTGGACGACAGTTTGACATAAACCTTTTTTCTATTTTACGCGTTTTCTAAAATTCAGTATTTTCCGGCTTTTGCGCCAAAAAATCAAGTCTCTCAGTTTTATAAGTATCAAAATAAAACTTATATCTTAACAAAGAGCATGGAAATGTTCACAAAATACCTAAACATAGGCTTAATTGAATCATTATTGACAGAATTACAGTGGTTTGAAACCTTAGGGGAACTCGACTAAAATTGAGCCAGGAGTGTCAGGCGTTCCTGGCAAATTGTCTTGAAGTCTATGCGTTCTTCTAACTTTTTCAATTGTATCTCGGTCAGTATTGATATCCGATCAACACCAGAATTCAATCATTTGGACGTTTCAAGCGTGGTATAAAAGAATTTATTATATAGACACGAGTGTTTTACTGGGAAATACGCCACTCGTAGATCTCATACGAAGCTACATCCGGGTCCTCAGTGACATATTTTCCATATCCTCACTAGTGAGGATATCGGTCAAAACAAAAGTGCTTAAAAATCAATTTGAAATATTTTTTTCTGGTTTGTCTATATAATAAAAAGAAAATTACACGGTGGCTTGAAGATATGAGTTTTATTTTCTCGTGTCAAAAACAATATTTTACTCATTCGCTGCGCTCATTCGTAAAATATTGTTCTTGCCACTCGAAAATAAAACTCATATCTTCGCGCCACCGTGTAATATCCTTTATATATGGTTATTGGAAATCTTTTAAATTATCGTGAATTCGGCGAGAAAACAAAAACAGCTAAGAATAAAGATTTCATTTCGCCAGGAATGCCTGACACTTCTGGCTGATTTTAGTCGAGTTCCCTAAAAATTTCAAACCACCATAATTCGGTCAATAACCATCTGATGAAGCCTAAATTTAGATATTGTGTCAAACTTTTGATACTCTTTTTAATTATGTGAGATTTGTTTTGATTCTTATGAAATTGAAGGACTTGAATTTTTGGCCCAAAAAGCCGGAAAATGCTGATTTTTAGAAAACGCGTAAAATAAAAAAAAGTTTACATCAGGCTGTCGTGCTGGTAAAGCATTATTTCTTGTGTAAATCTGACATGATTTAGTAAAGATTTGATAAAGTTATAGCTGTGTGAATATTTTCACAAGAGACAATGAGTGAGAGGTTTAGTAGACCTGATGAGATCTCATAACAAAAACTCCATATAAAAAATATCATAAATTCGAAACGCACTAAAATTAAGACTTGCGGCAGTGGTTTGAAATTATTTTCTTTTTATTTTGCGCATTTTGGAGCGATTCAAAGTTTCTACTGCGGGGAGGTGAAATAGTATTTCATGTCCTCTTGTCTTCTAGCTGTTCTAGGGCTATCAAGCGGAGACGAGAAGCCATCACACTCTGAATAATGTGTATACCAAAGCATACAACGGAACGCATACACCAACACACACACCAACGATGGGCCACAGGATACCCAAAAGCAGGGCTGCACCAAAACGAGGCTCAGGTGCCACAGGCCGGGACACGAAATCGTGAGCTGGATTATTACACGTCATTATTCGATTCAATAATGCATTCGGCTTGGGAAAATGTTTTTCGATTTGAACTCGGATTTCGGCTAGATTATCTTCCTGACACCACGCTCCAGCACTCTTTAGTCACTGGCTTTATGCTTCTTGGGATATCCCTGACAATACTGGTCAACAATTTCTTCTGTAAATGAACGAGGGAGAGATTTACCAGGCTCGTAATCTACTAGGCCCGCCATATTGGTAACAAAACTCGCAAACGGAAGGGTTCCTGTGGATTTTTCCATTTATGGAAGCGCCTCCGTCGTCTATCGTCCAATCAAAAAGTGAAAACCCAGTTCAAATCGAAAGACGTTTTCCCAGTCGTTTTCGGCCCAAGCCGATTGCATTATTGAATCGAATAATGGATCCAATATTCCAAGAAACAATTCATTATTGCACTCTGGAGGGGGACGCTCAAGCGTCCCCCTCCTAGTGAGCTCGCATTCAAAGCTGGCACAGAAGCGCGGGAGAATTTTTCGACAGTACGAGATAATCCAAGCTTTTTGAAAGAAAAAATCAGTGCAGCAAGTTACAGAAACCCAATTCTATCTCTGGTAAACGTATCTTTTCATTTTTCTTCAATTTGAACGATTTATGGCTTCATGAATATTTTGCCTATTGTTTTGTTAATGAGGCCAAAGTCGGACCTGAAATCACTTTTCAGAGATGGTCCGTAGTAGTTTGAACCAAGGAGGTTTTACATAAAACCTCCTTGTTTGAACACAGGCAAATTTGCCTCATTAACAAGACAATAGGAAAAATATTCATACAGCCCTAGCTCGTCTAAAACAAAACAAATTGAAATCATATAGCTGTGGTATAGAGAAGGACAAGGCCCTGGGAACAAAGTTGCTCAGGTAGCATGTTACACTAGGCGCATGCGTGAAGAGGCCAACATTGCTACATTTGTCACCCAGCTGGGAGTCGCACCCAGTCCTCACTCCACATTATCGTGCCGTGTGTGCCCTGGTACACCACTGGATGGTTAATGTGAAGTATGTATTTGTGTGAGGTAGAGTGGGAATCCATGGATGCGCCTTCTCTCTTCACAATCGCTTTATCATTTGTGCGCATTGTCTCTTCACAATCCCTTATCGCTTTATTATCTGTGCGCATTGTCTCTTCACAATCCCTTATCACTTTATTATCTGTGCGCATTGCCTCTTCACAATCCCTTTATTATCTGTGCGCAAGTCTCTTCACAATCCCTTTATTAACTGTGTGCATTGTCTCTTCGCAATCCTAAATCACTTTATTATCTGTGCGCAGTCTCTTCACAATACTAAATCACTTGATTATCTGTGCGCATTGTCTCTTCACAATCCTAAATCGCTTATGTGTGCATTGTCTCTCCACAATCCCTTATCGCTTTATTATGTGCGCATTGTCTCTTCACAATCCCTTATCGCTTTATTATCTATGCGCATTCTCTTCACAATCCCTTATCGCTTTATTATGTGCGCATTGTCTCTTCTCAATCCCTTATCACTTTATTATCTATGCGCATATCTCTTCACAATCCTTATTGCTTTATTATCTGTGCGCATTCTCTTAACAATCCCTTATTGCTTTATTATCTGTGCGCATTCTCTTCACAATCCCTTATCGCTTTATTATGTGCGCATTGTCTCTTCACAATCCCTTTATTATCTATGCGCATTATCTCTTCACAATCCCTTATCGCTTTATTATCTGTGCGCATTCTCTTAACAATCCCTTATTGCTTTATTATCTGTGCGCATTCTCTTCACAATCCTAAATCGCTTTATTATCTGTGCGCATTGTCTCTTCACAATCCCTTATCGCTTTATTATCTGTGCGACTAGGGTGTCCCCAAGCTTTGAAAATACAAGTTTAGTGATTTTACGCAGACAGATAATGCTATTGACCTTTAATTGAAATATAAAAACATTTTATTTGACAAACAGGCCATATATCTTAAACTGAATTATACAGAAAATCTCGTAATGTCAATTATGGTGCATTCTCGTACCCAGAGCTCCCCGACTTGTTTGCTCGCGGGGGAGGCTCTGCTGACATCCATTTGAGGGCCTTCGCTGATTGACTGATTTTGAACGTTGGGACATGCGCAGAAAGTTGTTTCTCTCAACGGCTCTGTGTCAAATGCGTCAATGGCTGTCACCAGAGCCTCTCAGCGCTCTGGGTTCGAGAATGATTATAGTGATTTTAGGTAGACTTTTATAATTTTATTAAATTTCAACTGAAACATAAAATCATTTCATTTTACATATAGGCCTGAAATATATAGAAAAAAGACGAACTCGTACCGTGAGGCCCTGGTGGAACGTCTCGCAAAATGAGTACAGGTTCAGGGTGCTTTTCTGAGGAACAAATCTGAATCCGGATTGTTATCAATCGCGAATTTTTTCGCTTCGAGGCAATGAAAACGTTCTGAGATATGGGTACATCCTTTGCACTCTGCACAAAATCCCAACACATCAGATTTGATATCAGACTTGATGTATCTTGAAAAGCGACAGCACGTTATCCGTTTCAAAAAGAATATTTCAAGTTAAAGATTATTACAAGAATAATTTATCTAATCTAATCTATCAAGTCGAGTATAGCATGCGTAGCAAACGTTCCCGTGGAGTTTGAGAGCAAGGAATTCCGAAGAAAGCGACCAGACTCGGAGGGGCTTAGGCCTAGGGCAAAACGTCTAGTTGAAGTCGTGTGGATTATATTATTATATTATATTATCATTATTTCCACAAGGATCACAAATTTCCGCACGTGGAAATTCGAGGCTCCTGCACAACTCCTGCGTAGAGTAATCTTTGCAAATTTGGAGTTCCTCGACTAGGGAAGTACATTTATGGCTATTTTTTGAGCAGCCCAATTAAAGATTCTGTAAATCTAGTTACAAAGCTGCCGAAAATGAGCGAAATCCTCTAAAACTAAAGGGGAACGCATGTTAGGCAGGCTATGTCGAGTACGTGTTAGGATTTGTGATTAGGTGAACTGGCCAACCTCATAGCGGCCTCTTGTAGAGCTAATAATGTCCTAGGTATATCCAGACTAGAGGCTGGTGACTCGGGCCTTTCATATGGGCGAGCTCGAGTAGCATTTCTCTCATTTCTAACGGGTCCTGCTTGAGGAGCTTGAACTCTTTCTCGTCCACGTATTTGCTTCTCATGGTGCTCATATTGCCTCAGTAAATCCTGATAGCCTTCCTTCACCCCGCTAGAACGACCATCTGGCTGGTTGTCATGACTACTAGCTTCTTCTTCCTCATCTAAGCCATCGGTGCTCCCCTCTATGTCGACCTCGGCATCATGATCACTTGACATGTTGTCATCAACATCATCCATATCATCCTGGTCATCATCGCTTAGATCATCATAATCATCATCTGATTCGCGCAGTTGTGCGTCTTCAAGAGATTCTTCTTCGTTCAGCTGCTGAGAGAGCTTGAAGCTCTCAAATCGAACTGTCTGCAGACGACATATCCCGTTCTCGTGTTCCTTGTACCTAAAACGAAATACAACAGAATATGTTAGCATTTTCTATACAAAGATCCGTGTCAAAAGTAGCGCCCCGGCTATGGAACAGCCTGCCCGTAGAGGCTCGAACAGCCAGTAATATAAACTCATTTAAGCGTTTAGTGAAGACGTTTCTATTTAGCCAATCGTACACTCAAGTATAATCTCAATTCCATGTATATAGAGTAGTATTTTATCGTTTTAGCTTTCGCATTTATTTATTTACTATTTATTTTTATTTAATTTTTATTTATTTGCTTACTTATTCAATTTTATTTATATTTTATTATTATTTTTAAATATTAATTAAGTAAATTGGAAGTATAGTTCTATATTATTGTATCTCGTTCTATGATATTATTGTATATAAGATTTGTATTATTATAAGCGCATGTGATTATATTTATAGATACTTGCGCTATATAAATATTAAATATTATTATTAAATATTATTATTAAAAGGGGTCAAAAGAGATCAAAAGGTTTTCGTCCTGGAGAGCTAAATAGGCCGATCCCGTCTTCGCTTGATTAATCACTAGACAATGGGCAGTTTTTCCCAGTGAAATTCAAAATATAAGAGCATCAAACTTGAAGATTTGATAGAAATTCATCAGCTTTACCTGATGAAAACACCAAACACATATATTATGAGCAACTTCTAACACATTCCTGCAGTCGGTGTATTTTCCATGCTCTATGTCAAAGAAACGTGTTGGCTTGTCCGACGTAGCAACAGTGTGGTTATGAGAAGTGCTGGACTGTTTGTGGTTCTAATAATATCTTATCATTACTGGAGTAGCTCTAGGGGGCATACCTAAACCGTGGATGTCCTGCTGGCCACCTGAAGTTGTGTTTGACCTTGAGGTGGTAGGTAAGTCCAGAGCCCCTAGTGTATTTAGATCCACAAAGGTGGCACTCATACCGTGCTAGCTGAGCACCCTATGGACAGAAAATGGCTCATATTATTAGCACCATCATTATCTATGGTCTCTGAATCACCACATGGATGCTGAAGCCCAATTTCAAGCATAATTCACATAAAAAAATCAAGCATAATTTGCTGAAATTTTCAAGGGCCCTGATTATTATAATAACAGGTGCAAGCTTAGAGAAACAAATGAATCAACATTACAACCTCGTTCCCAGGGTCTTCTGGGTAATTTTCAAGATGGCGGGTCACTCGGAAGAAGACCCTGGCAAAGGCTGGGGCCTTCCACAGGGAGACCACCTAAGAATTAAGATAAATTCTAGCTCCGATTATCGCCCGCTCTTCCTGGCTGTCTGCCCACCATATCGGATTTTGACTGTTTTACTTGGTCTCGCTGTGGAAAGGCCCCAGCCTTTGCCAGGGTCTTCTTCAGAGTGACCCGCCATCTTGGAAATTACCCAGAAGACCCTGGGAATGAGGTTGTTAACATACTTTGCTTGCTTGTGCTCATGTTTGTGTGATTTGTCAACATACTTTGCTTGCTTGTGCTCATGTTTGTGTGATTTGAAAACATGCATACCTCATGCTTCAGCCTAAAATGTCTTTTCAAAGTCTGCATGGCCCGTGCACTGAAGTCACATCCCTCTACTGCACAATGATAACTGAACACAGCATTGTGGGACTCGCGGTGTCTACGTAGATCAGACATCGTCTTGCAACTGGTGATAAGATGTGACATTTTTTGTAAGAGAAAAGGACAAACATTGACAATGGTAAGAGAACAATAACAATAATAAATTTCTGATAGGCGAGGAGCATCATCTGAATCCAAGTTCAAAAATTGTGTCTGTTTTACAGTAGATCAAATGCTGTGTCATTGTGCCAAACTCTATTAAAATAATTAATATAAAAGAATTGAAGGTGAGCTGAGGTGTGCATACTCTGGAAGACGAAGGCCAATTTGCTTTCCCCTGTACATTCAGCCTAAGCATACCCTGCGAGCAGTGATTTCCTCCTCTCTTAGGCCGGCGGCTAGCCCTAAGAGAGGAGGAAATCACTGCTCGCAGGGTAGCCTAAGCAATCTCCTCCTCAGTCACCAGCATTTCCAAGCTCCATAAGAGACCATTCCCCTGGCATTTCCCATATTTCTCTCTCCTAGAAAACTGCCACAGTACCTCCCCCCTCCTCCAATGCAGTCAATAGTCCAGCTTCGTATTCTCTACTCTACCGCTGAATAGGCATCAACGTCGCATAAAGACAGTGGGAGCCTCAATTTAAAGTAGAAAAACTTGTGAATATCAATGAGAAACTGATGAAGCTTGAATGGAGACAATAGTAAAAACTTTTTGGACTTGTTGGTATTCGTAACTTTCGGGTTCAAATCGAGGCTCCCACTGGGAAGGGCATTTTTAAAAATCTACAGACTGGAAAGGAGAGTTGCCATTCTGTGACTACATTGTTTTTTTGCTTGCGAAACCCTAAATCTGTCTGGCCCTGTATCAATGTCCTTTGGCCACAATGCCAAGCGTAAGTATTATGCCACATTTTAGGATGAAGTTTAATATGATGCATACCTGTATTCACAGACATCACACTCATATGGGCGATCTGATGAGTGTCGGAATTTCATGTGTTGTTTCAAGGCTGACTGGTTGGGACAAGTCATGTCACAGAACTCACACTTGATGTTATTCACTACAGAAGATTGAAAAAGATGTAACTAAACTTAAATGCTGTTCCAAGGCTTGTTGGGACAGGGAACACTAGAAATCAACAACAGATTGGGGTTAACTCCGGTGTAATAACCATTCCCAGAGGACACCTGATTTCATCCTGATTCGTTCTACCAAACAAAGGAAGCTTTGTGACGCAGTTCGTGAGCACTCACAGGTTATTACACTGGAGATAAGCCACAGATTGACGTTAAACACATATTAGGGTATCTGTTTACCATGATGCCGCATGTGATCTCTTAAAATCCTTTGGGAGCCACAATACCTCAGACAATGTGAACACTGGAAAGTTTCAACTGAAAAAAAGATTCAGAAAGTTATTGCTATGGTGCCTATTTTCATGACCAGGTATTAAATTACCTTGCATTACCTCGCACAGGGCTTGAAATTAACAGATATTAGCAGTTGCAATTTGCGCTTCATAGAATAAATTTGGTTGCAGAAAGAGAATTTTTACTCGCACAGTTGGGCGTTTGAGAAAACTAGTTATTTGCACCTAAAAAACTGTGATTTGGCTTCAAGGAAATTTATTTCCTTGTCAATAGTCTAGAATATCAAAGACAAATTATGCTAAAATAATTAATTTTCGCAGGCTATAACATGAACTAACGCGTCCCAAGACAGCTGGGCACCACAATGTTCAGAAACCAATCAAGCGTGACATTTTTCATTATCATGTATCCCAAAAGGGAATAATAACAACTGAATGGCTTCCCTGAAATTTGCGCACCAGGTAATCCTTGCTTTATTCTAATAATGCACCAGTCAATTGTAACCACCACCCCCCCAACCTCGGGGAAGGGTGGGGGCAACGTGGGGCATTTGTACGTATCGGTCATGTTTTGGTCCCGACTACATGGGGGATATTCTTGTCATGAACCCCCCACCCCTGAGTGTGGGGGATTAGTTGGGGTATAGAACTTAATTTCCAATCTCTCTCTCTCTTCACCTTAACACATCCACCTCTATACTAGTGAGCGCTGACCACACATGCCAAACGATTGATGTGATTTTCCGAGGAAATTTGAGGTCAGTGCGGTGTTGTCAGTGTTTATTCTCAAAATATAGGATGCGGCGAGCATTGTCCTATCAAAAATGCCATATGTCCGGCGAATTTTCCAGTAGAGACAATCAGGAAAAAGGATCGAAGGGTCACAAATTCCGATCAAGTAAGAACAACTATTTCCAGCTCTGTTTTCTTGCGGCTTCTGAATTAATAAAGTAGGTGCGTATATAGCTCTTATCCTCAAAACTCTAAACGCTTTACAATTTTGGATAACTTATCCTATAGAAACCTGTTTTATAATAATGAGTGTGTATTAGTATGGCGAGTTCTGTGACACAGAGGTTGGTCAACTTCCAGCAATAAATGGTTCCACAGAGGAGTCAGCGGACCGAGAAACACTTTTAGGAGGAATGTTTCAGACGAGAGGACTCGACATATATTGGCATAGTAGCATCGAATCAATTCAATCCTTGCCCCACAGGGTGGGGGATTTTCCAACACGTATCGCCTCAAGGGTGGGGACAAAAATCTAGTATTGCTCAGCTAAGAGTCCATGTCCCCACCCTTCCCCAAGGTTGGGGGGTGGGTGGCTACAATTGACTGGTGCATAATTTTGCAATCTATTTTTATTGTTATTTTTTGTAAAACGAGACCAGTTCAGGTTACATTTTCACTAATATATTTATTGACTTTCGGTCTAAAAAGTGGTTTGTGCGTTAGTGTTTGTTGTACACATGAAATTCTAAAAATCTGTATTAAAATGTGGCATCTTGCCCAGTTCATCTGTTTTTGCCAAGAACGCAATATTTACGCAAATAGCAACACTCTTAAACTTCCAATTATGAAACGTTGAAAGCTATATATTTTGCACTGTTCGCAATTAGTAAGTGCCTAAAGCATGACTAGAAAATATTGTTACAACTATTCGGAACGCACTTTTGCAATTATACTCCATACACTCCACACTCAGTCGATTTCGACATTTTTCCCAACATCGATATTTCCAGAGGGGGGTGGGGGGTAAAATTACTAGGTGCAGAAATTCCAGGGGGTGGGGTGCTTTTTTTTGGGGGGGGGGGGGGGGGAGGAGGGGGTTCCACAAACAGGTACCCGAATCAGAAATTCCAGGGGGGTGGGGGGTCATTTCTGAACACCCTTCCGTGGGGGGGGGGGGGGGGGGGGGGGGTGGATACTTTCTGGAACCACACATTAGACAGGTACGGTATCAACCCAGACTAGTCTGAGTTCATACAGGCTGTCACAATATATTTCTTTACACATGTTTACATGAAACTGATCTGAAAATGAAGCACAACTGGCACGAGTTCATTCCAGTTGCTGATCTAACACCAATGACTTGCGGCGAGGGCAATTAAAAATATTGAAAACACAAGTGAAATTAATTTTACGAGGAACCCATGTGATTACCTATAGGTATATGATCAAATGTGGTTTACGCTACAGTTGAGATGTCTGATCTCTAAGATGCAGACTCCAATTTTATTCTGCAGGTTACAGCCATGAGTGGGATTATATATTATCATACTGTAGTAAGTTCTGTAGTTTAATGTCCCCCATATACAGGTTTAGGTTAGTTGTAGTGGAATGAGAGAATAGAGTATTCAAGTGATGACGTCACAAAAAACAAATTTTCGATTTAGCAATATTAGTGCTTGGATTTGGAAAGGGCATAATAGATAAATAAATGCTACACACCAAAAATAATCGGCGAATCGAAACGAGACCAAGATATGGCCCCCAGAATACATAATTTTCTTTAAGAAATCACTGTATTTTTGGTTGCGTTCATAAAGTTTTGCACGCACTCTAAAATACAGTGATTGTTTAAAGAAAATTATGCATTCAGGTAGCCATATCTTGGTCACGTTTCAACTGATTTGCCTCATTTTTTGCATCCGATTCTCTTTCCACTTTGTCTTTCATTATGCATGGACTAAAATTGGACATTCAAGATTTTTCAAATTTATGACATCACACTTGAGTACTCTATTGTCTCATCCAAAAGGCTGCCTTGGTAACAAGTTGGACTGACTTACATTCTGATGTATTCTGCCGGGATAGATGGTCATGGTATTTGGACATGCTTGCAAACATACCGCCACAAACTGAGCAAGCATAGACCTTTTCTCTTGTATGGGTGTGGCAATGTTCCTTGAGCTTGTAGTGATTCTTCATCTGGCTTGAACAGGCTGACAGGAAAAGAAAAGCATTTCTTCAAAAAGGTTAAGAAAGATAATTTGAACGAATAGCGGTCAAAAATTGTTTTACTGAAAAGTATGAAATCTTTTGATTCGGTTTTGGTGTTTTTTGAAAGTTATGATAAAAGTGGTCAGCTGTGATAGTGCCATCAAACAATTCTCATGGGAACCAGAGAAAATAAAATTCAAAGTTCATAGAAATGTTGTATTTAGGAGGAACAATCTTTGCAAATGGCAATCCTACATATCACTGTATTATTTTAGAAAGCTTTGACGTTTCTCGGGTCTCCGTGAGAATTTTTTGTTGGGACTACCACTGCTTATTTATTTCATGGAACCTTCAAATTCAGACCAAAGTAAAGGAAACAGGTATCAAATATAAAAATTTGTTTCAATGCCTGCTGGCGTGATATGAGTGTACTGATGGTTTGCAATCATCTGTTTGGGAATACAATCACAAAAGTATGGCAGCCATGATGGTGGACAGAACAAAGGGAACAAATGAACTTTCTTCCAGTGATGTCACATGCAAACCAAGAATTGGCAGGTAAACAGTACAATAATCTAATATAAAATTCAGATTACCATTCCATTGGCAGGTGACTGAAGCTTTCTTGGCACTTCCCTGACTCACTGCCGCCACTTTATCTACAGCCATCACGTGACCGTCAACATGTCGATAAAACAAGTAGGGGCAATTGAAGCTAAGGCTACAGTCCGACCATTCACAAACGAACGGTTCAGGCATATCTGGAAGCAAATTGCGACCCTGGGGGTCTAAATTACACTTGCTAAGCTTGGAAGTCAGATGTTTTAGCTCGCCAACCGCTTTTAGTCTCGTGTGAAAAGCATGAAATAAAACATGGCGGACAAGTTCGTTTGTGTCTTCTGGTGAATCCCAGCCACATTCCCTCCATGGGCAGACGAAATCATCAGGAATCGGGTCTCTAGTATGTTGGTCTCTATATCCTGGTAGAATCTGCCGCAAATGTCCTTCGACGTGAATTCGAAAGCTGTTATAATCATTCAACTGGAATTCGGTTTTGCACTCTCCCCACTCACAAACCATGTTCACTGACGAAGGCTCTTCTTCGCCTTCGGTCGACTTTTGCTGAGTGGATCCCTTCTTTCGAGGCATCACGACAAAATTGAGCCGTCTGTTAATTAAAATAAGGAGCTACCTTCGATATTGCGGTCTGAATTTCGATTTTTATCTGCAAACGAGAAGGAAATTACTTACTAGTGTGTCTAGTTCCCGCCATTTTGAATAGTACACCTGAGCCCGCGTTATTGGCAAGCGGATAATGTTATGACTTTGTAGCCTGGCCTTGTTAGATAGAATTTGGAGAACATTGGTCGATCCCCCAGCTGCGACAGAGGAAATTTTCTTTCTGTTCGAGTTATGATTGAGACAGGTACATATTGTGGGTTGAACGTAGTTCTACGGTGTTTCCTTAGTCTTTCAGATAAGACAATAAACTGAGGTTCCATCTGCCTTCCCTTCCTACCCCTGTTCAAGGTGGACATTAAAAAAACCAGTGTGATTCCAGAAATTATCCATCCCCCCCCCCCCCTATGGAAGGGATTGGAAATTCTGAGGGTGGGGGTGACAATTTACCTGATCTTTTCCATACAAATACTGTATTTTCTTTGGAAATTCCAGAGGGGGTAATAATCAAAGTAATAATAATCAAAGTAAATATGCTAAATTACAGCGTAAGGACTATGTAAAGTATCTGGGAGTCTTAATTGATAGTAATCTGAGCTGGAAACACCATATAAGTCACGTCGGAGCCAAAATTAGTAAAAATATTGGTATCATTGCAAGAATCCGTCATTTCGTCCCATTCTCAACTCTCTTAAATATATACAATTCTCTTATTCAGCCGTACCTGACTTATGGCCTTGTAGCCTGGGGACAGGCTGCTCAGACACATCTTGAAAAGCTATTAAAGCTTCAAAAACGTGCTGTTCGTTTAATGAACTTTGCACATTTTCATTCCCATGCCATTTCCTTTTTCATTTCTTCGCATATATTGCCTATTAATACACTTTACTTTAAGCTTTTGTCAACTCTTATGTTGGATGTCCATAATAACAGGACACCTCACAACTTAACAAGCTGCTTTATCCCTGCAAGCGAGACACATCAGTACAATACGCGTTCCTCGTCTGCCGGAAACTTTTTCATCAAACGTTCAAGACTAAATCAACATTTAAACTCGTTCTCTGGAAAAGGTGCTAGAGTATGGAATTCTATCCCTGAGAGCCTGCGAGTGCTACCTAAACACCTTTTCAAAAAAAAGATACAATGTCTTCTATTCGAAACACTTGAAAGCCAAGACAGCTATGCTGATTTAAATTCTTTAACCAACGAAATAAAGAAATGTTCTTGATATATTACTGTATACAATAAGTTCACAGCAATTATAGTTTAGTTTCTTATTTCTCATTTTCTCTTTTTACCCGCAAATATGATAGTTACAACTAAACATGTATATAAAAAGCAATTGTACGTAAAATACCTTTTTATTCTTTTCACGTCAACCACACTGCCTGCCTCGACTAGCTTTCAGCTACTTAGCAGGTTGTGTGTAACACTATTTTGTTCTATTTTGTAAATAAATTGATTGATTGATTGATTGATTGATTGATTGGGGTATGAATATTGACGCTCTTGGAGGCATATACACTGTAAAACAGCCCTCATGGTTTTAAGCTGCATGACTGCAATTTGGGCCATCTAATGCAGCCATCATTACTTCCTCCAACTCCCTTATTTTGGTCAAGATGATTGTCGGGAATTTTCAGTTGCACCCCTAAAAGATACCAAAAGGGCGTGGTCCAAATAATTTTTTACCCTAAAAGATACCCATCAAGGAATTTCCTTTTTTATTAAAATGCTGCCTTTAATTAAGCAATAAAAGTACTTTCCGTGTGCTATCTGGTTCCTTACAAACACGAGGGGGATGTTGGTCGAACTGATAAAAACTACTTCAAAGACACGAGCCAGAGGCGAGTGTCTTTCAATTTTATCAGTTCGACCAACATTCCCTTAGTGTTTGTAAGAAACCAGAGAGCACGCAGAAAGTACTTTTATTGCTTTTAGAAAATAATGTGTGCTCTCTGGTTTCTTACAAACACTAAGGGAATGTTGGTCGAACTGATAAAATTGAAAGACACTCGTGACAATCATGTTTCTCAGGTCTCTTACAAACACGCCTTTTAACCAATCAGAATGCGCACATTCACAATATAAAAAAGGTGTTATTTTCTAATGTTGTCTAATTTATCATCTCTCTCTTTTGAAGGCTTGCCACTGTGTTTGACCCCTAAATGATACCAATCTACCTTAAATTTATTGAAGTCCTCCCCAGGCCCTTTCAAATGGGTCTACTCTTGAATTTGAGTTTCGATGCCTGTATCATAGCTGTTAACCCTCAGAGTTAAGAAATCTGAAAATATATAAGAAACATTCAAGAAAGTTGTGTGGTAGAATGTATCAGAATGAAGCAAATTTCAACCTTGAGACAAAGCTCAAAATATTTTCCCCTAGGGGGGACTCCCATATTTTTTTGTCAGGGATGATCGTCGTATCTTTTAGGGGTTAAAATCACGATGGTTTGGTCTCTTTTAGGGGTGATATTGATCTTCAATAAATCTTAGGTAGATTGGTATCTTTTAGGGCCGAAACTGTGTCCACGTTGTTTTTTCTTATGATGGTGCTTCTAAAAACCGTGTAAGAAAGAGAGATTATTCGATGAGAAGACGATAAATTAGAAACAAACACAGAAATTTCTTAATGGGTATCTCTTCACCTGTTACCTGTGTCCTTCGCGCCTACTTGGTACATAAGACCTCATCTTTTAGGGTATCTTTTAGGGTAATAATTTTTTTGAGCAACGCCATGGCCCGCCATGTTTGGTATCTTTTAGGGGTGAAACTGAAAATTTCCGACGATCATCCCCCGGGATCTTTCCCACCTAATGCAGGAGAGTTGAGAGCTATGCTGTATGGAGTATCTGTCAGGGTGTACATGACCTTGTATAACCATTCCTGGGTACCCAAACACTTGATTGCATGGACATCCACATTGAAACAGTTCAGGACCCTCCACACCTAAGAGACCCCTTAGACAAGACCTCCCCTCCCTTCTGTATTCCACATTCCCAGTCCTTTGATAATGAGTTCTGCTTATTTCCCCCTGCCACTCTGGGATTTCTCAGACCCTGTCCACACTACACCATTTTCAAACGAAAATGGATACTTTTTGCTCCAGATACGGCTATCGTCCACACTACAACGCCGAAAAGGATCACCGAACACAATGAGAAAACAATAAGTGTGGATGCAAATCTTTTGAAAACAAAAAGTATCCGTTTTCGTTTGAAAACGATGTAGTGTGGACGGGTCTCAGGGGTGGATCCAGGAATTTCAGAAAGGGGGGCCAGATAGTGAAAACATGGGATGAATTTTTTTTAAATTTCCTCCAGTAAATACAGTAAATGTATGGGAAAATCTCCCAAGAAAGGGGGGGGGGGGGCATGGCATGGCCCCTTGCCCCTCTAAATCCGCCCCTGTTCTAAATCCCTTCTATGAGGGAGGTATGAATTATTTTGAAATTTCTTAGAGATTATTTACAACAATTTGTTTTGGTGATAAAACACTTTAATCATATCCATTTCTAAAAACCACATAACAAAAACTTACAGCTACTGTGTGGCAAATCTTAACATGATCACGCCATACATTTTTGGCTAGCGCTTCAAACATTATCCTAGTTATTGCCTATCATAATGCCTTTCTTCTTAAACTTGTTTTTAGAGGCTACAATTTATTTGTTTGATAACTCACAAGCAACTGTAAATAACAGTAATGGCACATTTTTTTTCTTGCTATATTTGAACAATTTTTTTGCCCTACCTTCACTAATTATTTTCTAGGTATTATGGCTTGTGCAAAAATATCTATATTAATTGATTTGATGGGATTTCCTAGAAACATTAAAAAATAGGACTACAGAAATTTTAATCAACATTTTGTTTTATTACAATTGCATGTAATTTCTGAACTACTGTAACATGATTGGTGAAATAAAAGAAAAAGAAAAGAAAAACATGTTGCTGTTTGAGAAGTGAGGAACTATCGCACGTTGTGGCACATAACTTCCCAAAAGCTCCATGAAAAAGTTAGTTTAGTTTGTGATTTGTTTGGTTATTCATTCAGTCACAGTTTCCAAACATACTTCATCCAAATGGTATACTTATCCTCTAATCTTAAGGGTTTCTTCAGGAAGCAATAATGTTAAAAGCCAACGGAAGGAAGCATTACAGTTATATCAAAATAGCTATGAATGGGACAAGAAAATTAGACAACCCTTTCCTAGAATTTGAAAAAAAAAATTATCTAGTTACCAAATAGCTTCCTTTCAAACTAATTACAATTTACCAAAGAAAGTTGAGCATTACTTGCAAAATATAGCTATCTGAATCATGAGCCTTTGGCTTGACACTTACACATTAGACAAGAAAGTGTCATGCCTGTGATATTTTGAGTAAGGATAAAACCCTTTACAATAATGGTGATAACGTTATTGGAAAACCACGGAAACTTTGCAAATAACCCCCAACTTATCCTCTTTGCCCCCAGTGGGACATATGTAACCCCCAACTTAGAGAACTAAATTAAGAATGTTTGCCAGTGGCTAGAGATGTAATTATTATCTAACTAGCTAATTTCAGGTTGTTTATTTAAATTTGCTGGACCTTGAAGATTTCACTGTCACCTTCTTGGTCACCTTTTCATCATCAGATGACTCATCATCGCTAAACTCAAATGGCTTATCTTCCATTTCTGCGGTCCTGGTTGATTCAGCAGACATGCCGTCTTGAAAGAAATCCTCAATCTTGTTCTTGGTTTCTTCATCATAGGCACCACCACTCCTCTCAGTGCGGTATGTCCTGGTAACACCTGGACTTTTCTCTTGTGAGGAAGACCTGGAAAGGATACAAGTAGAAGTATAATAAAATATAATTATATAATTATATTTTGTTTACATAGTAGTTATTTATTTTATATGCAGATGTAAAGCTACCATGTAGAGAAACTGCAATAAAATCATCATCATCATTATTATTATTATTATATAGATTTAGGCACAACCTTAAAAGCAGAGCTCACATTATATGCAACTGAGGTGGCAATGTGTATTTTGCACTTAATGTTATGGATGTCACATTCACATTACCATATATTCCTTTCTGTGGGGAGATATGGATTTGGAATCATACAATTAGGATAAAAATTGTGGCCTTCTCTTGAACTGGGTGAAAAAATATATTTTTGGGAGGTATGAATCATGCAACTTCCTCATGCAAGCTTCGTAGTGGGGCAGGCAGACATGCTCGCATGCGCCCACTTTACTCATGGGAATGTTGCTGAACCAAGCTTTAATTGCAAAGACCACAGTATACCATTCATATTGCACAGGATACCCCCAAAAATACATCAAAACTAAGTGAATGCCTTTTCTCATAGGTATGGGGCTCTGCTACTGCGCCTCCAGTGCGGTGAGCTCCGCTATGTTGACTACGTTTAAGGTAATGTTTTTCTAGGGTTCTGTGCCTTTTTTTGGCTTGGTTGTACTTAGCAGCACCCTAGAGGCTGTGGTACGTTACTTGAGTAAGAAGAATATGACAGGGAGGTCTGCTGTATGTTTAGCAATTAATGAACTCATCTGCGTATGATATGGAGAATTATTCAGTGTTTTTTTTGCAGGAAATTCGTTTATTTGTTGCATGTATGCATATGGGAGATTCGCCTCTAGATTCGCCTCTATTTAACAATTATTCCTCGAGCCCAAATGGGCTCTGAGTCAATAGCCCATGAGGTCCCTCTATTTAACAATTATTCCTCGAGCCCAAATGGGCTCTGAGTCAATAGCCCATGAGGCTGAAGGCCGAATGGGCTATTGACTCAGAGGCCATGAAGGCAAGAGGAATAATTATTTTAGTCAAATCACACTAGTAGGTCAATTTGTATAGCCCAAAACATCTTCTTGTCTGGTCATTTGTCATTTTCTAACTTTTAAATCTGACACTTTTTGCTGCTAGGCTATAACGTCTAGCCTACTAGTAGCTCAGCCAATCAGAATGCAGCATTGACAATAGGCCACTGATGTGATTTGACTAATTCTGGATATACGTTTTGAGGTGATATTATATGACAGAGTTCTTACTTGTAGCTTGTGGTCTTAGTAGTGGAATAGCTGCCTGGTGAACCCCTCACATAGGAGACCTCAGTTCGGCTCTCGGTCTTAGGGCTGATATCTTGTCTTGTTAGCTGCCTTGTCAGTTCATCGACCTATAAACAAGAGACATTATCATGCTTAGGTACTAGTTGTGTAGTACATGTACATAAGATTTTGAAGCTTGTCACCCACATAAAATTATCATACATTTACTGTATTTCACCCGCATTGTCACTCTCTGGAATTTTTCATACATTTTTTACCCGCCATGTGAGGGAGAATCTCAAGATTTTTGACAAAGTTGGGTTGACAGGTATGTACATGATTGGCACGGCAATGGTAGCTTAACACACCACTGTTTACACTCAGCTGATGTGCTCATCCGAACAAGATTTAAGAAACTAATTGTTACAATCCGTTTCTATCCGCTATGTATATAATCACAATCTATTTGTAGTTAAAGGGCTATTTAACAAACCTAGACTAGTATTTTGGCTAAAAAATCGAATCAATAAATTGAAAAAGTGTCAGTATAATTTAATACAAACGTTTCGGACATGGCCCTTCATCAGTGGGCTATCTTGAGTGATGAAGGGCCATGCCCGAAACGTTTGTATTAAATTATACTGACACTTTTTCAATTTATTGATTCGATTTTATACCATTTCTTTACAAGTGTCACGCATCACCCGGAGTTTTAACTCTATCTCATTTTTGTAGTATTTTGGCTATCCATCAGTTATTTGGATGTTTTTTTACATCACCAAGTGTGCTAAAATAGTGACACCACTCCTTGAAACACGCTGTTTCGGATTCATACCAGGTTCAGGCAAGTCTTTACACCGGGGGGGGGGGGGGATTCTAAGGTTAAAATGCTAGGGGTGACCGTCGGGAAACTCGAATTTTGACCCTAAAAAATACCTGGTCGGAAAAAATTTCCACCCTAAAAAATACCCCTCAGTCTGAAAATACCCTAAAAAATACCAACAATTTTGACAGATTAAATTTTATTCTGGCCGTTTATTTAATGTACATCAAATGTATCCTCTCGACTTTCAAAAACACTACCTTATTTGCGTGAGAACCCCCTAAAAATACCTATTTTTCTTACCATACCTTTTTTTATTTTCGAACCCCTAAAAAATACCAGATCGCCGATTTTAACCCCTAAAAAATACGACGGTCACCCCTAGCATTCGAATATAGGGAGTCCCCCCCCCGGGCTTTACACACACCTGCGAGCGGTAATTTTCACTCTGGTTCTGCAGGTCTCTCATCTGAGTGATGAACTCGTCGGACTGGGAGTCACCTTTGTTTCTCAAGGCAGCAATCTGCTGGCGGAGATGATCCTTCTCACGTTCACTGTCCTCATTGTACCTCTCAAGACGAGCAATTCTACAAGCGAATTCGAAATTTAGTAGATGAATTGCGTTATGGGGTGTTTCCGCCAATGCTTTCCGCATTGGCAATGATTATCATGTGCCTGGATGCTGTTAGTATGCAAGTAAGCATTGCCACTTAGGGACGGTATATGTATTTGTGATCACCACTAAACATGCACGCTCTTTTAATCAGCCATTACATTTCTACTGCGAAATCTCAACACGTTGTATTTTATTACATCCCCTTTACAGAAACGGAAAGCAGCAATGAAATTCAATGACTTTTCGAGGACTAAAATAAAAAAATCAAGGACGAGAAACGGAAACATATTAACTCGCATCATGTCAGCTGGCTCAAAACTGCCAAAAATGATGAAGAGTGTTGAATCAACAGGACATACTGAACATATCTATAGACATTTGAAATTAAAGGCCCATAGGCACCCAAGCCGCATTGCAGGCTCAACTTGTGAAATGTGAAGAACAATAGGAACCCCTTTGGGACATTCAGTATCATAAGAATCTAGAATCCGATCATTCTAAAAGTCAATGTTAAATTTCAGGACTTTTCCATGACCTTTCCATTTTTCTCCAATTCCAGGACTTTTCCAGGCCTGAATGACTTTTTTAGACTTCAAGGACTTTCCAGGAGCGTGTTGCCCCTGTGTATTTTGTTTTATTTTGCCATTTTATTTTATACTTTCTTATATGACTTACTGGTTTCTGAACTTGGTGACTTCTACGCTGAGAGACGCCTTATCCTGCTGGTTCCCCTTGTTCTCGTTCCCGATCTCAGTTATACGGTGCTGCACAACAGTTAGCTCATCCTCCAGCTCCTCGTTCTTTTGCCGGCAAATCTCGTATTTCTCCTCGAGCTCTGAGATCCTCCTCTGATAGGTGACTACCTCTTCCCTCAGCGTCACGCATTTCACCTCGATCGTCTTGTAAGTGATGATGAGAATCTCGTGTTTCTCTCTGACCGTGCGTAACTCGTTATCCAGCTTGGAGATGATCTTGTGTGCATCTAGCAGCTCTTGTTGCAACTGGAATGATAAACCCCGGGTTTTATTATCTAAGGGTAACAATTTGGATTAGCTGGATGCTCAGCTGCTATTATAGTAGAGTTACTTGGCACTTTCTGCGCTACAGTATAGATGTACTTGGCAATTTCTACTCTACTGTAGCGACTGAGAATCAGGATGTCTATGGATAGCAATCGAATGTATAACGGCTTTTGTCTGCCGGACAGAAAGCAAAAAGGCTTTGGCCAAACGACAAGCCCACTTCAATCGTCGAACTAGAACTTTCGTTGTTCAGTATGACCAGAAACATATAAGTTGTTCTGGTATGACGCAACTAAAGCGCAGCAAGTTTTCGATCTTAGGCTATCCTGAAAGCGCAAGGAAAGAATATATTTTGCTTATGCGTTGTCTGGAAGAGCAGGATAGCCAGGGGCATCACATACCCTCCTTGTAAAGCTAGTTCCCCTTTTTCATATCCTGGCTACGCCCCAGAAAATGCCCTTGTTTCGCCGGTCGTTCGCTCATACCTCGTTCTCGCGTTCCTGGCTCCTCTTGTACGCAGCTTGCAGAGCAGAGTAAGGCGCAGAATCCTCGTAATCCATGCGGGTCTTTGAATGTATCTCGTACTCAGCCTCTAACTGTGCCAGGCGCTTCTGAATGTTGTCATAGTCATCTTGGACATTGTCCTTGGCCTGGAGTGCGGCCTCCAGCTCTGCCTGTAAGTCGTGTGTCTTTCTCTTTGCTGACTCAAAGTCATGATAGAGCTTGCTCTTCTCAGTGAGTAGTCCTTGGTTGGAGTTCTCCAGGTGGTCGATCGACTTCTGCATATTGGCTATCTTATCTTCCAAACGATGCTTCTCGATGTCCAAGTAATCGAAGTTCTTCTGCAGTGTGTTGTACTTGGTCTGCCAGGATGAGACATCCGAATTCAGACGGTCCTTATCGGCCTTAAGCGCGTCCACGTCGTCTTGCATACCCGGGAACATATCCGGAGCAGATTCAAGCTGTCCGCCGCCGGCATCCTTCACTATGGTCGTCTCCGTCTCGATCCGTTCATATCGACTCTTAGCGGTTGACAGTTGGTTCCTAAGGTCGTCGATCTCGATTTTCAGCTTAGCGTTCATCTCGCGCGCGTCTTGAAGCTGGTTCTCCAGGTCTGCGAGTTGAGGAGTGGCGCGGTTTAGCTCAGAAACGTAGTCGCGTTTTTCTGCGGCGGCATTCTCTAGCTCATTTCTCAGGTTTGCAAGGTCTCGTCTGAGCTTTTCATTATCGGCCAGAATGTTGTTATTCTGTATACGGATGACAGAAAGAGGAATTTTGTTAGGGAAGTATTAAAGCATTGATGTAAAGATAATACTCTCCAATACTCACTCCATCAATAATGGAAATCGAAGCATATGAAAGCAAAATCTATCGACGCCAATATAAAAGAACACCCCAAAACTAGCAGGGCTGCTAATTATGTGTTTTGCTTTCGGAGAGAAATGGGCGTTGATCCCACACACAGTGTGTTTAAAATTTATGATTATATATTCGCTATACTATGACCTTTCGCCCTCAAACTTTGTGAGCTCACCGTCTTACGCACGGGCAATGCGCACCTTTCACCATTTATAGGAATTGTGAGCCGTTCGTAAGTGTAGCTAAGATAATGAATAAGCACAATCATGCTACCGAATTTAGAATCCTTCGACATACCTCGTCCTGTAGTCTTTGCACCGTGTATCCTCGCTCGGCGAACTCTTGGTTCTTGTCATCAAACTGTTTCTGTAAGTCACGCAGTTTCTTCTGTAAGTTGGCAATCTCGTTCTTCAGATCGTCGTTTCTGTGCTTTGTCTGGTCTAGAATACCCCTGAGCTGAGCTTGTTGCTTCGCCTCCTGCTGAAGCTCCTCCTCCAAAGAGCTAAAAATAGATGCGATCGTTGTAAATGGGCTGTTCCATATTATATCCGTTAACGCCATTCTCGAACACAGAGCTCCCCGGCTCGTAACCTATCGAGGAACCTGCAATTTCCACAGGGGTCGCTGTGTTTGATCCTGGAATTTCCACAGGGCCATTCATTTCCTCCCAGAATTTCCACGGTATATTCATTTGCAACTGTGGAATTTCCACAGGCCAACAAGAGAATGAGGAATTTCCACAGGGGTTTGTTAAATTTCACTGGAATGTCCACAAGCGTAGAGCAATTTTTGAAAATTTGGAGTTCTTCGATAGGGGGGGGGGGGGGGGGGGGGCTGCGGCTATTTTTTGGAACAGCCCAATACTTCAACATATAGTCGACGCCTAGATAAGGCGAAGTCCTCAAGATATCAAACAGCAGCTACCGCAATTAGCTATTCGGCAATTAAAAGCTGTACAAACGTTTGAAATTGCAAGTTAAACATGCACATAGCTGAGAGGCCAGGCAGCGTACGTCTGACAGTTTTAGTCGCATTTTATTTGTTTAGAACCAACAGTTTGTCACTTTGCAGATCAGCTTGTATTGGCCCATTCCTACAACTAATCGCACATTTTAGAAATGCCCAAGACCTGTACCACAGCTACGAGGATGCAGCATTCGCGCCCTTTACACTTTGCTCGCCAAACATTCCTCATTAACCGACATGCAGGGCCATTCAATGTTTTATCTGCACCCCCCTACAGAAGAGTTTTTCCGAGAGGGTATAGAAAAATGGCCTTTTTCGAGGAGGTCAAACAAAAAAGGGCTATTCCGTAGGTCCTTCCGAGGGGGTGCAATAAATAGGGCTCTTCCGTAGGTTATTTCGAGGGGGTGCAACCCCAAAAAGGCTCTTAGCTTCCGTATTTCAGAGGGGGTTACTAAAACAATTGACCTCTTCCGTAAGGGGGAGGGGTCTTCAGATAAGGAAAACGTTTATGAACTGATGCAACTGATTACATGAGGCCACAGGCGTGTAACAAGAGTGAAAACTGCCTCATACCCAGGCGCGTTCTCGCGATTTTCGAGGCGAGAGCGACTGGGAGCGAGCTAGCGTTCCCGTGGTCCTTTGCGCCCGAGCTTTCCCATGATGCATTGCGCGCCTCGCTATTTTTACCTTTCGCGGATCGCTGCGGGTTTTTGCTCTTTTTTACACACCTGAGAAGCCTGGCTACGAGGCAGAAGTGAAAACATGATGATGTAAATTATACGTGCAATCGTCAATTAGACGACTTGCTGACCCATGCCACTCTTGCACTAGCTTATCTTGCCACAAAACCACGCCTAAAATCAAAACACGGATATACCTGATCTTGTTCTGCAAACTCTTGATCTCGCGCATCAACTCGCCCTTGTTGTTGTTGGCGCTCTGGAGTGCGGCCTCTAGGTCAGCAATCTTCTTGTAGGCTTCCAGGTTCTATTGAATAGGAAAAATGATAGGGAAATGTTACGGCTATTTGGATGAATTCGTAAATACAATCATGTTGTCATCCCCTGATCACTAAATCAATTGATATTAGCCTAATAAACAATGTAGGTAACGTTTGTCGGCAAGCCTGCCGATTTTCAAGCCTGCCGAACTTTTGATGTAACTTTGAAACTGTTCACCCAAACAAGATTTCAAAAACACATGTTTCCATTCACTCTGTAAACAGGTCCAAGAAGCCTACAATCATGAGCGCTGTTTAGTTAAAGGGCTTTTTAACAAACCTAGACTAGTATTTTGGCTATCCATCAGTTATTTGGGTGTTTTTACATCACGAAAAGTGTGCTTAAATCGTGACACTGCTCGTTTAATACACAAAGAACTCGTGAGCGCACGTTTTGTGTCATGTCATTATTTTCAAAATTAAAAGTTTTCCCGGTAATTTCTATGATGGTATTAAAGCAATATTCAACTTGTTATATAGTTCGGTAGTATATGTAGCGTTTCTGTAGGAATTTTGGAAAACTACCATTGCATTTACCTGTTTATTCAAGCCCTCGATTTTCTGCTGCGTTTCCTCTGTTTGCGATTCGAGCGTGGAGATCTTGTGCCTCGCTTCCACCAGCTCATCTGAAAGGTCTTTTACCTTGTTCTCATAAGTGTCATTGTACGCCTCAAGCCTATTGATCTTACTCTTTAGGTTCTGGACCTCTTGCTCTAGTTCGGTCTTTTTCTTCTTCCACCCCATGGCCTCATTGGCATCAACCTGGAGAAAGGCACATAAACAAAGGTTAAGGGAAGCTTAAAATCTACTGCATATATAGTGTTGAACGTAGTTGTTCTGTGCAGCAGTTGAAGAAAAAAAAACTGATGTTGATGTCGGTGTTAAAAAATGACACAAGTACAGTAAAAACCCGCATAAAAGAACAGGTGTTTTGGAGATTCAGGCTGATTTTGTTCTTGTATATTGGGTGTTTTCTGCAAAATCAGCCTGAAAATGTTCTTAAGGTGTTCTTTAAATTGTTTCTGCATACACTACCAACAGTCAAATAAAGAATGTCAAGTCTAAAAACAATTGCTAAATGCACACTGGAATTCACCATACAGTACCGGTACCTGTTGTAGAACTCTGTGTACAATGGTCTAGCACATTATATTGATTTACTCAGTACTCAACCACAATGGGTTACTGTACTCGAACCCAAGTGGCAGCTATTTTTTTTATACAAGAACAATTTTCATTTTTCAGGCTGCATGTGTTCTTATGTCTAAGGTACCTTTTTGACCAAATTTCAGCCTGAGTGTTCTTAATCCACTTGTTCTTTTATGCGGGTTTTTACTGTAGTTAATATTATAGTTAAAATAGCCTCCCCTCTTTGTAAACTGTACAGTTACCAATATTTACCGAGAATTACTAAGATTTTATGTTCCAAGTTATTAGATGTACTTATTGGAGAAATGACCCGGAATAAAGGCCTCTTGGCTTAGTTCTTACATGCGTCATGAATCAGATAACATTTTGTTACAAGACATTCATTTACTGCTTCTCGTTAGACTCACCTTGTCCTGCGATTGTAGGTCATCCAATATGGCCTGTAGCTCCTTTATACGCTTGTCCTTCCATGCACCTTGTCCTTCAAGAGCATTCTTATCCCTGTTCGTATTAGCAAGATCAGTCTCGATCTTGTTCAGCTTCTGACGCAAAGCAGCGAGGTCGTTATCTTGAAGATCCTTATCCCTGATAACCTTTTTGTAGGAAGACTCCAGATCCCTGTATTTCTTTGATGTGACCTTGTCGTCCTTCGCTGTGAAGAAATCGGGCTGTGGTGCCGATTGAACTTCAGTGATGTTCTTCTGCACAACAATGAGATCACTTTGTGCCTTGTCCTTCTCCTGACGGTGCGTTTCGATCTTGATTCGCATCTCTGAGATCGTCTTCTTCAAGGAAACAATATCTTGTTTCAAGCGGTTTTTGTCAGCCTCTAACGCCTTGATACGATTGTCAAGGTAATAAATCTTCTGGTTCTTAGTGTTGAGCTCAGCTTGAAGGCGTTCGATGTCCTTCAAGGCGTTCAGGTACTTGTTCTTGAAATCCGTAGCTTTAGCATTAGCGTCAGCTAAGTCCTTGCGCAGTTTCTCGTTTTCCACTTTCAGCAGCTCTCTGAAGTGCTCCAAATCAGCATTTTTGGCGTCGAGCTCTTGTATCTTCGAGTTCAAATTGTTAACTGTATTAGCGTAATCCTCATTAGCTTCCCTGAGATGGAGAATCTTATGCTTCAATACACCAATCTCGTCTTCCAGATGCTTCTCATTGTTTTTGTGCCACTGTATTTGGTTCTCACGGTCTGTCAGTTCGCGCTTCACGTCGTCATATCTTTTGCGATAACCACTGACGTCACGTTCTGCCATTAAAAGATCCTCTTTAGCTTTTACTAGCTGGCGACGAAGCTCCTCTAGTTGGCCGGCCAGGTTACCGTTCTCCTGGTGAGCACGATGGAGATCTTCCTCTAATGCGGACTTGTTTTTCTGTGCATTGATAAGCTCTGCATTCAGGTTATCGTTTTCAGTAACAGCCATCTTTAGCCTCAACTCGGCTTCTCCGAGCTTCCTCTTGAGGTCGAAGT
Organism: Scolanthus callimorphus; assembly: GCA_033964015.1. Taxonomy (NCBI): domain Eukaryota; kingdom Metazoa; phylum Cnidaria; class Anthozoa; order Actiniaria; family Edwardsiidae; genus Scolanthus; species Scolanthus callimorphus. The sequence goes on along the minus strand of JAWWUD010000033.1, from coordinate 1,073,749 downwards.
TGATTGCCTCGAGGTCAACTTTCCGTTTCTGGGTTTCATTCAGCGCGTCTCGTAGCGAACTAATGTCCTGCTTCAACATAGTGCTGTCTTTTTCCAGTGCATTTTTTTGAGCACGAAGCGAGTTAATAATACCAGGCGCGTCTACGTCATCTGCGCCCTTAGCGCGCGTCTTCAACTCATCGATTACCTTCTGAAGCTCCATGATCTCATCCTCGTTATCTCTCAGCGCCTCGTCTTTCATATCAAGCTGTTGCTTCAGCTCGTTGTTCTTGTCTTGTGCCAACCTCAGCTGCCTCTCTAGCTTGTCATATTTGCTTCGAAGAGTTTCAAGATCTTGTCTCAACATCTGTGTTTCCATGTCATCCGATGCCTCCACAAAGCTTTCTTGAGTCATACTGATTGCAGATTCTAACGCGGGCATATTCTCTAGAGAAACAATCTGCTCATGGGCCTGGGATAACTTGCTCTGCAGCTCTGATTCCTTTTCGCTGTTTATGCGGTTATGGATGTCCATTTCTGCAATGCGCCTCTTCAACACCACATTATCTTCCTCCAAGCGTTTAGCGCTATCGCGGTGACCATCACCGGCCTTCTCAATAATGGTGATCCTATCTGTCATTGTCTTGTGGTTTTTCTCCATGTCCTGAAGTTTCGTCAGCGTGCTTTCGTAATCCATCTCAACACGTCGAAGGTCCTTCCTCATCTGGTCGAGCTGCCGCTCAAGCTCATCCCGTTTGTTCTTAAGATCGTCAATAGTCTTATCTCGGTTCTCAATTTCCTGCTCGTAATAATCAATCTTGCTCTTGAGTTCATTAAGCTCACGTTCTATGGCTGTCTTCTCGTCTCTTGTATGGTTAAGAGCCCTTCTTAGCTCATCAATCTTGTCAGACAGGTTGTTGCGATCCTTGGTGAGATCCCTGATTTGCTGCTCGAGCGCATAAATCTTAGTTGTACTTGTTTTGAAGTCTTCTAGCGCACGGTCCCTCTCGGCTGCGATCCGCGCTAACTCACTCTCTAACTCGTTAAACCTTTTTTCTAGTTCAAGAATCTCTTGTTGGCGCCTTTCATTTTCCTCCTTCAGTGCCTCATTTTCATCCTTCGTCTTATCCAGCTCATTTTTTACGCTTTCCAGCTGACCCTCGGTGTACTCCTTGCTGGCCTGAAGGTTATCAATCAAGTTATCCTTCTCAGCCGACTCGCGTTCCTCTGCTTCAAGCTTCATTTTAAGCTCCACGATCTGTTGTTCCAGATTCATATTCTCCTCTCTGACTTTCCCCAGCCTCTCTTTGGCATCTTCCAGTTGTTTCTTGAGAGAGTCGTTGTCCTTTTTAGTATTATCATGCTCAATCTCCAAATCTGCCAGATCATTATTCGCCTGAACCAGCTCCTCCTTGATGGCTTGCTTCTCATTCTCCGCGCGCTCTTTAGCCGCTTCAAGATCCCTGATCCTCTTATTCAAAGCATTCATCTTAGCGCGCAGATCGACATTTTCTTGCTGCAGCTTGCGAAAGTCAGACTCTTTCCTCTCGTAGCGATTCTTATAGGACTGGAGTTCTTGCTTGAGTCTGTTTCCTTTGTCTTCACTAGCCTTATAGAGTGTTTCAATCTCATAGTAGCGCGTATCGTGAGTGGCACTAGCCCGGTCGCGCTCGTCACGTTCCTTACCCAGATTAGTGATAGTAAGTTCCAACTTACTGACACTAACATTGCTGTTTTTAAGACTTTCCTCTAGAGTGCGGATTTTGTTCTGTGCAGCTTCGTATGCGTTCTTGGTGTTCATGAGCTCACGCTTCAGGTTCAGTAGCTCCTCGTCTGTCGTGGCCTTGGCGCTTCGCAATTTATCGATAATAGCGTCCTTGTCTTTTAATTCTTTATCCTTGGATTCCAAAAAGCGTTCCTTCTGTTTCAGTTCGGTCTGAGCAACAAGTAAGTCTTCCTTCATCTTTCTCAGGGTAGCTGCAAGGATTTCAAGCTCTGCCTTTAGGTTGTCGCGGTCTTTCTTGACATTGCCCAGTTGCCCCTCATTTATGGCTAGCTTGTGCGTCTTGTTGCTAAGTTCAGTCTCAAGTGCGTTCCTTTGCGCCTTAAGGTCCTTGATTTCTTTCTCCAGTAAGTCGACACGCTCCTTGAGAGCTTTGAATTTTCTCTCAATGTCCTTCTTCTCTTCCTTTGCAGTGTCTGCGGCAACGTTTGCAGTAACAAGATCCCGCTTAGCTTGATCCAATACCTTCTGATTTTTTTTATCTTTTCATTGAGCTCTGCAATTACTTTGTCCTTCTTCGCCACAATTCCGTTCAACGCTTTGTTATTTTTTTCCTCTTGAGAGGCTTTGGCTTCCAGGTCAGCGATGTTCTCCTTGGCTTTCACAAGATTGTTATTTGCAGCTTTTAGCTGGTCTTTCAGTGATGCGTTCTGCTTGCGCAAAGTGTCAATCTGGTTCTCAAGCTTACCAATTTTGCCTTGAATTCCGTAAAGGCCGTCTTCAGCCTGCAACTTGTCGCTGTTGGCGGCTTGGATGTCATTTTCTAGCTCATTGACCTTGCTTTGGGCGACCAGGTGGTCCCGCGCCACATCGTCTTTTTCTGCCTCAAGCGTCTGAATCTCTTTCATCAAATCGTCAATCTTCTCATTAGCTGCCTCCAAATCAGCCTTCAGCTGATCAATCTCCTTCTGTTTGTTGACGTCGCGATCTTCAATTATCTTCACCTTGTTTCTCAGAGTGACGAGTTCCTTCTCTAACTGGAAAACTTTATCCTTCTCAACTTCCAGCAAGCCGTCTTTCTCGTTGGCCATATCCGTGAAGTCGCGGTAGCTGCTCTGTACATTTGACACCTTGTCTTGTACAACCATACATTCACTTTGAAGTACTTCATTCTTCTTCACGTGTTCTTCAATGTCTGTGGTCATTTTGTTGATTTGTTCGTCCTTGCTGTTGACTTGGATTAGAAGTTTCCTTTTTTCGTCTTCACTAGCTTCGAATAGAGACTTGGTGTGGACCAAATCCGATCTTAACTCGTCAACCTCTTTATTGAGGTCGTCGATCTCCTTCTTGAGCGAGTCGATGGTGCTGTCTTTCTCAACTGACTCTCTTTGCACAGCGTCTCTCAGACGTTCAGCTTCACTGAGTTTGCTCTTCAATCGATTAATCTCGTCTTGAAGGCTATCAACGACACCGTTATGATTCTTGGCATCCTCTTCAAGTACGCCGCATTTAGTAAGCGCGTCTTGGAGCTCGGATTCAAGGCGCCTGATTTTCTTATCCTGGCTCAGGACTTGCTGTTCGTAATCCCGCTTTTCTTTCTCGGCCGCATCATATGCAGACTCCAGCTCTGAAATTGTATTTTCTTTGTCTTGCAGCTCGTTGTTCAGGCGGTTAACTTCGTCATCTAACTGCTTCAGCTCGTCTTCCGCGTCCGCCGCACGCTTATTAGCGCTCAACAAGTCATCATGCATCTCCTTGGCCTGATCTTCCAGGATCTCATTCTTCGTGTTCACCTCGCGAATATCGTTGTCAAGCCCGTTGATTTTATCTTCCAGTTGTTGAATGGTGTTTAAGAGGTCATCGATTGTGCGCTGTTTTCTGTTATTATCGTTTTTGAACTTCTCCGCCTGCCGTTGCGCGTCTGCGAGTTGCGCCTGTAAGGATACGATTTCCTTCGCAGTTGGTTCACGTGGTCTTTTTCTGCATCCAAGTCTGACTTGAGCTGTCTCTTCGTCTTTTGCGCCGTCGATAACTGGGCTTCAAGATTGGTGTTGGTGCTCCTCAGTGCATCAATCTCCCTTTCCAAATCATCTCTCGCGTTCTCGCTTTTTCTAGGGCAACCTTTAGATCTTGAATCCTTTTTTCAAGGGGGACGACGTTCTGTTTCAGGTCATCTCTCTCCTTGGCTGTGATCTCGTACAAAGACTCCAGATCACTGATCTTACCATGAGTACCACCTAATCTAGACATCAGACCATCGACCTCGGTGACGGATGATTCGTAAGTAGACTGTAGCTGCGAGTGAACGGTGCTGACTCGCTCGACTTCCGTCTCCATTTCGTGAATCTTGTTTCGGTACCGCTGTACTTCATTCTCAAGCTCCTTCACCCTGTTGGTCGCTTTCCCGAGCTGGCTCTCTGCCGCGCCAAGTTTCCTGACTGATGCTGAGAGCTCTCGGTGCAGCTCATCAGTTTCACTCCTCAGACTGTCGACTGTGGCCTCGAGCTCTGCGATCTTGTTCTCCGCATTACGCAGATCCTAGAGACGAAAAATAGATATTTGTTGTGAAGAACACTAAAAATGCCACTAAAAATTTGGACTCGCGCATAATCTTGCCATACAAGTCCTGAGTGACATTTAATAACTTAGCATGCCCTAATGCAGCCAAATTAGTCTAGTATATGACTAGTCTCAAGCCTTTATTGTGAGCGTCATGAAGGGTAGTATTCGGGTGCACCATTGTAATAATAATAATAATAATTGTACTATAATAATTGTATATATAATATTGCATCAAGCCCGGTACATATATTGCCAAGTATAATTGCCAAGTCACCCTATTTTTTCTTCAATATAGAGAATGTAGAATCTCTTACCTTCTCAAGGTTCAACCGTTGGCGGTTCTCAACTTCAGCCTTCATCTGTGATTGGGAGTAGTCCTGCTTGAGAGCCTCTATCTGATCTTCTAAGTCCGAATTCTTCCGCTCGTAGTTGCGAATCTGCTTGTCCTTGCCACCACACTCTTCCTCAATTTATCAGCCACCTTTTTCTCCTCCAACGCTTCCTTTCTCACATCTTTAATACTGTCCTTGCTCTTCTTCAGCTCATCCCTCAGCCTCTCCATCTGCCTCCTCAAGTCATCGCGTTGTTTTTGCGAGTTCTGCAGCTGCGCTTCGCATTTCTTGACCTTCAAGTCGCAGTCCTTCTTTGACGCTCCCAGGTCGCGCATGGCCTTATCGTAGTCGCTCTGTAGACGCGCCAGCTTGGCTTGTAGCGCGGCGATCTCATCTTGAAGGCCTTCTTTCTCGTCCATCGCACTCTTAAGAGTGGTCTCATACTCGGAGATTTCCTGGTGTGCAAGATAGAGGTCTTCGTCTTCAGGTCCTGCTTGCACGACAGTCGTTGACTCAGCACTCACCATCATCTCTTGACGTAGCGTTTCAATCTCCTTCCGAAGCGCCAATTTCTCGCTTTTAAGGGTAGCGATGATGTTATTCTTGCTACTGAGTTCTCGAAGGAGGCATTCATTCTCAGATTCTTTTTGCAACAGATTTCTTTTCACCATAGCGAGCTCATCTTGCAGACGTTTGTTTTCACCTTTTGAGTCGTGCAGTTGATCTTCTATGGCCCGTTTTTGACGTTTCAGGTTCTCTATCTCCTGTTGCAGTTTGCGACACTAGTGAAAATAACAGGATTGTATCTAATGTTAGTATAAATCAACTAGAGGTCTATAAAAAGAGTGTGCCAGGTGATCTATGCGTCCGTTGCCCCATTCGCGCGTACCCCACGCCCTCCCCCGCGAAGTCCTCTATAGTAGGAGGTGGAAGGCCCATTTATATAGCGACGTTCTTAAGGGAATCTCCTTATGAAGTGATGGTATAAACATGAACCTCACGATGATAGACCTATGACACGCCTTGTGGGGGTAATCCCTTACATCACCTTGTTTTTTACATCACCAAATGTGTGCTAAAATCGTGACACCGTCCTTTAATATACGGATATTCCCCGTATGTGTCGCTGTACAGGGTAGGGTTTCAGCCCTTTAGCTCCCTTTAATATATAGATTTATATATTAAATTTATATTAAAGAATATATTTATATTCTTTCACAGGCGCGCAGTATTTTCCCGCCAAAATGAGAGACGGTTTTTGGGTTGCCTGTGGTATATTTGGCAGGCAGACACGCACGCGCCCACGGTACTCATGGGAACACCGCTGAACTATGAAAAGCGAAGTCGACCGAATATCTGAGTTATACTTTGAGCTATTGTATTTTTCCTGCTATACCTATGGTGCTCCGCTCTGCGGCCTCCGCTAAAAATGTATATCTATTGGCGGCATTGACGTTTTTCTCTTTTAATGTTGTGAATTTTCACAGATTCTCTAGAGCAGGGTTCCATGTTCTATTTATTATTATTTTTTGTGGATGTGTATGGGTGTGTGTGTGTGGGGGGGGGGGGGGGGTATTAATAAGTTAATATATTTTAATGAGAGGGAGCGGTAGGCATATATTACACTAGGGCTTCTAGTTGGCATTGCTTCGCCCGATTCAGGTACGTGCGCTAGGGCGTTGCTTCACTTTTATCGCTTCTAAAAAACTCAGCGGCACATCAAGAAAATTCCGCCAACAACTGTCGACGTGCCGACGTCGCAAAACTTCCTTATTAGGAAAAGTATTTTTTCTCATATCTTAGCGAAAAAAAGAAGGAAAAATTCACTAAAAGTTGCAGATACTTGAAAAGCATCGTTCTCTTGGTCGTTATTTTGTTTTGTTCTCTCCGCCACATGACCTGAGACGAGATTTAAAAACAACTGGGCAGCCCGCGCGGATAAAAAAAAAAAAATAATAATAATACTTTGTTGACATATGCATCCCCACCCAAAATTAGTACCCCTCTTCCCACCACACCCCGGATATTTATTAGTTGTTTTAATACCGCTTTATTTTGCTACGATATTCAACCCCTAATCTTTCTCTCACTTTTGTGCAGGTCGTAAAAGCGTATTGTTTATTCGTTGTCTCATTTTGTTAATTTTCCATCACTTATTTTCGTCGTTTCTTTAGAAAGGAAACGCAATTTCATAGTCATTACTGAGTATGCGATTGCCTTTTAATAACTTCCGACTTCGTGGCGTCGAGTCGATATTTTCGCTTAATACCACTTTGTCTTTACTTAAGTAAAATGGCTAGATGTAAGATTTTCGTCTTGTATAGCGATTGTCATCACCTCGTGTACCTATATTTTATTTCATTCGTCATACGTACGAAAAAAAAAATTCACTCCTGCAAATTAATAAATTTTATCGTTTAATCGTTGAATTATCGGGAATTATTGGAATAGATAGTCTGACATAAAAAAGAAAATTCAATATATAAATGAGACAGTCAATATAATGACTAAATTGCCATATTTATTCTCAGTCATATTGCTTTCGGCATGAAGACCTAAAAACCTATTATCCAGATTTGCATAATTTTGCACAACGATGTTGCTCGTTCGCTTAAAACTCTTTTAAGTTGTTCACGCCTTGGCCTAAGTTCTTTTTGAAGTCTTTTTCTCTTCTTCCTTCCTGAACTTGTTTTCTTTGTTGAAAACGATAATTTAGATTGCGGTCTTGCGGAATTTTTTCTGAACCCGCGATGTAGTGGAGCGGTGTACACAATGGATATTAGTCTGGGGCGAAACCAGTTCAACTTTGTGATTCAATTTCTCAATTGTTCTTCTAAGCGCAAAATGTTCAGCGATGCTCAGTACACAGCAATTTTCAAATCAAATGAAACGATGGCTAAAAGAAAGCACTTGTGAAAATTTGAATCATTTTAATCCATTGAAACCTTGATTTGTACGGATCTTTATCAGGAATGGTTCAACATCATTGAACACGATTCAACGCGGTGGTCAACTTGATTCACACGATTCAACTTTTCATTTTCTGTCGTTAACAAAGCGTTATTAATACATGAACAACGTTTAATATCGCTAAACAGGCATTTAAAAATATTTACCGCGTTTCGCCTCGGGTTCTGAAAGCTTGTCCATGAAGAAAATGTTGAATAAATATTCACAAATATTGAATCAAATGTTCAATTGGTTTGGCCCAAGCCTTACAGATAGTCCGGCGGTCGAGTAATATCGCTAGTAAACTAATTTCATGACTAAACAAATACATTTTACATTAGAATTGCTTTCATTTTTCCCATAAACATCAAACATAAATAACATAACTTAAAAGAAAGCTATCTCGAAACTTGAATAGAAGTACTGAGAATTAGCCACGCTGAGTTGTACACGTATGGTATTCGCATGGTTGACAGAGGAAAGAAAGTTCATGTTGAATATACAGCCCAGAAAATGGGTAGATATTGTTTGGCTATAAATCTGTAAATACACCCGAATAACTGCCGCGTCATTGCTTATGATAATCGTAACAAATTCTAAGCAAAAATTTTGGGTTTAGATAGACAACTCGCTTTTTTTTTTTAGTAAAGGAAACAAAATGATCTCTTAGAATGGAGCTTTATAGGTTGAAGACGTATCTTCAAGCAGCGTACTGCTTGTAATAATGTTATAAAGTGCTTGTTTGTCTTGCTACCACTCAGGAAACATACGAATTCCATTAGAGCTTTCAAATATAGGTACCACTTCCATTTCAAGACCACTTTTTTATTTATTTTATAATGATAAAAATTCCTGGGGATCTTTAGATAGCAAATTGAACCACACTCACATGAAACATTTTTTTTTACACAAAAGCCAAGCAAACCCACGCCATTTTCGTATTTCCGCCTTTACGGTATACTCCCTGTAGAAATGTTTTTGTTATGTATTGACCAATCATAAGCCCGGGGTCAGTATTTAGTCGTTTGTGTAGATCGATGAATTATTAGTATAGGTACAAAACTGAAAGTGGTTTCTTCAGGTCAAATATTGAACATACAGTGAGCTTATATTTGTCTAGTCTACAATGTGTTTGAATTCGAAACAAAGAATATGCCTGAGTCCATCTTTTCTTGTCTGGGGCAGCCGGATCTATTAAGTCGAATGGGTGAAAAATGTTTACATTTTAAAATTAAAGTTAATCCTTTGCGTCACTTTATGCTTTTAATCGCGGCGCTATTCGTTGGTCAATTTGGTGCGTAATTTTATCAGTAAGAAACAACATATATAGCCTCTGGTCATGGATATTTTCATCCTTCATCTGGTAAATATTTAGATTAACTAAAGGTCATCCATCCATTGATAATAATTCAATATCAACAAATGTCCTCCCTTCGATTTCGCTTTGTTCTTGAGTAGCTGAATGCCAAAAGCAAAAAATACGTGCCTTGGATTATGGACAATTAACGTTTCTGAAGAGAGTTTTTGAAAATGACCACAAAACGGATAAGGATTACTAACATTTTCAAGAAAAATCTACTGTTGGAAAAGCGCACTTGCAGATGCTTATCACAAAGCCTATAAAATGTTTCTCGTGAAATGGCCAAATGTGGCCAACACGGCCCTTGCTGCTCACGCAAGATCTGTCCTTTGCGTGTTGAGATAATAATGTGGAACACATCTGTCAGAAAAATTTTCATGAGGCAAAAGGGCAAAAGTGCCTGAAGTTGTCTCTCGAAGGTAATGGATTTTTATAATCAAGTAGCATAAAAGTAAATGGATACACATTGGATACCGAAAACAGAATCTTAAATGCCTTCAAAAGGACAGGAATAGTAAATTAATATACATCCACGGGCTAGAGTGCCCAGACCGCAGAATAAACGCCCATTTCTAAAAAAAAAATATTAATGCGGAATTTTCCCCAAAAAATCACACCAGAAATCAAATTTGGTGAAACAGATATTAACGTAAATTTCAGTGTACAGGTTTATCGTAAACGAGATCTTTTTGGAGCAGCCGTGTAAGTTTATCTGCCAAGAGATTCAATTTTCCCAGTCGTTTGATTAGCAAATACAATATTTTTTTTTCCCAAAGGACAATCAAGCAAAGTATATACATTGTATTGGGCGATAAGGCGTAACGTTGCTTTGTCTACACTTGAATTCTTAATTTCAGGGTTCTCAAATGTTCAATTTTCATATTGCATTGTATTATTGTCCTGTTCATTAAATATATATAGAGGGCACTGGTATTGTATTGTCTCGATTAATAATTACTTGATGGATTATTTTGGTATTATTTTAACTATTTGATAATATGCTGCTAAAGGATAGCAAATTAGAAAATGTAAAAAACCATCGCATATTAGTGCCAATTAATTTAACCCTTAACCTTTTCTAAACTGACACTACTCGGAATATTTTCATATTTTGGAATAAAGGAATCGTATCTGTTTCTAGGTTTCACTAGCTCTTTCGTCAAACAACCGAGGCAGAAAATGCATTCTCTTCCACAGAAGACAATATGGGTTTTAGACCGGTCAATATGGGAATATTTTATTGAAAGCCAACCATGTAGGTGACAGGTTTTTGTTATGTACCCCTTACCTATCTAAAAAAAATTAGCTGAGTTGGCGTGATGTGGGCTTTATCATGTTTATAGAGTAAAGCACTGCTCATTTACATAAATGATTGACGGGTCATGATCGACTGGTACATCATCATAGTGTGCGGAAGATCCGAGCCAAGAAACTACACAGCCTCCTCGTAATTAGCCATATATCGTCGGCAAGTGATGCAAATTTAGATTCTTAAGCCTAGAATAGATTTCCCGTGATTTGAGGCTACGATTTGGAGGGTTCAACTTGCTTGACCAGTGAGTCTAGTATTTATGCTAATGACAAAAAAGCCAAACAAACCACTAAATCATTCTATAAAGCCGTTTAGTTATGCATCAAAAAGTCTAGAGAACAAAATAATGTTTCGAGCTAGCAGAGTTGTCATCACCTAGCTAAATTGCTACAAAAAACACCCAAATAGTTTGTGTGGTTTGCGCCGCAAGACGCGGCCGTATTCTAGAGTTGATTTACAGTCGCACCTTAGTTCTTGCGTGATTTTGTTCACCCCACTTGCCCTATGTGAGCTGAATATATGACCCAGTTGGTGATTAAAATATTCTAATTTCAAGCTAACAGGAGACAAAACATTGCTCCAGCCTCGATAATACAGGATTAAGATACCATTTCAGGGAAGCGACCGTGAGAATAAAACGCTAGTGGGTCACCTATGTAGGGGCAGCGTTGTTTATATAGGCGCAAATTTTGTGAAACATTTTTCTTGGGATTCTTTACATAGACACTTGCTAAGCAAGTAGTCCGCAGGTAAAGATATTAATAGTTAGGTAATGTTATGAAAGTGACGAACAGTATCTAGAAAAATTTTGAATTGACTGCCCGAGCGATCCCATCCTGCCTAGCCTGATAAGATGTGTGCCTTGCTAGAAGTGTTGCGATATTGCAATCAGCTATTGAAAGACAACAATTAATCTAGCACCGCAGTTCTTTTAAACCCGTACGCGTTATAAACAAAAATAGAGAGGACACTTAAGGCCGGTAAATTTCTAGTTTGTCGAGTTTTGATTCCTAGCCGGTATGATGAGGCTACAGTGGGTGTGTCCGCCAAGAAATTTACAAAGGCAACAGGGTCAACTGGAGCTACTATTTGTGTTACAGCCCGGTGTCCGATTACGACTCGTAAAATTTTATGGTGGAATAACATACGAATCTGCCCTAGAACTTTCATTACTTGGGTAAATATCAGCCATGTCAATAACTGGACTTAGATAATACTATAAAACACTTAAGAGTTATTTAAAAGGCACGTCTAGTCATACCTCTGCGCTATGTTCCTTTCTTTGTTCCTCGAGTTCGTATTTGAAGCGTCTGTATGCTGTCTCCATGTCGCCGAAGACCTCCTTCGCTTCTGCGATTTGCTGGAGTGAGACATCATGGCCGCTCATCCCTCCGGGCGCACCTTTCGTCGTGTATGTTCGGACTGATTTGCGGTACGAGCCAGACGTGGGAACGGAGTAGCTCATCTCGAAAGACGAGCCGCCCGAGCTCTTGGTAGTAGAGCTCTCGTCCTCCATTCTCTCTCGCGGTGAATTTGAATGCTACTACTGTAGTATTCTGTTGACGAACCGCTCAACTTGCGCACGAATGTAAATCGTGTTTTTCAGAACCAAGCGCTCAGTGTCTTGAATCCAGCCCGTCTCTGGGTAACAATAAGAGAGGTTTTTTCAATGTGAAGTTAAAATAAAATCACACCCTTTGGGCTGGCCGGGGAATGCGGGAAGGTTGCGTAGCGTTGGGAGACTCGAGGACTAGCCAGTTGTCAATTGAGTCCCGGGTTTTTGTAGGTAGTACGTATTAACATAGCAGGCGCCGCCTCTCGGAGTTGGACGTCAGCAGTGTGTGACTCTCTTCATTGGCTTGCAAATGACCTTCTCTGGAATATTCTATAGCGGATGTCAGTGGTCACTGGGCTGATCCTATATTATATTGTTTTTGTTATAATGGTGTAAGAAGTCGCGAGCTTCGCGTCGTAAATTATTCGCGGCCTCACGCTCTCGCGCTAGCTGAGAAAATACCGGATTCCATCATACCCACCAGCGCGCCTTTCACACCTCTCAACGCTACCAGCTTAAGGGAGGTGAGTAGTGGAACGTATTATCGGCGAATTTCTATAGATTCGCTTCCTAAACTTGCTAGGACACCGATCCTTGCGTTATCCTTTGCGAGGTTAGTGTTGTGCAGCGACTTTAGCACCAGTACTATCGCCCCGGGTGGTGCAATATACGAAGAGAATAGACTGTCAAAATAGATGCTTTATCAACGCTAGACCTAATCCTAACGGCCACAAACTGTCCTTCTCTTATTCAATCTGAACTCTAATGCCATAGATAAACCTCCTTCATAGACAGAGATGGAATAATGCGAGCTTTGAGTTCGCAAAATCAAATCAATTCTCTTTGTAGCAAGACCAGCGCCTTGGAGCGTATCGGTGTTGATTTGTCTGAGAAAATAATCCAAGCAGGCTGCGCTGAATATTAATTACTTGTCACGAGATCCTAACCAGTCGGTCTAGAAAGGACAGACAGTTCTAAAAGGTCCAGAGACAGAAAGGAATAAATAAAATATAGGACACAGTCTGTTCTAGGAATTTGAATGGAAACTCTAGGTAAGGAGCGAGTAAAACCCATTTTACCATATTGAACTAAACAAACCCAAAAAGGAAGTTTGTTGATTTAAAGATTCCATGCCTCTAGAAAAAGGTCAAAAGATTACTTAGCTATTATATGTGTTGCATAAATCGTTTTAAAAGCTTTCTATTTAATATATTGGTTCTTTAGTGGTCGGAGATTATTCATATAATAAACCCTGCTTGTAGTTGTACTAGAATAGGGGCGATGTCTTGGTGTGTGTAAACCCTCTTTTGTGTCGTACAGTTTACGCTAGGCTAACTATCGTGGGAACGCTCTATCTCGGGGACATGGTTTTATCCTGCAGGAGAATAAATCCTCTATCCCGGAAGTTAGCCCATTCTTCTAACCTCACGCAAAAAATATCCCGGTCACTGATTTGCATCTCTTTCAATTTCTTTAAAGAACGAGGTAGAATAAAACAAAAGAATCTTTTCATATTCAAATAAATGTTTGGGTATTCTGCAATCTAGCCCAACATTGTGTTTGTTTGCTGATCATATTTTTTCTCTCGCATATAGCATTTTCGAATAACATTTTTATGGCACCAGGATTAAGTTTTTATCCGGCTTTTAATGGGAATCAGCTGCTTTAACGTGCATAAATATTTGTATCAAGATCTTCTTGCTCGTCGAATTAGGTAGAAATATACATATGCGGACTACCGTGTCATTTGTGTCATTTTGTGTAATTTTGCTGCATGCACCTCAATTGGTTGTCACTCGGTCTTTTGGCGTCCTATCAACAATGAGCTCGATGAAAGATTTTCTGTTTACACTAAAATTGTTTAGCGATGCAGTACTGAATAACATCCATGTATTAGTCTAGGTTTAAGTGAGCGTAAATCGCATTTTACCTGCATTACATTTCACTTTATCGTCACAGAACGAGAAGACTGTTCATTTAGCAGTTATTACAAATTTGGGGGTAACGTTTCTAAGAATAGAACCGTATGTTTTTTTCAAAAATCAATTAGCCAATTCAAGTTCCATTGCACATTGCAAAGTAAAATTTGTTACACCTATTAATTAGTTCTAAGTAATATGTTGGTATTGTAATTTTCCTCATCAGAAATTTTAATAAGATTAATCGATATGAATTCAAAGAAATTCAAAACTCACATCATAATACCTGAAAACTTTTATTGTCTCGGAAATACTTACCGAATGAAAAGATTAATCTCAGAAGAGGGAAATGCTAACTTTTTTTTGAGCCTGAGAAGTGTTCCAGAGTGGTTCAAACTGGCAAACCATGCTACAGTATTTTGAGCGAAGCATTCTAAAATATCGATAGCTGCATCTGGTGAAGTTGTTTTCCACCATTTAATGTAACCAGGAAGCGGGCAATATATTTTTTGTGAATCTTTCTCTATTTTTCTAATATTTCTCCAGAATTTGTAGAATGTGAGAGGCTATTTGAATACGATAGGGTAATATGACAATTATTGCAGTACAATATCGAGGAACACTGGAAAAAGAGTGCTTTTCCAGGTTACAATATTTCTCCATGATTTCCATGTAAACCTTCTTCTTCTTCCATGGAAGCCCACCTCCTTCAACACGATTCTTGTAAACGTGCAGATTGTGCAAGTGACAAAATAAAAAGTCCAAATGTGCAGGTGAATTATATTAACAAGTAAATAGTGATGGACAGTGGGCTGCGGGCTGGCAAAAGTAGTATATTTATATTTATATTGAGCAATGGGCTCCTTAAACGATGTGTACGTGATTACAATAATACTAGTTAGGACAATAACAAAAAGGAAGATAATACAGGTAAATAGATACAAATATAATATTAACTGAAAGGTTGTATGCAAGCAGTATCTCGTGTTAGTCCCGTTAAATTTACCTATTACCACATATTGGACCCAGATTGTCCGTTTTATTTCTACAATTGGCACTAAACATGATAGTCTACAATAATTAAAAATCATGGTCTGATGTTTGGTCGAATTAACAGTACTGTAAAGTAGTTAATAAAGTTTTCCTTATAGACATGACACGACACATCACAAGTGCCAGCAATAAGTTAGATTTATGTGCATGTGTATTTATAAATATAGTATTAGTATTTATTGCTTTTTTATTCATTCTTTGTGCCTGAATATGCATCACTGTATTCCATAATCACGTCAAAACACAGTTCATTAACATCGCACGGTTGATGGCGAATGATGGACCACCAGGGGTATTTTTTATAGAAAGATACTTTGTAAAAGTTTGTGCATCTTATATACTAGCATTATCTTGTATAGCATTAGCTTGTTATAGCTTTGTTTCGCAACCCTGGTTCCAAAATGGCAAGTGTTTATAAGTATGCGATATTGGTTTTATAGTTTTAGAATTTTGTTTATCTGTTATTTCAGTCATCCAAGAATGCATTTTAATAAGCCAACGCCCTGATAGGTTGAACAGAGTATTCTAGAGTGCATGACAAAAGGGGCAAGGCAACTGTAGCATTAGTAAGCCACGAAGTTATTTTTGTTAAATATTTGGTTTGCTTGAAGAGGAGAGTTGAGGCACTTGAGCAGTCCCGCGGATATGTTTGAAGTAGTTCGATTTCTACTACAAAATGACAACTGGACTGGTTTACCCACGTTGACTAGTAGCTTTGACCTCAATAGAATAAAATGTCAATCTGCTTTTACGATCCTTAGAAAAGTCCTTCAGTTACAAACAACAGTATCTTTTCATGTATAAGTATTGTTTCTTGTGTTCTTAATCTCATGCGGGGCGATATCCCAGTTTTAGCTGTGATATTTGTAGAGATAAAATCTAAAGAACAATTTGCAACTTACACCCACAATTGGGTTCAATATCGTCTATGTTTCTAGTGATGTCACTTTGTCTTACTTATGCCTTATTCTACAGTAAAAGCAAGGGTTTTAACTGTTGTTACTCATATTATCCAGAATAATATTACCAGAATGTAGGAATTTCAAAAGCACTTAAAACCGTTTAGTCCTTTTATATGTGACTAGACGTTGAGAGTTTAAAACTTTCTATTGTTAAGTGCCTACGCCCTTTCGCCCTCCCTAGAATGTTATTCGCATTTATTGCAACGTCGTTTATTTGCGTTGTCTAATCCCTAACCCCTCGTCTTTGCCATTCCTAAGAATCTAGTCGATTGTCGTTGATGGTCTTCTTATGGAAGCATTTCAAACTCTAGTTTAAAGTGATTCTCTGTAGTTTTGTTTTTGATTTGGTTCGATAACTGTATGCCGAGGGTTTTAATATGACGCTGGAATTCCACGAATAAAATTTATATATCTAACCAAAAAAATCGATTTTTAAGACTACGATCTTGTAGCTTGTATTTCTACATGATCATTGTATCATTGTACATATATTTAGCCCAAAATGTTTCTAATTCTTGTACAATTCCTGAATGTGTTTTGTCTATATATAAATCTTATGCTGAACACTTTTGACCTCGTTAAAAGCACCGTCTATCATGTCTGTGAAACCATAAAACTTCCAAATGCAAGCATGAAAATGTTTGATCAAACACATTTATACACAGAGCAAACTATTCTATATATACCAATAATATCCATTCGAAAAATAAAAATAAGTGAGACTAGTTTTTTGGCGGATTAAAACTGACGTGAAGTTGTCAGTTTGTGATTTAGGATTTGTTGTGGAAGGAAGCCTTTTTAAATTTTAAAGCTGTTACTTTGTCAAGTAATACCCCAAAGTTGTTTAAATTTTGGCCTGAAGTTGCATCTAAAATCCTTCGCACCAGTGAGCATAGAGCAGCATATTTACATATCCGCAGGAGCCTTTGTTTTGAATATATTAGCTTATATTATCTGCTAGACTGGTGAAGGGTCAGTAATAAATTCGGGTTGTTATTCTTCAGGATTGGTTCAGGAGTCACTTCTTGAGATAGCGCGCAGCACAGTCTACCACCATCACCGCAAGGCACCTCACTTCGCTACTCCACTCCACAGCCCTGATATGCCTCTAGAATGAGCTACCAAAAAGAAGCTAAAACTACATCAGACTCCAAGCCATCGGAGGATGCGACTTACAGGAGTGAAAGATCCGAGGCGAAGAGTAGAACTTCATTCGGGGACAACGTGTTGTCATATTCTCGTGTGCAGAGGACGTCTCGTAGATTGGACGATCCCGGTGATCTTACTCTGAAAAGATACGACTTGGCGAAAGATACCTTTATCGACCTTGAATCAGCCTATAAAAGGTTCCAGTTTCAGCTTGAAGCAGACAGAGAAAAGCACAGATACGAGGTAGGATTCTTCATAAGATTAAAATACCTTAACTTAAGAAATCGGTTAGGGAATTCTGAAATTGTTTACTTCATTCGGTCTGTTTTAATTGTAGTTCTTTTTGTGTTCGCGTTTATTAAGCTATTAGTCTTTGACCCTAACCTGTTCATAAAACTTTACTTACCTGGCGTTCTATGTTAGAAACATCGAAAGTAGAACTTTTTTTTTCTCTAAACAAAGTATTTATCTATTTCTTCAACGTTGTTTATGTCTGTAAAATGCTAACACATGGTTTATGTCTGTGTGAGGTTGAAAGTAGGTTCTCGATTCTTAAAAACAAAATCACATTCTTCCACAAAGAAAACAAAAACACAAGATACCGTTGTTTACACTTTCGTATTTGAACACTTTTCGTTGAAAAGTTATTTGAAGTCTCTTTATGAAGTTGAAAGGTAATGAAGCTTTGCACACTACACGGCTTTAACCAATAAAAAAGATAGATATTCACAGATATTCACAGGTTTAAAACTTTGGAATATGGCAGAATGGGAAAGAATTCAGATTGTTGGAATACCAAGCAATTCACCTTAATATCTTACCGAAATATTGATTAAGAACCCGACGATTCTATGACTAGAAATCACGACTGTGTACTAGTGGTACCCTCTCATGCGAGTAACAAGTAATGTTAATACTATAATTATTACGTCATAAATGAAAGGATAGTTTAAATAATATAATCCAAACTGATTGACGGATGTTTTATTATTATTACACTCATTCAGCAGATTGTATAGCATATTAATAAAACAATGAAACAATACGTATTTTCTATAATCAAGTTTTCTATAAGAACATTATTAGGATCAAATCAAATTGTATTTTGAGGCTGTGTTCTAGCCTTATGGTTATTTGAATACTGTAAACACGTTATAAATTTAATTGATGGGTTGAGTGGCTCCTGAATAGACTTCATCATGCGTTCTATCGACGCCCATATAAGGCTAAGGAAATTATAAATTCCTTTTAATGTTACAAATAGAAGTTCACTATTTGATTACTATAACAGGATACTGATGACATACGTGGTAAGATATTTATATATTTACATAATTCTTCGAGAAAAGTTAAAATATTTTGTCAGTAATCAAAATGTGTCATGTTAAGTATGTGATTCAATATCGTATTAAACTTGTGACCAAATTTGTAGATATTGAATTTTGGATGTGGCTATGTAGAAACTACTAATGCTTAAAGCATTACAAGGTTTTTCGATCAGAAGAAATTGAAATGGAAAAATGAAAAGTGTTTTGAAATCCATCGCTTGAGTACGGAAGCTCAGAACATGATTTCCTATTTCCGTTTTCCGTTGTCGCAAAGTAATGCAAACTTACTACTGTTATTGTGTTATTGTATATGAAAACTTTTTCCCTTGTGCTGTTATTATTCAATGAAGAAAAGCGACATGTGAGTGTAAAAACGTTTTCTCTTCTCCTGCAAATATTACCCTAGTTTTGTGGGATGCCTGTGGTATTATATTAAACCCATTGCGCATGCTCGGGAGTACTGCTGCTGCTGTCATACGTGAACGCACACCATGGATTTATATAGTTTGCTACAAACATGCTACAAAATGTTTTCTTACATGCGAATATTGTCCAACTTGATCCATTTTTTCATTTTGTGAGAAGAATTTCTGTCGACTTTCACGGATAGATAAGGACCAGAGAAATTTGCAGCTTTTATTTCGATTTTGTACTCTTTTACGATTCACAAACGAGTCACAAACATTTCATTGGCCCAATTTACATGATTTCGAACAGTGGCGAAAAATCCAGTGACTCAAAAGTTCAGAACCACTTGGGTTTGTCCCGCCTTTAAATTCTTATTGAAAGCGGAGAAATTAAATTTGAAAGTTGGAGTACCTACAATAGAGTACTATAACAGGAAAATTCCATGTCAAACCGTATAATTCTATACGACTCCGTGGCAAACCCCTTTATATTGCATATAAACTTTGAAATGTATTTTCTTAGGCCTTATCATCAAGCATTTCTGAACGGGTCTAACACGAGCTACTTCTTCCATACAAACCTTTCAAAAGATCCTAAAATAAAGCCTATAGGGTTTCATACTTTCTTGTAACCAGATTTTTGGGCACACGTTTCGAATCACAAATAAATCTTAATAAAATAAATGACTCCCAATACGTTTTCAAGGCGTTTCTTACAGATATTGTTTTTCCGGCCACAGATCAGAGTCGATTGTTTAGCGGGATCACGTCTGATCCTTGTTGAGTCTGTTTACCAACGCAAGCTTTTGTAGCGCCGCTAGTTTACATTGCTCTCTGCCTGTCAAAGCAGGAGGCTCTTGTTAAATAAAAACAGGGCAGAAGATCGTGAGAGAAATTTGTGTGTCGCCTTGAAGTCGTTGCACGATGCGATAAATATTAACCTTGTATTCTATCTGGCATGGTACGTGCTATCCCTGCCTTGGCCTTGATGCATCATGATATGCCACGGGATTTCCAAATTTTCCATTCACCTAATTCAGCTTATTATGCAAGAGTGTGAGCGTTTCTTTCTAGCTGGAACTGGACCGTATTTTCACACATTACATCTACAAAAAGCTTTCCACTTTCTCCAATTTGCATAAATCTAAAGCGCATATTGAGGGAATATATTATGTCCCAATTCAGTCTCAGTCCCAAATTAACCACTGTTTGTACCGCCAATGCATGACCCTATAGGTTAATTTGCCTTTCAAGTAGAGATATCTGATTGGAAGCGTACCAAGAAGGGACCAAGAACTGTTGACACTTTCTACAGACGGGAAATTGCACAACCGGCAGAACCGCGTTGCTTTAAACTAGGTCAAACGAAACAAGGCAAACTACAGCCTGCTACAGTATTTCTTGTTATGTGGCTCGTACGTTAAGGGATACGCCCAAGGCATTCACTCAAGATATGAAATCCGGCAATGTTCGAAAGTCTAGACTTGCCCCAAGTCGTCCATTAGAGCAAAGTGAAGAAAAACGCGCACGGTCTCGTGGCGCGCGGAGAGGAAAGTCTATCGAAAGAACCTCAATAGGTATAAATGAAGCGGTTCTATTTTCAACAAGCTTACAAGATAGAAACCGCATTAATTAAAAAACTAACGTTTTAGCATTACTTTGCATCTTTTTCTGAGCCAGTGTAGTAAATAAAACGTTGCCATAGCAACCAAGCCACGGTAAGATTAATCCCGGCCCAGTGATCAGTTCTAATATCACGATAGCAACTTAACCACACTTAGAGCGTATTTCATGTGACTGTAGGGAAACCAATAGCAAAGTGATTCCACTAAACCTATAATAGGAGTGACTACAAAGTGGTTACCACTTACTCACGACAGTTATCTGAACGGAATGGAGTTGGAAGAAGTAGAATGGAATAAAATTGAGTAGGGACGTCGTCGAGGACGTGACCCGGGACGCGGAATTGTGTGTACGAAAAAGCGAAAAGAAAAGACATTTCATGGTACCTAATTTACGCTTCAGTACATGGGCACCATCCTTGGTTAAACTTGTAATTAGTTGACGCCATCAAAACAAGAAAATCACTAGCCCGAATTAGTTTCAGACGTCTTTTTTTACGAAATTCAGGCTAGAAAATCATATCTCGAGAAGGGAACACGTCAGACGACCAAACTTGGTTAATTACATAATGAGATTGAGAGCAAGGGGGTGGAACATAATATTCACGTGACTTGAACTTCAAAACGTCGAATTTGTAAAAAAAAATTGTTCGCTTTTTCGCACAGCTAAATCCGCGTCCCTGGTCACGTTCCCGGCGACGTCCCGTTCCACGTTTTACCCACATCTCTCTACCATCCAAAGTCTTGCAAAAGAATTATTATAGGACGCCATCACCCGTTGTGATGGCAATCATACTGAAATTAATAGTCCGTTATTAATACGCTTGGCGGCCATCATGCAACTGTCCACCCGCGCGAAAGTACGTGTACAGCTAGCAGACCACAGCCGCCGTCGGACCGTCAAGCTGGAACATTCTATCGATACAGCAATAAAATTAAAACAACGAAATCTTGTTGGCGTCTGCTGAAATTATAAGGGCTGATCGCAACATCACTTGTACCACTGTGTTTTGAGTTCCTCTATGACTATGAATGTTTGTTCGCTTCGTATCTACGCGTCTTATCTGCGCGTCTGATCCGAGGCCTTTTCAGGTCACGATGTAGCTTTCCCGACTTCCGATTTCTAGAAATGTTGTTGGCTTCTGCTGAAATGTTAAGGGTGAATCGCAAATTTGTGTTACTACATCACTTGTATCACTACTGTGTTTTGAGTTCCCTTATGAATGTTTGTTTCGTATCTGCGCGTCCTATCTATGCGTCTGACCTGACGCCTTTTGAGGTCACCATGTAGCTTTCTCAACTTCCGATTTCTAGAACTTTAAAAGGTTTTAAAGTAATTAAACGTGCGAACTTTTGGTCCTTGTACAATATCAAGAGCTCCGGGGGATGCGTGGTTAGACAAACAATATCATTGTAATTAGTAGAACTCGCTTTAGTTGCTATAATGGCAATAATAGTCAAATTCTGTCGATATGCTCCGGCCAAAAAGGTCGACCTGTCCTTATTTGTTTTATAATATACGGTTAAACTTCGCGTGCTCTATTCGAAATTCGGCGAGCAAAAATAAATGATAATATTGATCTTTAAAGAGTGTCATTGGACGGAAGTTTGAAGACGTGAAGAATGGAAAGAAATGTCTAGAAAAAGCACGGAATAGAACATTGAAGTGTCTCTAGACGAAAGCATGTACATTATTCTTTTGCTCAACATACTTTTACGTATTTCCGTGGAAAATCCTTCAGTAGAAATTTATTCCATTTAGTATGAACCCCAACGAAAGGGTATTTCACATATACGAAAGTTATTCTCATTTTTAATGAAATCCATTTCCCGTTGTAACTACTTCAGGGATATAAAAGGGAGCGACTGCAATTACTTCAAACCGTAGGTGGGATTTCTCTGTCTAGGCCGCTGTCTGGTTCTTTGAAACCATAAAATCTAAACAGAATAGTGTTTTACATTAAAGATGAATGAGGGTAGTTTAATGCTTTGCGTGCACGCGGCTTTCCATAGCAATAAAGTTTTTACATATGGACCTATACCATCGATTAGATTAAGTCGTCTGCAGCACTGTTAAATTTAATATACCATATTTTGGTTTGCAGGAAAAAAGAAATGATTTAATTCAAGATTGTTTAGTCTTGGTCGCGGCTTCGCAACACTAAATTCTAGAAACAGGTGCTATAAATTCTTGCTCGAAACTTCGACGAAAATTGATTCCATAAGATGTTAGATGTGACAGAAACGTGAACATCCATGTGCATTAGGCTGGGACAAGCCAGTCCACCGTGTCCATTCAACTTCTCTATTGTTCTTCTCAGCGCAAAATCTTCAGCGATGCTCAGTAGATATTCAGCAATTTTCAAATCAATTGAAAGCGATGTAAAAGATACACTTATGAGGTTTTGAATCATTTTACACGGGCACCTTGATTTCTACGGATCTTTTTCACGAAAGTTGAACAGTTCAACATGATTGAACACGATTCAACACGGTGTTCAACACGATTAAACTTTTACCCAAGTTACGTTTTCAGTGATTTAGAAAACGATAAGTTACACTAAACATGTTCGTCGGGTTCTGAAAGCTTGTTCATGAAGAATTTGTTGAATCAAATATTCACAAAGTGAACCCAGCCTTGCGTGGAACGACGACTAACATATGACAAATAATTTAGGTGCCAGTTTCACGAAATTCTGATACACAAAATCTAGTGCAGTGCTTTTTTATGAATAAAATCACACACAAAATAGGTTAAACATTGATTTCTTCTACTGACAATACCTACTTTTTTTCGTTTTGTTACTGGGGTTTTAAATCTCGCTTTGACGTAATCCCACTTTACGTGACACTGAGCTTATGCGGATTTTGTAGAGTGCTTAACTCTTTGTTTTCCTGACTTATCTGGTGCTCTAGATTGTGAGTGGGTCTGAGCATGCAAATATGACATTGTTTTACCCAGGTTTCGCCACGGTGCGAAAATGAAAATGGTCACGTAGCACTCAATAGTTTTGCGGTTTCGAGAAGGGAAAAGATAGAACTTTAATAATAAAGTTGCCACTGAGCATATGCACAATATTGTTTGAAATCATATGTTGTTGCTTTACAAACCAAAATGAAAATTAACACCACATTGGTTCTCTTTCCTCAACACTTTCTTATCCTCCTGTAGATAAGCAAATAGCTTCCCGTACGCTCTGCGTACCTATGTTTTGTATTATCTCTCTTAGACCCCGTCCACACTACACCGTTTTCAAACGGAGTTGTAGTGTGGACGATAGCCGTATCCGGAGCAAAAAGTACCCGTTTTCGTTGAAAACGGTGTAGTGTGGACGGGGTCTTAGTGTGGACATGTTTTTTTACTGGTTTGCGTACGTGTTCAGTTCCTTGTTATAGTGCTGTTCAAAGTCCCTCCGAACAGAACTTATAATATCGCACTGTTATTTTCTGTCCAGGTGACTAAGCCAGAGGACCTGGCATAACCACAGGGCACCCAAGATCAATTGATCTTGGCCCTGTGGCCTAACACACAAAGATCGCATCGCTTGGTACTAGCTGGTTCGGGCGTTCAAGAAGTCACGCTCATTCTGTATTGTTGACAGTCAGGAAGAGATCATGAAGATCCCATCTCATTAGCATTGTAACTAAACATCTAAAAACTAGAAACCTCAACGCAATCTAGGTTGTTCCAAAATGACTGAAAAAAAATAAAGAAGAAATAATTTGGCATATTACGCTTATCTGGCATCGAGGAAAATTTGATTAGGAAAATTCAGCGGCCGGAAAGCCAAAAATATTAGACATTTGTCTGTCATGAACCCGAATTGCATATTTCATCACCCCTCTGTCTCTTTGAAATAAGAAGTCTAAACAACAAGTGCAATCTGAACGAAGAAAATAATTGAAATAATTTCCTATCCTCATGTAATGAACTGATTGGCCTTCAAGTTGTGTGTGTTTTGTTGAAAAATGGCATGAGGCGCGAACTTCTTTATATCGATAGGCGTGTCGAACCTATAATATTACCTCGGCGCCGTAGGGTTTCGTCAGTAATAAGTATCACAGTGTTTTTAATGTATTTGATTGAAAACTAACCCTCTGTAGGTGGTGACATAATCTAGAAACTTCTAGTACACAAAATACTTCTATGAGCAATATTTTCGGTAAAAATATTTGACGTAGTTTGGTTAAGGCGCGATATTTAATGGTCTGTGTTATCAGTAAGACTAAGTTACCAATATAAATACAGAGGCATTATGTTAAGCGCTTTTTCTATCTTAAACTAAACAGTGGCGCAAGGCTTAATTACGAAGTTCTAAAACTAATCATCTCATTATTAGAAAATTGGACAAAGTCGTGCTCCGATGTCTTCAGAAACAACTCGTTTTTTAACGAATGCAAAATTCATATTTATCTTTTTTTAGCTAGGCCTGATGGTTCTAGTGTACACTACGGGTTCTGTGCAAATCAACTTGTTAGAATGCATGACGAAGTGAAATAGAAACAAGCAGATTCTTCAAGCATGTCAAGTAGCTAATGTTTCTTCATGTTAGTAAAGAAATGGAAACAGTTATTATATTTTTATTCACAACGCTTTCAAATTAGTAGTAGCTACTGGAAGCTTTAAAGAATTTCGGTAAAATGTCGCATTGTTATTGCCATTCATAGTACTGTTGCGTATTTTGCTGTGATCTTCGTTATGTTACTTGACACTGTTTCGTTATGTAACTTGTTTTTAAAATACAAATATGCATGGTCAGCGATGTTTAACGTTGTTCAATGCATGTTTTATAACGTTTTCTAGGGTTTCATGTTCAATGATCTGATAAACATGCGTGGAAATCAAGATTCCCCAGGGGCGCGGATCTCCCAGGGGAGATTTTCACATACATTTACCGTATTTGCTGAAGGAAATTTGCAATTTTTGGTCCATATATTTTCACTATCCGCGGCCAACCCCCTGGATCGTCCTGTTCACAAGCAATTGGCTTTCAACTGATTTGAAAATTACTTGGTATCTAGTGAGCATCGCTGAAAATTTCGCGCTTTTTTCATAGAAAAGAAATTCGTAGCTTAGTAAAATATTTATGTTGTGGGCGTCCTGTGGCACGAGCGCGCGCGCCACTGAATATGGCGGGAATTTCGACCACAACAACATAGCCTGCGTAGCAAGTGTCTCCGTGGAGTTTTGGGTCACAAAAATTCGCTCACACGTTTCTCTGAACCTTACTACGCA
This sequence comes from Scolanthus callimorphus, assembly GCA_033964015.1. Lineage (NCBI taxonomy): Eukaryota > Metazoa > Cnidaria > Anthozoa > Actiniaria > Edwardsiidae > Scolanthus > Scolanthus callimorphus. Next base: position 1,048,301 of record JAWWUD010000033.1, on the reverse strand, counting down.
AGGCTAACATAATTATATTACAGGTTACACTTTTGTGGAGAAAACTAATCGGAGTACATTTTCCTCTCGAAGGTTGACAAGTTAAATCAACGGATCGACGAGCTTGCCAGACAGAACCAGAAACTCAACGAGCAAGTCTTCAACATCAAGTCAGAATGCAAGAGACACACAGAAGAGCTGGCAGCATCTCAACGGCGAACTCGCGAGCGAGAACGAGAAATCGAGAGTCTACGACGCGAGTTGAGCGCCAAATCACGCTCAATGGAATCAATAAAACTAGAAAAGGTACTTATGCTTGAATATGAAAATTATATCTGATTCGCGCAACTCGTGCCCTCCACAGCAGGTAAAATAGGAATCTTAGAACAGCTGCTAAGATTTCGGCGAGATTAATTAAAACTTTGCGTGTTCAACGCGATTACGTATGTACTACTTATCGCAAACCTGTAGCTTTATGAAAGAAACTGGAGAAAGTAGTGAGGACAAGGTATTAAGGACTGTTCCTAAAAAAGCTGTATCCCCCTATCCAAATTTTCAAAAATTGCTCTACCCATGTGGAATTTCTAGGCTCCTGCACAATTCCTACAGAAATTTGAAGAAGTTCTCTTCTGGGATAAAAAGAAAGACCCCAGTGGAAATTCCAGATTCCTCATATGGAGGGAACGGATATTAAATGGAACTGCCCAAAGTAAAGACTTGCCACCTACCTAGACAATTGGCTCTTTATTCACGGCATGATAAATGACTTTCACTCTGTAGGAGGCGCTCTTTATTCACGGCATAATAAATGACTTTCACTCTGTAGGAGGCGCTGGAGCGTGAGCTGGCCACATTGCGTGATGAGATGTCCATGACGGTATCGCAGGCCCAGGATGTCCAGTCCTCGGGTGTGGACGAGGCGGAGTTCTTCATGATCCGGGATGAGCTTGAGCAGCTGAACTCCAACCACCAGACACTGGCAGACGAGCACGACAACCTACAAAATGAGAACTCAGAGTTGCAGGCAAAGGTATCGTGTTTGTATAGGTAGGCGCATCGCGGCGTCTCAAAAATGTTCAACTACTTTGCACGTGGGCAAGCTAACGAAAAATCCATCATACTACCTTTTGGATTTGTGTTCCTTCCATGTTTTGAGGCAATAGATTAAAGCGTTTCCGTAGAGTTTTAGGGTCAGAGAAAAGCCTGAAAGCACGAGAGATTTTCGATAATCTGGCTGATTATCTCTGAAACCCACGGGAAACGCCCCAAAACCCACGGGAAACGCTCAAAACCCCACGGGATTCGCTCTAAAACCCACGGGAAACGCTATAAAACCCACGGATACGATTGCTACGCAAGCTATGTCTATTGCTATACAACGTTGCACGCGACAAAATGTCCCCTTGTTCAGAGAGATTGTTGGCGTGAGAAAACGATGCAATGAAAACGTTGCGTATTTTCTAGATTGTTCGTCTGGAAACTGAGGTGGATCGATATAGAAGAGACGCCGACAACGCTGGAAAAAGTGACAAGAGTCTCGTCACCAAGTATGAAGTCCAGGTACGTATATTAATTTGTAGCCTGATTCCGAAGTGTTTCCTGCTATGGCAAACTCGGAGATAGCCGTCTAGAGAATACTGGTACACTTCACGCGACACGAACAGTTCATATCAAGGAGTAGTTGATGTATTACTCTAGTACAAAGGCGCGCAATGCAATTGCCCACGCAACTCGATAAGGGTACCCCAAGGGAAATACATTTTACACTATGGAAATATTTGCTGACAAGTGTGGTAGTAACAGATAACCATCAAACAAACAACAAAACAATAAATAACGATATTTTATGTGCGCATTATACATACTTCATGTATTTGATGAGCGGTTGATATTCTTTTAAACAGTATCAGACGACGGTCAAGCAAAGAGACAACCTCCGCGATCAAGTGGACGACTTGCGCAAAGAGCTGCAGAGATGCCGAGAGATGATCAGTAAACTGCAGAACGACGTGCGAGAAAACCAACGTGTGGCGAACAGAGCGAAGGAAGAGTGCGCGCTGAAGGACCACAAGATCGAGAACCTAGAAGCGAAGAACGACGACTTGGAAGATCAGATTGAGAAGCTGAAATCTGAACTCTCTAAAACAGAAACAGCCTTTGAGGTGCACAAGAGGCAGTGCAAGTCACACGAAGACTTGATCAACAGGCACGAATTGAAGATCACAGACCTCCAAGATAAGATGAAAAACCTGAAGGACGAACGCGATACATTTGAGCGCGATTTAATCCTGGCGAACGGGCAACTGAATGATAACGAATCCTCGAGCCTGAAGTGGAAAGACAGAGTGCACGAGTGGGAGGCAGTTGAGGTGATGCTGAAGAAGCAAGTGGAGGATCTTGAGCATGAGCTTGAGTTGACGAAGAGCAAAGCGGCGGATGAGGTGGACGGAGCGATGGTGAGCAGGGTGCAGGAGCTGCAGAGTCGACTAGACGACAACAGTTACAGTATCAATGAGTTAAAAGCAGACTACGATGCGGCGACAATGGAGCGAGATGGGCTACGCAAGGAATTAGAGATCATCACCACTAAATTGGTATCAACAACTGACACCCTTAACTCCCGCGAAAACGAGAAAACAGACTTGGAGCGGAAACTAGCGGATATGAACAACAAGATGTCGAGACTGCAAGCGCAGTTAGATGCTGCGATGCAGGCAAGAGATCGACTGAAGGCAGACTTAGAGATGGAAAAGACAAGGTGCGCGGATATGAAGAAGAATTTGATCAAAGCTGAAAACGATGCTGCTGAATACCGTCGAGCCGCTGATCGTTATAAGGCAGACGTCGATAAACGAGAGAGAATTATTGCGGATCTAAAAGCAGCAATTGGTGCATTGGAACAGAAGGTTGATGATTATCGAGAGGACGCCGATAATTTAGAAAAGAGGAACCACAGCTTGGAACAGGAAAAGCACCAGTTGCATGATCAAGTTCTTGACTTGCAAAAAATATTAAAAGAAGTGGAAGCAAATTACAGGTTAACTTCAGAAGAACGGGATCGCATAAATGAAGAGTTACAAGCTTACTATAAACAACTGAACGATCTGCAGTCAAAGTATAACATCTGCGAGGAACAGAAGAATGACTTCGAAAAGGATAACAATATTTTGAAGCAGAAGACTATGCGATTGGGAGACGAGCTAGACAAAGCGAGAAGAGACAACGCACTGATCACGACGGAAGTGCAGGAACTAAGAGAGAAGGAAAAATACTTTGAAAGGAAAATTGATGACCTGGTACATGAACTGGAAAGCCTAAGCAGGTCACTGGAAGCACAAACGAAAGAGCTCGACCAGAAAGAAGGCATTATTAAGAAGCTCAGATCCCAACTTGATCAACTCAACGAAGAAAACGATAATCTCAAAGACGAAATTACAAGTCTGAAGGCTTCTAATGGCGTGATTGAGGACGAAAATAACCGACTGGAGGAGAAACTAGAAGCTGCCAATCAAGAGATCGCCCGACTAACGGAACTGTGTGACGCTCACGATCAACACAAAGAACAGTTGCAGACGGAGTCGAGTGTTGTCCAGATGAAGGTGGAGGAGGTAGAGTCCTCGTACATGGACGTGCTGAACAGAGAGAAGGATATGGCAGGCCACCTTGATGACATTCTAGAGAAGAATCGATACTTAGAAATGGATACTGAAGAACTAAGAAAAAGTATCACTACACTGACAGAGCAGCTCTCTCAGAAACAGAGGGAGGTTGACAGGCTGGAAAATGACATGGACGTTGCCGAGGAGAAGATCATTTCTTTGAATCTCGAGGTTGAAAAGATTTCAGATGAGAAGTCAGGCGAGTACCAGCGGATGGTGGCGGCTGAAAGCCGACTTGCAGAGCTCGAAAAAGATCTAGAAAACGCGCGGAACGAAAAGGATCTCGCAGAAAAGGATGTGTACAATTTGCAGACCAAGGTCTCTAAGCTTGAAACACAACTCGAAACGAGCAGGAGGCAAGTTGGTCAACTCCGAGATCAGCTTGACACAGTGAACAGCCAGCTTCTTGAGTACAAAGAGCGACTTGTTCAGATAGAAGGAAAGTCTTCACAACATGAAAGGTTTAGTGAGACGCTCAATAGTGTTATCACTAAGAAGGACAAGACTATCGAAGAACTCAACACAAAGATAAGAAGCCTGCAAACCGAGTACGATCGAACAAAGAGGCAGCTGAACAAAGCTTTAGCAGAAGTGGATACATTGAAAGCCGACAAGGACGATCTGGAGAAACAGTTGCAGACGGCTTTGAATAAGCAAAGGGACGCGGAAAATGAGCTTAAATCTTGGAGAAACAAACGGGGTAATGTAGAGAGGGAATTACAAGCTAAAGAGAACACTATTGCAGATCTTGAATCTCAGTTAGCTCCGTTAAAGAAGGAACGAGACCTGGCCAAGACCGACTTGAATTCCCTGAGGGAGGAATACAGAAGAGTGAAAGACAACTTACTGACTGCGCAAAATCAGCTAAGAGAAAGAGACAGGACTGTAAACAGTTTGACTAAAGAAGTGAAGGACAAGCAGACCATTATCGATGGCCTAAAAGGATCCAAGAACACTTTCGTTACCGAAGTTACGAATCTTAAGAAGGAGGTTGAAACAACTAGGTATAGCAATCAAGAAAAACTCCGTGATCTTCAAGAGCAATTCAACCAGGCTAACAATAAAGCGTCGAAACTCGAAATCATTGTCAAAAATCTTCAACGAGAAAAGCAGGTTCTAGACAAGGAGCGAAAAGATTTTGAGAATAAGGCATTTGAGTTTGAGAACCTTTACAGAGCAAGTCAAGACCGCGCAGATGACTTAAAGAATGAAGTTCAGTCTCAAAAGAGCAAGTTTGAGAAATTAGAAGCTGATTTTAAGAAGGCGCAGAAGCGGGTTTTAGAGCTACAACACCAAATTGGAGGGCTCGAGAGAAAGATAACAGATTTGGAGACTGGAAATGAGCGCTTAGCACGCGAAAAGAAAGATCTCAAGAATGATCTTGTCACTGCGAATTCGTCCATTACCGAACTTGAATTGAAAACCGAGTTTTCTGATAAGGAAATTGCTTCCTTGAGAAAGCAGTTGGAAGATGCGCTAAGCAGAGATTCGATCGGACGAGACGATTATCGCAAGCTTGAACAACAGCTAGTAGAGATGAAAATACTTGTAGATTCTTCGCAGGCTAAACTCAATGAGAAAGACAACCAAATCCACCAACTCGAAGCTTCCAAAGAATATTTGATAGACGAGATAGAAAATCTAAAGGCTACTATAGCTTCGATGGAGAAAGCTGAAGACAAATTAAAGGAAGAAATTGAAGACCTGAAACACGAAAACCTCGAGCTCAATCGGGTTATCAGCGAATCGGAAACAAGTATTAAGCGAATGAAAATGGAGAACGACAGGCTTGCCTCCGAAAATGATGCAAACATCAAGAAAATTGAAGCATTGGAAAATCAGATCACCTCGTTGTCTCGTAACGATCAAAACAATAAAGAGAAGATCAATGAGCTGCGTAATTTGCTAAACACTCACAGAGATGATAGAATTGGTGTTGATAAAGTCGCCAATGAATTGCGCAGTAGAGTAGACGTGTATATTAAGGATATCGAGGCACGGGATCGCACGATCGAGGATCTAAAGAAGGAGCGCGATGATTTAGTAAAGGACAACGATGTACTTAAAAGAGATATCGCGCGCATGGAGGGTGAACATAACACGATCATCAGAGAAAAGACGGACATTGAAAAGGTTTACAGGACTATGGAAGAGAAGACTATGGCGATGGCGGACGATTATGATTTGAACAGAGGAGAAACCACTGATCTTAGAGATGAGATTGTCGTGCTCAGAAGGAAGATCAACGACTTCGAGAACGCCGACAAGGCGAATAAGGAAAAAGAAAACGATTTCAGAGATCGTCTGCGGGTCTATGAAAACCGCATTGCAAAGTTAGAGTCGACGAATGATATTCAGAATGAGCGCGTGATGGAATTAGAAAATGACCTCAAGGCGGCCAGTGACGAGCTAGCACCTTTATATGAGTCTCGCGATCGAGCGGTGCACGAGTTAGAGAGCAGAGTACGTGAAATTGAGGAGACAAGAACGTACAAAACTAAGATAGAGAGACAGCTAGATGATGTGAGCAAGGAGAAAAAGATCCTTGAAGTTCAAGTCCAAGAACAAGAGAATATGGTGCAAAACAACCAGCAGCAGCTTTTGAACGCTGAGAGAGATCTACAGGAGATGATGCTACTACAGGGCGCCCAGGACTCTGCTGATACTCTAGAGACGGTTTCCAAGGAAAGAGATAACCTTCTGCGGGATATGAATAAACTCCGCGAGGAGGTTATTACTATCAAAACAACTCTCACCAATGTCACAAAAAGAAAGGATGAGCTGGAAAAAGAGAACTTTGCTCTCAAGAGAGAAGCTGGAGACTATGATATGAAAATACGAAGTCTAGAGCAAGAAAATGATGATCTGAATAACGAGCTGATAAAGAATCAGAAGAAACTAACTGACCTTGAGGAAACAGTTCATCGCTTGGCTACAGAGAACGCCAACTTGACTGATGAACTGGACGATGCTAGACACAAACTTGATCAGCAGAAAGAGTTAAACCTTGTACGCGAGCGAGAACTCATGGAGATAAAGAGTGCTATTGAGGGACTGGAACGGGCGCTAGAGGACAAAGACAACCAGATTGAATGGCTTAAGGCACCACTAAAACCCTGGAGGAAGATGTTGTAGTCTTGAAGAAGAAGCTTGCCAACATTCGATCAGAATACGACAGACTTCAAGAGGAGAATAACATACAAACCCTAAAAATACACGAGATGGAGTCTAAGATTGCAGATCTGGAGCACCGCTTAGAGACAGCAGAGAACGACAAAGCAAAACTTCGTCAAGAAAATATGACTTTGACAGAGTCTGTAAAAGAATACAAGGCTAATTATTATTCAGCTAAGAAGGACGTCGATAGGCTCCAGAATGAGATATCTGCTCTTAACAGAAAGGTTGTGTACTTAGAGACAAGGAATGAAAGTTTGGAAGCTGAGAAGGATAAGTTCAAAAAGGATATATCAAACCTGAAAAGAGAAAACGCGGAGTTGCGAGCTCGAATCGAGGCTCTTTTGAGCGAGAAGGGAAGACTGCAAAACGAAATCACAGTTGTGAATAAAAAGTACACAGAATATAGAACTTCGTTTGACGATAAACGAGACAAGAAGAAAACTGATCCGAACCTGCAACGGAAGTACAAGGATTTGGAAGAGACTTACCAGAGAACTTTGAAAGACAAAGAGGATGCAGAACGGAAGTACCTTGATCTCAGCAGGAAGCTGAACAAACTAGAGCTTGAGCATGGAGAATGTGACAGGACCATCGATTCTCTAAAACACGACAACGACCTCAAGACAGAGCGCATCCAAGATCTAGAGGATACTCTGTCTGCTTTGCAAGGAAAGGATCTTGTGGATTCTGGTGACTATCAGAGCTTACGCAAGAGGTTAATCAACGCGGAGCAAGAGCTTCAGTCTGCAAAGAACAAGATTAGCCGCCTGGAAGCATTCAAGACTTCATATGAGGAGAAGTTTAAAACGATGCAGGATGAATTGGTAGCTGCACAACAGCGTGTCCTTCAGTCTGAGGCTGCTTTACAGGATAGCTATGAACAGGTAAATACCCTGAAGAGAGAGCTCATGGAATTCATGAAAAAGGTCTCTGACTTGGAAACGGCTTTACAGGCGGCGAACAACGCAAAAAATGATATGCGAATATCACTCCAAGATGCCCAGAATAAACTGAATACAATAGAGGAGGAACTCCAGTCAGAGTTAAAACAACAAGCACAACTTAAAGGAGTTTTAGAGCAGACTAAACTGAGGAATGAAAATCTAAGAGAAGAGATCGTCAAGCTTCAAAAGAAGTTGGCAGAACAGCAGAAGTACTATGAGGATCAACTGAAGGATTTCCCAGAGCTTAGGGCTGTTATAGAGAGATTGAAGGAAGAAAACGACACTTTAGAAAGTGACAATGAAGCCCTCAAGAGAGAAATCAATGTTCTGCGCGATGAGTACGAACGAGTGACTATGGAATTCCGCGACACGAAATTTGACCTGCAGAAACTAGAACTCCACAATGCGGAGCTCGAGAGCACTATCAGATCGCTTCGAGACGAAAACGAGAAGTTAAAAGTCGAGTTAGCGTCCTTGAAGAGGCTTTATGACGAGCTCAGAATCACGAACGAAGAGACAAACGTTGTCATTGCAACAAATGTCCAGACGGTAGAGGCAGCACCCGAGTTCCCTGATGACTATGACGCAATAAAGCTCGACTACGAGAGACTACAGAGCGAGAACAACGCCTTGTATGGTAAGCTCGACACCAACGAGAACACCATTAATGGGCTTAAAGAGGAAAGAAAGAAACTGCAAGACAGAGTACTACAGTTGCAGAAAGAGCTTTCTGACAGATCTCACGAGCTTCAAAGGGTGACTAGCGATAAGAACAAACTTGAAATTGCCCTTGAGACGCTGCAAAAGAAGTACAACGACATGAGAATTGAGCGCGATGAGTTGATAGAGGAGAAGGAAATACTAACCAAAGAGCTCGATGTGATGGAACGCAAGCTTCACGAGCTTGTACTAGAAACACAGAAATCAAAACAAGTGGAGGTATCCTCTGAGCAGATTTTCACTACCATCCAGTCTGATTATCAAAAGCTCAAGGAACGAGAAACTGAGCTTGAAGTGGAGCTCCTAGCTGCATTGAAGAGGGTCTCGCAGCTAGAACACGAGCTACAGGCTGAACGAGAACGTGCAGGAGGCCACAGCGACTCCAACAGGGCCCTGGAGGATCGCATTAACGCAATGAAACGCGAAATCGTTACTTATCAAGAGAAGATCTCACGCCTTGAGGCGAACTTAGAGAATAGTCAGGATAGAAACAAAGATCTCAAGGACGAGGTCGCTGAGCTTGTGATCGAGATAAAGGAAGTGAAGAACACATACAAGGTGACAGAGCAGGCGAAAAAAGATTTCGAAAACGAATTAATTTCACTTAGAGGAAAGCTGAAGAAACTTGAGCTCGTTATAGAAGAAGAGCGACGATCAAAAGAGAACTTGAAGAATCAATTGGATGATTATAGAAAGAGAGGAGATGATCAAACGAAGGACTTTGGCTCGCGCGTGAACGAGCTGTACGTAGAGATAGAAACCTACAGAACAGAGCTTGCTGACAAGGAACGTCTAATCAAGGATCAGAAGGCAAATCAGGTGGATCTAGAAAATGATATTAACAGACTTAAGAGAGATCTCGACAACCAACGAAGGGATTGCGAAGTGCATCTCAAAGAGCTGGATTCAGCGAACCTTGAGAGATCAGAGATGGAAATTGCCATCACTAATTTAAGAGGACAGGTGCGGAACCTGCAGTTGCTAACCGAGGAAGGAGGTAAAGACAAAGACGATCTGTTTACTCAGCTGGAAGAGGAGAGGAGAAAGGGAGACAACAACGCTCGTGAGTTAAAGAAACAAATGAACGACGCCAGGAACCAGTTGGAGAAAGACAAAAGAATTATAGCTGAAAATGAAACCTACATAAGAGAGCTCGAAGAAAAAATAACCACTATTGAGACAGAGCTGATGATAGTGAAGAAAGAACTCGGAGAAAGAGACGAGGACAACCGAAACTTGTCAAGGAATCTTGACGAGACAACTCACATGCGGAATGATATCGAAGTAGAGGTGTTGTCCCTTCGTAGCAAGGTTAGTAACCTCGAGGTGCAACTGGATGACGAGAAGAAAGAGAGAGCAAATCTGCAGATCCATTTGGCGAATGCACAAGCTAGAGGCGACAAGGTAGCCGGGGATCAGGCCCGGTTTGTGACCGAGCTTCAGGTAAACCTCGAGAATGCCAAAAAGGACATCATTATCAGGGAAGACGAGATTGAGCACATGAAGAACGAAGTGGAGATGGTCAAGAGAGACTTCTACACAAAGCAAAATGAGTGCGAGAAAGCTAATGACAGAATTGAAAGGTTAACCAAGGAGAAAAATGAAGTAACGGTAGAGGTGATGGAGCTGAGGGAGAGAATTATTTTCTTGGAGGGCGAGCTGAAAAGGGAGAAGATCCAAAATCAGGACAGTCAACAGATGGTGGAAGAGGTGCGCCTCAAGAGCGATACAGATACGGATATCATGAATAGAGAGATCACAGAGATCAACACTCGAGTGGAGAACTTCAAGCGCGAGATAATCGAAAAGGAAACTGTGATCGAGAAGCTGAGGTTCCAGACAAACTCCTATGAGAAAGAGAACGACAACTTGAAGCGAGAACTATACAACAAGAGGACAGAATGTGATGGGTACATCAGGGAAATCGAGAAACTCAACCACGAGCTCTCGGAGGACCAAGTTGAAATTGAAAGCTTGAAAAATCGAATAAACAAACTTGAAAGGAGCTTCGATGAGGTCAGCAGGGAGAGAGAAGTAGCAGTTGTGCATGCGCAGGACCTGAGGAGCATGGGAGAGTCGGAAGCGGTTTTGATGAATGAGCAAATCACAGAGATCCAGACTAGAGTAGAAGATTTCCGACAGGAGGTTATAGAGAAGGAGACTGTTATCGAGAGGCTCAAGACTGTGATTTCTAATAGTGACGCCGAACTTGACAGGCTGAGACGAGATGTGGACTCTAAGGAAGCTGAATGCGAGGGTTACATCAAGGAGATTGAGCGACTCAACCAGGAAAGGTAAACAGTTTATTAGAGCGGATTTCAGATGACAGTCGAAAGTCAGACTTGCGCTTAGCCAGCGTTTCTATTGGTCGAGAGCAAAGTCTTTCGCCTTTCAGCCAATGAATTTGCGAGCTAAATCAAAACGCTCCATTGCTCACGTCATGACTAAACGCAAGTCTGCCTTTCTTCGACTCCTGATTGGTTTGTTGTTGTTAAAAGGCTTCCACTCCTGATTGGCTAGTGGTTTTGTATTTGCGTTTATTTTTCGACACGCATCTGAAATCTGCTCTAACTAGAAATAGGTTTAGTGTGCGTTTTTATTCGCCTTTTTTCTTTAGTTGCTTTGTAATTGTTGTAAACAATGTACATTAAAGTAATGATCATGTATTTTCAGGTACGATCTCCAAGCTGAGATCTCCACCGTTAGAAATGAATACAACATCGTAATTAAACAGATGGAAGAAGCACGCGCTGACAAGGATCTGACTGAAGGAGAAACGCTACAACTTACTGAGCAGATAACAGAGATCGAGACTCGCGTCGAGCAGTATAAGACCGAGATTATCGAGAAAGAAACCTTGATCGAGAAGCTACGAATTCTCAACAACACCAATGAGCAAGAGGTCGAGAAAATCAAGCGGGAATTGGATAATACCATACTAGGTAAGGATATGCGTAACTTATGTTGCGCAGTGTGTTTGTATATGTATCATTGTGCGCTGTACGTCAGGTCCTGTATCAGGCTACCGATGTGGTTCGTGGTCCGTTGTCCCGCGTGGTCAGTGTACCGGCGTACCCTGGTGCATAAGTGTGCTATACGTAAGATCCTACACGAGAGTACAGTTTTTCGTGCTGCTATGCAAATGCCTTATTCTTCAGTTTACTACGGATGTGATTGTGTTGCTGTCAGAATGCTGAAGCATATCGACTCCCCTATCTATGTTTTTCGATGAAGAGTGCATTAGGGAGTCGCAAAAACAAAATACGCACCCCTGTTGAGGACCACTCTGGAAATTTCTGGTCGTCCCTACTCACCCTGGAATTCCATTGAATTTTTCCATGAACCCCCGGGAAATTATGTTTAAAGGAATTCCATATTATGGGAATACCCACCATGGAATTTTGCTCCTGTACTAACGTACCCACCCCGAAATTTCAAGCTGCTCTAGGACACCCACTTTGGAATTCCTAAACGGTGTGCGGGTGTGGATTTTTCGCGAGTGTCCACTTGAGAGACTGTTAAATGAACATGTTTGTCTTTTACCAGCAATTCCTTTTCGATCGTAACATGGATCAACTTTTCCTTGCTTATCTAGAATGTCAAGGTTACATCCAGGAAATCCAGAAGCTCAACAATGAGCGGGCAGAGTTGGATGTTGAGTTAAACCATCGCAACAGCTTGATCCTTAAACTTGAAGGTCAGATCAGCGACTACAAGAGCAACCGAGACAGCCAGTTTAAGGACATAACTATTCAGCTGGAGGGGGATATCGAGAATTATAAACGAGAACTCGAGTATAAAGACCTAGAATGCCAGGGGTATATCAAAGAGATCGAAGAGCTTAACCAGGAAATCTTTAGATTGAAAGGTTTACTTACGACCGATACTAACCGCTACCATACTGAGTATGTGATGGGACCGAAAGAGACGACAACTGTGACAGAGGTAAGCTGCAAATACTTCAGTGTGTTAAAAGCAGATTTCATATGACAGATTTCATATGAAACGTTACGGCGCAGTCCGTGCCTATTCTTTAAAACATATTCTGACACAGAGCGACTGAGCTCAAGAGCGACTGAGCTCAAGAGCGACTGAGCTCATCGAGGAGGCTTACTCTGAATAACAATTACAAGAAATAGTTTACGATTCGGATACACTCAAAAAGTAAGAGCCAGATTTGAAGAACAGTGGCTTACATATATATTTAATTAGTATTATCATTACTATAGCGCCTTGTATCTTTAATAGAAGTTTGAACACAAAGAAATAAATTTCTATTCATAGACAAAGAATAGCTGAAGAGCCAAAAAGTAAAGCATTTAGTTTGTGTATCCTTACGTGGCCACTGTTCTGCAAAAATAAGTGCAACAGAGGCGAGCAAATGTGTTCTTTGGGCATCAAAAATAAGTGAACTGTGGAGTTTCAGAAAGTTTCAGTCCGTGCCTTAGACAATAAAAAGTACACGCGCGATGCGAACGATGGCACCGATCTATTTACAAATGACACGGTTTCATTTTTTATACCAAAGGCTATTATCCCAGACACGTCCAGGCAAGTGGAAGTTAGCCGTTACGACGTGAGCCCTAAACACATGGTGACCGTGCGATCGCCATTCGACCAAAGCGACGCGACCGACAGCAGTACGATGGTCACTACCAAGAAAATCACGCGCATCCAGAGGAGCTCAAGCCCGCTGGTCAAAGTGAGAGTGGACCCCCAGCTAGAGTCCGCAGGAGAGGGCGAGTTTATAACACGCGTCACGAGGACGGAGCGGACTGAGAGCGGTTCACCTGGAACAGTCAAGGTAATGTGGATTGAGTTTTCACCTAAATGGCTCACAAGGATTCTGAGAGCTACGTGTTCAATTCTTTTATTTGCATCCGGCTAATTACTTTTTTTAAATATGTTTCACCCGCACGGGAAAGAACGCATAGATACGATTGGGTAAAACTACACAGCGTAAGACTGATGCTCACCTTGAACTCGCTATGGATATCCTCTGCGTTTGACCAGCTTCATTGAATCTAGAAAAAATAAAATATATTTAACAATTAGACCTCGAGGCCGAATGTGCTATGATGAATAGACCATGAGGACGAGAGGTCTAATTGTTTTAGTATAAACCAACTAGTTGGTCGGTTTTGGCAATGAATTCCATTATTTTATAATAGACCATTAGTAGCTCAGCCAATCAGAATGCAGGATTTGTAATAGACCATTAGTTGGTTTATACTAAAGATATTTAGATTGTATCCTGCGTAGCAAACGCAAAAGAAGAGGGGGCGTCCACTCTCGCTCACTCGGCGCCCTCTCCTCTTCCTTGGCTATTAGATTGAAGCTCTGCCTAAAAGCGGAGCTTCCAATGATATTATTGCTACTGCATCTTGTAGCTTAGCAGCCATGTAACCTCTAACACTAATGCACTAGCCAAAAGAATCTAAACAAATTCTACTTTATTTTCCAATCAAAAGGTGTACACTGAGACGGAATCATCCGCGCCCAAGACTAGTCCGTTTAGAATGAAGATGGACAGCGACAGGTACGAGTTCCAGCCAGTCAAGGTGGACGTGGACCAGAACTCGGGATCAGTGAGCCGAGTCCACAGGATCGGCAGTCCGCAGTTTGGACTCAGAAGGGCGGGGTCCAAGGAGACCGTGACTAAAGTAACGCGAGTGCAAAAGACTTATAAGCGCTCAGAATCGGGCAGCACTAGTGGAAATTAATGTAAGGCCGCCTTGTTAGGTTATTTATACTTCGTGGTTAGGGATTTACTCGACTAGGAAACATGCTTCCAGGAAAAATTTTATCATGCGCATGCTTCTTGCATTCCTTGAAGTTACTGTTGATTTACAACCTGCTATTTGTCGGCCCGATTGTGTTTCGAGCCGTGAAGTATTTGTTTTGCAAGAGAAAAAGCGTTCCGTTTTCACAGACGTTTTTATAGTCGTGCCGACACCGAATGAAACTTACAAGAAATCGGCCCGTAGCGTGTAAACCAGCCATTACTCAATTATACCGCTCAGGAAACATTGACTATGCGTGCAGCAAATACCGATGCCGAGGGGAAATGTTTCTATTGCACATTGGAACCTTTCCCGATTCCCACGATACTTATGTTTAATGGAACATCGGTGGACAATGTCGTGATAATAAGCTTAGTCACAGCGTCAATCTCTTTTTTCCTAAGGTGCACGTAGAGACTGTGACATCAGTAGAACGGAAGAGCTTATAAGATAAGCCTTTGGGATCGGGAAACACTAGGAGATACATACAGTTGCATAAATAATTTGATTTAAATACAGATTTTGAGTTCTTTTGGACAATTCAGTTTCTCAGATTTTCTCTGATTTTGACCGACTGACAGTTTTCGCATCTCTGTTAATGGCATGTGTCAAGGAAACATGCATGTTAGATACAGATAACCCACGAGGACCTTACATTATATTTTCTCGTTTCCCCGAAAGGCTGAAAACATTGAAAGAGATACATTTCATTATTTTTGATAAAATTACAATTTCAGGGCTACTATAGAGCCCCAGATTACATGCTAACAATTCTAGCATTTCCATCACTATAGAAATAGGTAAATACCAAGTGGTATATAATGAGAAAAGTTTGTAAAATTAATTGATGATACATCATAGTTAGCTAATATTCGAATTGTAAAATAAGAGTAAAGTTTGTAAAGATATTTAGAAACCAGAGTAAGCTAAGAGCTTCGTATCAGTTGAACGTAGTTCGTTCCAATACCTAAGGGGCATTTTTGTAGCAAAAAGCTTAGTAAAGTAGCAGACTATTAGAATCAGCGGTGGTTGTCAAGGATCATGCGCAGTATGATCTGTAGAGAGGACCAAGTGCGCATGCTTTGAAAGAAGAATAACGCTGATTGTGTGACAAAATGAGTCTGTTTGCCATGCTGTTGTAATGTGTTTACTGTAGGTTAGAAAACAGGCGCGCGGATATACAAAAGAAACGTACGGAAAACTGTGACATTTATTTTTTACATTTTTTGTTACAATTAGTGATTCAAATATCAGACGAGCTACAGCCTTAAAAGTTCTTATTTTGAAAGAAGATACATGCGCAAACAATTCTTGTACAAGCTGATACCTGCACGACTATCGTTATTCGGCTCATCTCCAGTGTAAGAACTCACCAGCTGCGTCACAAAGCTTTCTTTGTTTGGTAGAACGAAGGTTGAACCAATCATGATTAAACAGTAACTAAATACAAAAGGTTTCCTCATGGAATGGTTCTAACACTGGAGATGACCCCGTTATTCGCTGTCTCATCTGCTGTGTAAACGGGGTTGGAAAGCGTTCAAATCAAATGTATATGTTTTCTAGATCCGCGCGGTTGTGCCAATAGGCGTTCCTTGGGCGACGAAATAATTTGGGTTATTTTACATCATTCTTAAAAAAGGTTCACAAAGATAGAATAAAATTTTATAGGAAAGCAAGGAGTGTCTTGTCTTTGTATTACTCCATTTCGTTCTTCCATATGGCAAGAAAGAGTGCGTACATTCGTCATGCCCTTTTCACTGAACACTTGTTGTTTGTCCTTTAATGAATGAATCAATCCATTCCTAGCGGAGCTCCTTAGCGGCCGAAGAACGCAGAGCGGAGCACCATTGGTAGCGCAGGGAAAATACAATAGCTCAAAGTATAGCTCAGATATACGATCGACTTCGTTTTTCATGGTTCAGAGTACCGTGTCCGCGTCCGTGCGTGTCTGTCTACTCAATATACCACTGACCACCCCCAAACTGCCCCTCCCCCCCCCCAAAAAAAAGACGTCGCGTGTTACCCCGCTGTAAATACAGGAACATTTTCAATGCTAATCGGTAGGGAGTAGGTAAGAACTTTTTAGGTACCCGATTTGAGGGCGGTGTGGGGTATGACCAATGATCGACCGGCCACCAAGAACCTAATCTTTAAGAATATTTCAAAAATTGACCCTACATTTTTTCGTGAAATAATAATCATATCAAGAAGATGGGATCACCAACAGCAAGAGAAGAACGCACTGTGCAATAAATCACACGTGGAGAAAATGGGCCGTGAAAACCAGGTGGGGGTGGTGAGAGGATGTGCAACCTGTCGCCTACCTCCTCCCCTGACAAAATAGGGTACTAAAAATTAGTTGGATTCTAAGTTGGTCTCAATTTGAGTGGAGTGTCTGTGAAATAGCTGGGTATAGCTAAGTGCACTACCACTATAAAATCAATTTACATTTTTTAAAGTTTGTTTTGACCGCTTCCGAACAAACAACGATTCACAATCGATACCGCTAAACACAATATTGTTGAACATCAGATAAAATGTCGAAACCAATTAGTGCTTTTAGTAAGTATTCAAATGGATTAGAAACTTTAAAAAGGCGGAGAAGTTTAGGATGGCTAGGGTAAAATTTCAGAATTCTAACTTCATAAAAATTTGCACCATTACGTGCAGTGTCTTTAACTAAAAGACCCTGTGACCGATGACAGGGGCGGATTTAGAAGGGGGGGGGGGGAGCGAGGTGCCCCCCCTTCTGAAATTCCTAGATCCGCCCCTGGGTGGGCGTGACGAATAGTTTCGTAGCCCATAAAACTCTATGCTAATGAGGTAATGGTAAAAATAGTGAACTCAATCCGCTAAAATCTCGTGGAATTTCGATCCATCGTTTAGTTTAAAACTGATTTATGTGATATTATGTGAGTCGGTACCCTATTTTGTCCACAATAAATCGACAGCACTTCTACTGTATCAGTAGACTAGTAAATACGAAAAATTCGAAAACAAAGAACCTCTGGCGAAATATTGAGCAGCCCCACCCCTCTCCCGTCATCTCACAGCTTTGCCTTTAGGCCCAACGGCGCCGCACTGTCTGGTCTTCTCACTCTGTTTTCCCTTGCGCTGATAATAACTGTACTCGACCTGAACTTCCTTGAAATGGGATTCTTTACGCTCTCTGGTCAAACAAACTAAAGGTTAATTTACTTCTAATTTATTACCGAAATGCTCATCTTAATTCTCACTAGAAGGCCCTTGCCTCGACCTCTTTGCAAACACTTTAAGCTTTCACTCAAACACACTCAGAATATCCTTTCAGAATAGAAAAATTACGTCATGGCGGCAGAAGCTGTAGGACCCCCTGTAAATGTAACAGATACCAGCACTGAAAAAACTACAACTCTCTCGCCTGGCTACAGGACATCTGAACTCCCGACGAGCTCTCACTTAATCGACCGCTATAGACTGTCAAATGATACCCGTATAATACAAGCAAGAGATGCATTAACTGGCCTAGGCGAGTCTGCTTTTAACGAATTTCAAGATGTGCTGGAATCAATGGAAGAGAGACACGATTTGGAGGTGAGAGCAGATCACCTACTTCTGACTGCAAGTTTAAATATATAGCATCACAGAATCTGATTTTATAGTTACAAACCGGGTTTAACAACATAGCGTCGTTGTAATCCCAGAAAATCTCTATACAAACTCTACATATTATAAATTCCTAGAGTCTCTGGAAAGGGAGGAATTGGAATCTGGGTGATAACCAATGGATTTCTGAATGATACCTAATTGGAGTTTAGCAAAAGCTTCAGAAAATTGATTTTAAAATTTTCATAATTTGACCCGCACGAGTTCTGAAATTAACGTACATTATCAACAACACTGGGAACCCTGTGATATGCGAGAGACGCCTGACAAGTTTAAGCTTGCCTCGCATATCGACGTTATACACTGTAGTGAGTATGGCCACAAAACTTGACTTGACTCGAAGAAGCTCGCACTGACGAGGACTTTTTGTGAGTTCTTTGAATAGCGGCAGTCAGTGCTTGATTGCTTATAACTAAGTATGCTTGCTTGTGAGGCTAAAAAGGAATGCCTCCTGCAATACTGAACACACAGCCTCTGAAAGACTAGACAAACTACTCTTGTTTTTTAATCGTGAAAATACACTTTTTCATGGTAGTCTACTTGTGGAGTAGTCATAACGGATCACGGGTCTTGCCGTTTTAAGCAAAATGATTTAGTATTGAGAGTCTTAACTTCAAAGGCGGTTTTCAAAAATGGTACACGAGTCGATGTAGCCATAAGACTGATGGAGGTGAGTATTACGATATTTTGCTGAATTCCTTTCTGGTCAGCAAGTTGATTCTCGGATCTCGCCGTTTTCAAGGAAAACGATTTTAAACACAGAATAGTTGTTCGCGGGCGTAAATGTGTTTTTGGCCCGACTCAGGTCCATTTTAGCCCGTGCCAAAATGGTTTGGAAAACTGTGATTTCTAAACCAGATTCACACACGGCAAACCTGTAAACCAGTAGTAGTTTTATATCTGTTTATTTTTATATATAATTACATGTATACTGAGTGTTTTGTCCGTGTATAAATAATCTGAGCACAGAGAAGAGGAGAAAGGCAAAATCAAAGACACTTTAATGGGCTATATTTAATTTAACCCACTAAATTAACCATTTAGCCCGCAAAAATAGCCAGCAATGCCCGATAAAGTTTCGCCTAAAGGAACCATGGGTGGGTAGCCTGATATTTGGGGCGAGTTTGTTCGGCAAAAGTTTGTTATCGGATATCGTCGTTTTCAAGCAAAACGATTTACTGTGGAATCTACCTAAGGCGAAGAAGCCGGGACAGGAACAGACATAGCCTTAAGCCGGAAAGACTAATGGAGGAGAGGGGATGATTTCGGTAAGTTTTCCGAATTCCCCTTCATCGGCAAAAGCTTATTCTCGAAAAGAAACACGTACAACTGTGTCAAAAAGATGATAAAAGTCTAGCAGCCTGTGGTGCATTATGGGAGTAAAGTTTCTGCACCTTAATTTCCAAGGTCAAATATTTCCGAAAACTGAACTGCAAAACGTGTATAGCGCTTTCAGGTGTGGGGTTATAAAATGAATGAATTTGAAAACAAATAAATTAAAATATAGCCCCACCTGAAATTGACTCTTTCCGGTCAAGAAAAGATCTGAACGCTTTTGGACGATTTATTAGAATACCAATCATTGCAAATTTGCCTAAAAGAGAACGCGCCATAACGCAATTAAACACCGGTCAATGTATAGTCTCACCGACGTTTTGCGACTCAAAAGCAGATAAAAAATATAGAAGTCGAACAACCGTTAAATGCGTGTTTTTCGCTTGCCTAAAAGGAAGTCGTAACAAGCTCTGATATGTCCAGTTCAGGTAGCGGCCTTCATAACAACCCTGTGGACCCAAGGACACGCTGGCTGCGCGGGAGACTATACTCCGCCACTCCTTCGTTATTGTTTTCATTGGATATTAGCAGACGAATTACGTGTAGAAATGCATCCACAAACAAAGTCTTATAGTTGATGTACCAAATTCGATCGACAATATCGCACTATATTCCTCAAATCAGCCGATGCAAATGGATGCTTTCTCTGACTCGGTATGTTGCTAGGCTGACAAAATGGCGGCTGATTGATGCTCTTTAAGAAGCGGGATACTGATTAGCCCGTAGAACGCTTTCCGTGACGGTTTATTAGCCTAGACTGCGGGCCATGAGTGCATTTTATTTTCCCGCACTGTGCAGATTCGCTTCAGTAATTTCGCCTGTAGCTTGTGAAATGAACTTGGCGCGCATGTTAGGTATTCCATGCAATGTATAACACTTCTGGATTTGTAAAAATGCAACAAACTTGTGTGTATTATCTATGTATAATACACGGTGTCTTACCTAGAAAGAACTAGCAATGCTAATATCTCACGAGTTTGTAAACAAAACATCAAGATCCTAATGAAGGCAGACAAGTGTCCCTTTCAATTGAAAACAAACGATTAATTCAGCTTCTTAACTTAAGCAAAGAATATTAATGATATCTATAAATTCTTATTTGGTACAGATGGCAATTTTCAATATGATACGTTGATGCCCACCTCGACACCACCGAAAAGAAACTTAGTAACCAGGAGCGTAGCTACCATACTCGCAAAGTATGCGTGCTGTGTACTAAAATTGAACCTATCTATGAACAATTTGTACGCGCATATCATGTTCTAAGCTACAAAAATACACATTTGCGTACATTTGAAACAATTCGAAGCTCCAGCTAAGCCCCTAGTCATGAATACAGTTTATTTTAGCCTGCACTCTCGGTCGCTTGACGGTCATATGTGCCTTGATTTAGTTAAAAAGCCATGCGATTTTCAATTTTCTAGGTGATGGGCATTATAAAATAAACTAAAGTTATTAAAACATTTAACAAATAAAAGCGAGAGATGTTTGTGAAGAATCCAAGGAATGTCATTAAACAAGAATAGAGGTCACACACCTCGTCCAGTATTGGTCGAATTTGAAACGTTTTGTGCCCCCTTTGGCACCCGCTTTGTTTCGCATTAAAATGTCCTTGTTGTGTAATTGCTATACCAAGCGTTGCAGTCTGTGTGAGAGCGCAAGGTTGGTGTGCTTTGCTTAAGGTGCACGGGTTTATCTTGCGCTTGCCTGTCAGAAAACAGGTTTCCTGCCCATCAGACCTGCAGACCATCCCGTGTGAAACACCCAAGCTATTCTCTGGTACGTTTATTTAAACTCGAAGTGTTAGTGTTATACTTGCACTAAGTCAACATACGCAGAGCTTAGTAATAAGATCAGAAGGGCGTAGGCGAGGATCCAAAGTTTCTCACGGCATTTTATGACTAGGTTGGCATGTGTCTATTCCCTAATATCAACGCCGTCTGAAATTGTCCAGTAACCACGCATGTAAGAAACACTTTTATTTTTTTCGCCCGGAAATCGCATAACCCTCGGAGTTAAATATTTCATGACATATTTCTAAATGAGTTCATACAGTCTGTAAATGGTGCCTCGAAGTGCGCAATTCGCACGTTATTCATGGTTCTCACGGAAATTGTTTAACTAAGTGTTTCAATTCTGACCGATATTGGTATTACCCATGCCTACTTGACTTATAGTTCTTTTATTAGACATAATATATAGCGTAATTCTAGATTTTCAGGTTAGGTACTTCAAATTGTTTACATAAGTAGTCTGATTTGCCGTTCGCAAATAAACACCAAGTAGTATTAGCAATGAATCGTTTTATAAAATCTACGTGTTGATAGAAATCTCTTACACGCACTTCTGCATGTTAATCTTTCTTTCACTACTTTAGCTTTATTCAAAGTGAATTTATTTTCATCAAATCTGAAGCGAAAATAAAGAAGTTCTGCCTGAACGCGTTTATTATACAACTCAAACTTGCATTGTAGCATTCCATGTATTGTTAAATTGAGAAAGTAAATGACTTATACAGCGTAATCCGAAACTGGTAGCAAGTAGCAATGTTATAAGATGATCATTAAGATATAAAGCTAAGACGTTTACGTGGCTTAGAGCATCGCTCAGAAATTGAGTTTTCAAGCGTGAAGCTGAATCCTAGCACACTCCTTTTCACTTCTTTTGGCTTAGCTGAGTTATGCTCGGAATTTAACAACACTCGCGCAAACATCGGAGACAGCCCATATTAACATTTGTAATTTTTATTTCTAAGAAACAAAAAATATTTTTCCCTTTTAACCTAGTGTGAAATCAGCTGAGCATGAAGTGTTCGATGAATACAGTACAAACCTGGTTTTATTGGGTACACCGGAGCAGAGTCAGAGATCAATTGAATGTTTATCTCAATTCATTTCATCAGAGAAACGATATTTAGCATGTGGTTCACCTGTACATCAAGTTCTAGACACAAAAACAAGGCTGGCTAGGCGAGAAAATGTTCAATTAAGTTTCGCAACTTTAATGGTTCTAGAACATTCCAGCATACGTCATGTTCGGTTGCGTGTCATATTTGCAGGACAAATTAGCCTAAGGCGATAAGCAGTAAGAGGTGTAACTAGTTAGAGACTTTCTTGAGAGTAGTCTGATAGACATCATCATCAGTAAAACATCAGAAAAAGTATAACAAAGTGTACATTTTAGTACGCAGTTGCGAGAAAATGTTCAATTAAGTTTCGCAACTTTAATGGTTCTAGAACATTCCAGCATACGTCATGTTCGGTTGCGTGTCATATTTGCAGGACAAATTAGCCTAAGGCGATAAGCAGTAAGAGGTGTAGCTAGTTAGAGAGCTTTCTTGAGAGTAGTCTGATAGACATCATCATCAGTAAAACATCAGAAAAAGTATAACAAAGTGTACATTTTAGTACGCAGTTGCGTACTTTGCATACTTGGCAGAAGAAAAAGATAGAGATTTAATCAATTGTCTTTATAAACTATACAAACCATTCAACTGTGGATATGCAAAGAATTTCTTTAACTCATTAAAGATTGCAAAATAATTCAGAATACCATACAGTTTTGCGCATAATGGACAGTGAAACAGCCAAAGAAAGACCATAAATGTTAGGATTTACGCAGTGTTTCCTATTTCCTGCATTTAGTCAGCATACCAGAGCGATAAACGTACTGCGCATGCCTGAACCGCTGGCCACATGAGGTGCAGCGTTACAGTTTTGGGTTCGCGTGCAGGGTGTTGGCGCCGTAAAGGAGGGCAAGAATAGAGTGCCCTTTGTTTACTCTCGATAAATTCGAGTTTTGGACAAAATTTCTATTGGCCAGTACATGCGTGCTGGACTGACAAACAAACTTGACAACATGTGGTCAACCATGAACTGGAATTCAGAACCCTGCAGATCACGCCTTTGATCAGTATTTGAATATTTCAACTAACAGTCTACGAGAAAATAGCATTGTTGTTTCGCATGACGGATTCTATTATTAAAAACCGAAGTGAATTAGATCAAAGCATGGTGTTTATTCGCTCGGAAACCAGCTTTTCATTTCAGAAAGCCTCACAAATTCCGCTCGGTGGTCAAAGGGCTTTGTTTCAAAAGTTTTGTTTCAACGCTCTATAAAAAAACAAATACCAAAATAATACTTGGGGGTCGCAGAGATTAACTTTAGAAAAAGCTCAAAATGATAATATCGCAAGCTATTATAAGACATTATTACATGATCTAAGGTGATTTTTCTATCGGGTGGAGCGCAATGCAATTAAAAAATCGAAAATACTTCGTCAAATAAACGATTTTTAACCATTTAAATCATAGTCATAATTGCTCCTCATTATAAATGCGCCGGGTCATTTATGAGAAGCAATTGTTCCATAAAGACCCGCGCATTTATAATGCGAGTCATTTATGACTAATTATTCAATAATAGCCCCAATCTTCAATGCTGAAACATCAAACCCTCCCCGTTCTTTAAGAGTGTAATTAATTCATAGGGATTTAAGTAAAATAAAGGGTCCTGAATAACAATAGAAAAGGTGTCAATCATGTAATAAGTCAGTTAAATACCTCGGTCTTCGGCAATATGGCATATGAATACCTCGGGCCTACGGCCCTCGGTATTTATATGCCATATTGCCTCAGCCCTCGGTATTTAACTCTTACTTAATGACTGCTCGCGAGGGAAACATCAGTTTTGTTTCCCCACACGAAAATTATTGAAAAAATTCAGAAAGACAAGGGTTGTAAATAGTGAAAGCATCACAGAATCCGAAATGGTCAATTTGCAAACGACGCCGAATCAGTGTTCGCTGCACTCTTGAAGACCGATGAGCGTGGAAAATAGTTTTAGTCAATATGTAAATGAGGTAACGATTAAAGAAGTGAACTCAATCCGCTTACTGCCGTTTACTTCGTAGTATCGCGATGATCCAAAGCCAAGTTTATGATTTCGTTTGGGCGATTCTGCGCTGTCAACCAAAATATGAACATCAGAATTCAAGAACTTTTGGATTTTTGTTTTAATATTTGACCGTACAAAATGGCGAGTAGAATTACTCTGTAATGTTAAAACATGACTGCGAAATTAGTGATTTATTTTTTGATTGACAACGCAGAATCGTCCAAACAAAATCGGAATCTTGACTTTGGATCACCGCGATACTACGAATTCGGCAGTAAATCTCATGGAACTTCGATCCATCCTTTGGTCTAAAGCTGATTTAAGTGATATGATATGTAATCGCAGAACAATTAACAACATTAACATTAACATTGCCACTCCCATCGGAGACACGGTCTTTAAAGTGCCTCAAGACAGAAATCAACCACATTTCATCAAAAAGAAAGTTTATCCAAGGGAACAGTAGCGAAAGAATAATGTGTTGCGCGCGCCGTGCATATTTTATTGATTTTTGAATATTTTCGATTGGCTTTTTGTTTCGTATTCGATACTACGAATTCGGCAGTAAATCTCATGGAACTTCGATCCATTCTTTGGTCTAAAGCTGATTTAAGTGATATGATATGTAATCGTAGAACATTAACAATTAACATTGCCACTCCCATCACACGAAAAATAAGAGCTGAATATGATGAGGGTATATTTTCCAACAGGTCCAGAAACTACAGTACCACTTGGAAAACGTCCAGCAGTCAAAGCTAAAAACAGAAGAGCAGTGCCGGGTCGCCAGGAAAGAGGCCCGGCGGCTTCAAGAAAAACTCGGAGCCGCAAACAGACAAGCGTTAGAGAGCCAGTGGCGTATTCAAGCACAAGACCGAGACATGGAGAGCAAGGACAGAACGATCTCTCAACTGAGGAAGGAGAAACTCGCATTAGAACGAGAGAATGAGGACCTACGTCAACAGGTAGAACGGGTTTCAGATGGGTCGAAAAGCATTTGTGTTTACTTTGCATTCTCATTGGTCCCTAATTTCTGTCAACCAATCAAATTTTGAACTAAACGCAACTGTGTATTTACAGAAACATATAACTTAGTTGAAACATGTAACGCCGAACCATGCTGTGGATTATTCGTGGCGACTGGTTTATGACAATATTTGGTCATAAATGAAATATCGCATGCTTACCCAAGCAGGTTTTCTTTTAATAATATTTCATTTTTTGCTCAAATAAAGTAGAGCAACAGTGATAAGTGATAATATACTAACATTTAACATCTTGAAGTCTTGCAACAGCATTATTTTCCAAATCTGTTCAATTGTTTATTCTGCGAATATTCCGCAGCTTGGTACTAAAGCAACGTACGTTTCAACTCACTTATATGTTTCTGGTATTTAGTAATCACGTGTTCACCGCGTGACAGTGCTCATCGCTATTAAAAATTGAGTGTGTGATCTTATTTTTCAGCTCAAGTTCCACGAGCATGACGTTTTCGACATTAGCACCTTGCAGGGGAAAGGCGAAGACGAATACATGGTCACTCGGGAAGAAATGAGAAGGGTTGAGTTCAGCTACAACCAGGTATGGATGTTTGGTGTGAAACATGTGTAACATGTGTAATGTCTGTAACATTTGTAATGTGTGAAACGTGTAATGTTTGTAACATATGTAATGCGTGAGACATGTGTAATGTGTGTAGCATGTGTAATGTGTGTAACATGTGTAACATGTGTAATGTGTGTAACACGTGTAATGTGCGTGAACCATGTGTATTATGTGAAACATGTGTAATTTGTGAACCATGTGTAATGTGTGTAAACATGTGTAATGTGTGTAACACGTGTAATGTGCGTGAACCATGTGTAAAATGTGAACCATGTGTAATGTGTGAACCATGTGTAAGTGTGTAACATGTGTAATGTGTGCAACACGTGTAATATGCGTGAACCATGTGTAAAATGTGAACCATGTGTAATGTGTGAACCATGTGTAAGTGTGTAACATGTGTAATGTGTGCAACACGTGTAATGTGCGTGAACCATGTGTAATGTGTGAACCATGTGTAATGTTCGTAACATATGTAATGTGTGAACTATGTGTAAGTGTGTAACATGTGTAAAGCAAAAATACTCTAATTCGTTTGTCTTGCCAGCTTGTGGCAGACAAGGATTGCCTAGACAAGGACTACATCGCGATGCAGGCCAAGCTGGAATCACTAATGAGTGAGAATGAAGATTATCGCAAGAAACTGGAGGGCGAAAAGAAAAACAACCAGATCATGAGGGCCAAATATGACGTTCAGGTAAGAAACACATTAAAACGCCATAAACCGCAAAACCTCAAAAACAGCGGCAATATGTTTCATCATTTTTCACACAAAAAAAATATAGGAAAATAAGAGATATGGTCGTTAAAATCATGATAAAAACTTTCGGCTTACATGTTTCTGAAATCCTCAACATAAAAAGTCATGCGATGGTCGAGTAGTTTTAAGTCTAGAAAGCCAATTGGGCTCTCTTTCTCAAAGATATTCCTCCGTGTTATATAACTTGCTTTGTACACGTACTCCCTTTTGACGCAGGCTAACATTTCCCTGGTCTCGGTGACCGTCTGAGTTAAAATGCCTGTACATAACTCATCACGGGCTTTATCTTGATCGATCAACCTTATATTGTGTCTCCTAATTTTGGATTTGTGATGATTAAACCATACGCGAAGTTTATAATAATAATAATAATATAATAATAATAGTTAGTTTAGTTTTTGCAACGTACAGCATATGTAAGAAAGTGAATAAACTAGAATCACAGTTATATAGTCTTGTTTGGTAACCGAGCTAGTAAAACTGCTACCCTCGACTAAAAAAATACACATTTCACAACTTTTGCCTTTACTACATTTAAAACCCCCAACTACATTTAAAACCCACGCACCTAACCCTATAGGATTGATGCACCTCAGTGAAAACAATGAAACAATGAAACAAAAGAATAGAACGAGAATACAATAGAATAATGAGGTGTAGCAAGCCAATAGCGTGAGATCTTACGAGCAGCTGCTACATAACTGTCTGTATAACCCTATAGGATTGATGCACCTCAGTGTAAACAATGGAAACACATGAATAGAACAAGAATACAATAGAACAATGAGGTGTAGCAAGCCAATAGCGTTAGATCTTACGAGCAGCTGCTACATAACTGACTGTATAACCCTATAGGATTGATGAACCTCAGTGAAACAATGGAAGCACAAGAATAGAACGAGAATACAATAGAATAATGAGGTGTAGCAAGCCAATAGCGTGAGATCTTACGAACAGCTGCTACCTAACTGACTGTATAACCCTACAGGATTGATGCACCTCAGTGAAACAATGGAAACACAAGAATAGAACGAGAATACAATAGAATAATGAGGTGTAGCAAGCCAATAGCGTGAGATCTTACGAACAGCTGCTACCTAACTGACTGTATAACCCTACAGGATTGATGCACCTCAGTGAAACAATGGAAACACAAGAATAGAACGAGAATACAATAGAATAATGAGGTGTAGCAAGCCAATAGCGTGAGATCTTACGAGCAGCTGCTACATAACTGTCCTCGCTATGGCGTTTGCGAACCTCCTTGAAGACTGGAGAACATGGCCAGTGCGCGTACTCACAAAACAATCGATAGGCTTAAAACATCTTTGTTGACCTACGTCCAGGTGAAGTCCAGCTGTTCTAAGTATACTATCCACCAAATCAGGGGATATCCAATTCGGCTCACTATTCATCCACTCCCGGGGATTAGTTGTATCAATTACATTTATCATTTCCGTCTAACTGCGTTCTCAGGTTGACAGTTTGAGCAAGCAGAGGGTAGAGCACAAGAACATTATCGAGAAGCTGCGGGAGGAACTGAAGAAGAACAAGGAGCGGATAGGCACACTACAGCGTGAAGTCATTGACAATCAGGCCAGGGCTAACGCTTGCAAGGAGGAGGTAATGATTGGTCGGGAATGTGATGATTTTAGAGTTAATTTTGTTTCGTGAAATGAAAAAGTAGCAGTTTATATTGTTAAAACAACCGTGACACAGCCTTTTAGTCCTAGATGTGGGTGATAGGGGATCTCACAAATTAGCAGTACTGACGTGCGCGGGAATTCTCGGACGCAGGGTGAACTGGTACAATGTTATGGACATGATATTCTAGATCCATAAAGTCCGCTAGGTCATAGACCATCAAGACTCCCAAGTGTAGCTGTACATGCAATGTCCATCTTACAAAACATTTTTTACCCACTGGGACTGGCTTCATATTATACTTTAGTACAGGCTAGCCTAAAGATCAAGTGCATTCTACATAGAGCCCAATAACACCTCTCCAACAACGTGTTCCTTTTCCTTAGGTGAATACCAAGAACATCCACAT
This sequence comes from Scolanthus callimorphus, assembly GCA_033964015.1. Taxonomy (NCBI): domain Eukaryota; kingdom Metazoa; phylum Cnidaria; class Anthozoa; order Actiniaria; family Edwardsiidae; genus Scolanthus; species Scolanthus callimorphus. The sequence continues at coordinate 1,019,745 of JAWWUD010000033.1, read as the reverse complement.
CAGCAAGCTAGAGACGCATATTCTATCAATTGAAAGCAGGATCGACGAGTTTCGTCAGGATCTGTCGAAGAGTCAGACCAGCCTAGAGATCTCGCAGAAACAGCGCGAGAAAACCAAGCATGATCTGTTTTTGTCGGAAAAGACCTGTGAAGACCTACACGTTAGTATGGAAACCTTGCAATCCGAGAAGAATGAACTTCAGAATGAGGTACGTAATTCACTCAGTTAAGACTAGGCTGGAAAATGCTGTGAAGGCACAGCGACTCATATTCCATATAATATAGGTATACCATATATTAAAGGTTTACTCTATATCCCATACATTATAGATTATACCTCATATTCCATATATTATAGGTATACCTTCTGAGACGCAAGCTGACCAGCTCCGAGGACGCCTATAACAAAGCCCAGGGGAGAATCAGCAACTTGCAAAACTCCGAGCGCTCGAACAAGCAGAAGATCGCTGAACTGGAGAAGGAGTTAGCGAAAGCTCGTAACACTGTAAGTAAATCACCTTATTTTCTCCTTCTTCAAGGGATTATCACAACTAAACACAACTAATACATCAAGTATTTGGTCAAATATTTTCTAATAATGGGTACAAGGTTTTGGGTTTGAGGCTACGATGGGGGATGGGGGGGGGGCTAATTAGTAAGATTGTATGACAAGGTGAGGTGTGCCGAGTTTAGTGAAAATGGGCCCCATTTTCCGCAGTTTAAATTTTAGTGCAAATTCTGATCTCCAGATCATTCAACTTGAGCATGAACTCCATCTGGCAAAATCCCAGCCTGCAGAGCAGAAGTATGACGTCATTACGGTACAGAATGTGGAGTCAGTGGAGGCCGGACCACCAGGGGACTGGGGAATAGATCCACAAGAACTGGAGCTAGCCAACCAAGAGAAGATGCTTCTGCAGCGAAAGGTAAGCGAACGGCACTCACTACAAGGGAAGCGCAGTTTGCTCAGTGCTACGGCGTTACTGTGATCCGGGTTCGACTCCCGGCCAGGAAAGAGGAAATTCTCTTTCTGTTCCGGTTGTTGTCGAAACTGGTTCGTATTGTGAGTTGAACGTTGTTCTCCTGTGTTTCACGTTTTTCGGATGAGACATTAAAGGGGCTCTCCCACGCTTGCTGGCCACTTCTCTGACAAGAAAATAGCTCAAATCGCAATCCAATTCCATCCTCTTGATAACAGGTCAAAACAACCTAGAATTGCATTTGTCTAACTCTTGAAAGGTTTGTCGATAAATCTTGAGGATTATTTTGATTACTACGGGCAAATGTACATGTGTTTTCACGGATACAATTTTACCTATTTTAAGTTTACATTTACCAAAACCACCTCAACAAGAAATCGACCTATAAAACGGGCTCCACCTAGCCGGCCCAGACGCACACTTTACTGACGTTTCTCTTTGACATTATCTTAAGGTTACAGAACTCGATTCTCTCGTCCACCGATACGAAGTTGATAACGCGGAACTCGAGAACAAGTTCACGTACTGCAGGACTCAGATAGCTAAGCTTGAAGCACAGGTGGATAGCTTCCCCAAACAGAAGGCTCAACTGACGGCGGAGCTCGATGCGGAGAGGGAGCGGATGGCGAGGATAAAGTCGGACATGTCGAGCTTGCAGTCACGGTTGTCGAATGCAGAGACTTCTCTGGAGCAGTCTCGGCGGGACGGATTGAAAAAGGACAACGTTATTCAGAACTTGAAGGACAAAATTGCTGAACTGGAGGCGGTAAAACCTGTTTTATTATCATCATTATCATTATTATCAATTCTTGGGTTGCAACTGACGTCACATCCGCCTGATTAGCGCGATATCATGAACTGGTCAACCTCCATTTACTGTTGTTTGGGGCGGTTTAAGTTATTCATTATATAGTTTTATATAGTTTTATGGGGTTTTATGGGGTTTTATAGGGTTTTAAGTGGTCTAAACAGCTGCTAGGGAATTTGTTTTCCAAAAAAAAGCGATGGATTATAAAGCTGTCCTTGTTTCACTACCACCGGAAGTGAAATAACCGGAACAAGTCACGTAACTGCAACCCATGGATATCAGTAATCGTTACCCGGACAAATTCTCTAACTTGTTCATGATCATGGTCATCATCATTATGATTCGTACCCAGTCGCTAAAATAATTCAGAAAAAAAAGAAGGCACGAAGACTTCTGGGAGGAGAAATGAGGGCGCGCAAAGTATTGTGGGAAGGAGAAATGACGGAAGGAAAATATGGCGCTCTTCCCACAATTCCTTGCGCGCCCTCATTTCACTTCCCACAAGCCTTTGCGCATCGCACTTTTTCCATCCCTTCCTGTTCCTTTTTTCTGAATCATTTTAGCGACTGGGTACGAGTCTGATTATGATTAATAAGCGGAAATACATGCGCAAGACAAATGTTCATCTTACCGACACGAGGATTTCTCTGTTGCCTGATATCGTTACGAGAATTTTTCCAAATTTGGATGTCAGACACGTTTCACACGTATGGAAAAGAAACCGTGACATTTGAAGCTACCTCAGAGATGTTGAGTAGCACACTAGTTACATGTTAAATTTGTTCTCGAATACAGAATCTCGAAGACCGCAACAAGGATATTATAGAGCTGGAAGGGAAATTGGAAGCTTTACACCTTGAGAACGCCAAACTGAGAGATGATTCTCTTGAGGCGCAAAGGTCTATGGGAGATCTAGAGAGCGAGTACCGAGTGACAGTCGACGAGAAAGATAGCGCCAGTAATGAAGCAAAGCTCCACTCCAGAAAGGTACTTTACAACGTTCATAGTTTGATGAATACTAGGCTTTCAGATCTTGCTCAAATTAGTTGACCAATGTAGCGCAATGGGCTATTCCATTATAGATGATTGCACTAGACCCTTTTCCAAAATGGCCGACGAAAATAAAAATCGATTTTTGTTAAAAATGAGCACCAGCACTCATCATTACATCATTACAAAATTTCGCTGCATTATATCCACTAAAATTTGAAAATTTACAGACGTTTGTATGACTGTCATACCCCTAGCCATACAAATCTCTGTAAAATTTTCAATTTTCAGACTCTGCTTTATCAGCCGACATGGCATTTGGCATAACGAATATTTACTGTGCGACTACGTCAACCGGGCCATTTTGTAAGAAGTTAGCCCATCAGAAAGCGAGTACAGAACATAGGATCTTGACTTTCTTGAGATCTCAGACCTCGGAATATTCGCTTTTTTCTACAAATTGTGAAAATTATAAGCAGAAATATCTTTAAAACACTAAATTACTCATCGTCAGACGTATTGCAGGTATTAAATTTCTTTAAAATGGTTTGAATATCTAAATGACAAACCTTTTTACGGAATGGCCCGGTTGACGTAGTCGCACAGTAAAGGAGTACTAATGTGAGGATACTCTTTCTAGTGCCAGTATTTGATTTTCAGTCAGTTTAGTTTTAAGACATGTGAATTTTCGGCGGCCATTTTGGAAAAGGGTCTATTACACGAAATAAGCCATCACGTCCTGGTATTTTACCTTGCTTCTTTTTTTTTTCAGATCTCTGAATTGGAGTCCAAGCTGGCGCAGTCGGAGCAAGACCGCAACGACCTCCAGGGCCAGGTCCACGCCCTACAACACAAATTGAACAGTCTTGAGGATGAATTGGATAAGTCAGAGAAGGAACGAGCCGTGTACGAGAGCGAGGCGAACGACCTGAACCAGACCAGCATGAAACACAAGGGGGACGTCACAAATGCACGCAAGCAACTGATGGAGCACCAGGGCATGATCGACAGCTTAAATAGCCAAATTGCCGATAAGGACGAGACTGTTGACCATCTAAGGAAAAAGGTACCATATAGCTCCCACTAATATATAGATTTAGCCACTGGCTAAAAGCGGAGCTCCCAGTTACATATTTTTTTAACGAGACAAAAAGGTTGCCATTGTACATGAATAGATAGCCTTGCACCGTGTGGTTATCGAAGGTTCATCCCTTCAACGATGTAAACCTATTCACGTTTGATGACGTCATCAATGACGTCATACCACGTGACCATGCAGTTGCACCCCTCTACCAGTTAGATAACTTCACCAAAGTTTGGTTGTCTGAAGTTCATCCCTTCTTGAGATATATAATTTTTCTGCTATGATGACGTCATCAATGACGTCATACCACGTGACCATGCAGTTGCATCCCCCTTGCCACTTAGACAACTTCACCCAAGTTTGGTCTTCTGAGGTTCATCCCTTCTTGAGATATATCATGTTTCTCCTATGATGACGTCATCAATGACGTCATACCGCGTGACCATGCAGTTGCACCCCCCTTGCCACTTAGATAACTTCACCCAAGTTTGGTTGTCTGAAGTTCATCCCTTCTTGAGATATATCATTTTTCTGCTATGATGACGTGATCAATGACGTCATACCACGTGACCATGCAGTTGCACCCCCCTTGCCACTTAGACAACTTCACCCAAGTTTGGTTGTCTGAGGTTCATCCCTTCTTGAGATATATCATGTTTCTCCTATGATGACGTCATCAATGACGTCATACCACGTGACCATGCAGTTGCACCCCCCTTGCCACTTAGATAACTTCACCCAAGTTTGGTTGTCTGAGGTTCATCCCTTCTTGAGATATATCATGTTTCTCCTATGATGACGTCATCAATGACGTCATACCACGTGACCATGCAGTTGCACCCCCCTTGCCACTTAGATAACTTCACCCAAGTTTGGTTGTCTGAGGTTCATCCCTTCTTGAGATATATCATTTTTCTCCTGTGATGACGTCAACGATGACGTCATACCACGTGACTATGCAGTTGCACCCCCCTTGCCACTTAGATAACTTCACCCAAGTTTGGTTGTCTGAGGTCTATCCCTTCCCGAGATTTGTTAATTTTCTTAGTATACCACAGGGTTCCCATGAGTTTCCGCGGACGGCGGACGGACGGACGGACGGACGGACGGACGTACGCTATACCTTTTATTCAGGAAGAAACAAAAAAATTCATATCTCAAGAAGAGAACCACCTATGGCAACCAAACTTGGACACATTCATCTTTTTGGCGATACCTTTTTAACGCCCTAGTCATTTGACTTGGCGTCGTCAATAACGTGAGCAGAATGAGCGAGAAAGCCCATGACGTTTGAAAATCAACTCCATACCTATGCCTGGACGTTATTTCCTTAGGTATGGTGCTCCGCTTGCGCGGGCCTTCGGCCCGCGCAGGAGCTCCGCTATAAGATATATATGTTTAGGCACTGCCTAAAAGCGGAGCTCACAAAGCAGGAGCGTTCTGTGGTGATACAGTAAAAACCTGCATAAAAGAACAGGTGTTTAGCGGATTAAGGCTGATTTTGTTCTTGGGTGTACCATAAAGCTCCCACTATAATATATATATTTAGGCACTAACTAAAAGCGGAGCTATTAATGCTGGAGCGTTTTGTGGTGATATAGTAAAACCCGCATAAAAGAACAGGTGTTTTGGGGATTCAGGCTGATTTTGTGCTTGGATGTACATTGGGTGTTTTCTGCAAAATCAGCCTGAAATTTTCTTAAGGTGTTCTTAAAATTGCGTCTTAACAGCCTACACTACCAACAGGCAAAACAGAATGTGATTGGCAGAAGCAAACAGTCATTTAGTAACAACAATTAGTCAAGTCCACAAACATTTGCTATATGCACCTTGGAAATCCCCCATACAGTACCTGCTGTAGAACTCTATGTGCAACACTTTATTCATCTACTTAGTACTCTACCACAGTAAGGTTACTGTACTCGAATGTAACTGGCAACCATCTAACTCGCACCAGACACGAGCCTCTTGATAAAACATATATTATGTAATACAGATAGAAAACAATGTTTTAACTCTCAAAAGCGTTATTTGTGTAATGTTTAATGTCTGACCTTTTTTTTGTAGAACTCTATGTTTCGTGTTTTTTTATGTAATTAATTGTATCGTCATTGTATTATTTTGAGCACAGGCCTCCATTTAAACTAGCTTTTCACTGAACTGGACCCGCCTTTCAAATAAATAAATAAACCTTATACACCAATTTTAGGTAAAAGATCTGCACGAAGACATTGACGAGGCGAAGACGGACCAAGCCGAGGTAGAAGCCAAGTTCAACGCGCGAGAAGATGATATCAAACAACTTCAACGCCGTGTTGACGATAAAAACGCAGAGATCGATAGTTTGAATGCTCTACTAGAAAGAGCTAACAAAGAGAGGGTTGACGCAGAGATCCAGATAGCCGGTGAGTTGAACAAAGATCTTCTGCACGTAGTGTAATTGGGACAATGTGCGACAATGTGAGACAATGTGCAGCAGTCTGCGCTGTAATGTTGTCTTGAGCTGTAGTCGTTCTAAATAGGAGTTAAGGCATTCCCACACAGATTAACATAACCAGTTTCGGTAAATATGACGCATATTTCAAGCCCATGTGTAAATGGTTAGGGATCCATTAAAATGTTTGCACAGATACCTATGACACTTTTTAAAGCTTTTAAGGATTCGCCGCAATCCGAGACGGATTCCTTTTCATTCAATACAAACTGCAAATTAGCAAAAGTTCGCAGCACAGAATTTTTACTTGTGTAGGATGGTGATAGATCTTGGAAGGAACATGCTTTTATAATATCTTTCAATGACAGGTCTCTTGGAGAAAATAAAGAGCCTTGAGGGACTAAGACGTGAGTTTAAAGGCGAGAGAGGACCGGTAACGGTCAACGCGAACTTCACTAGAATGCAAGAACTTGAGCGTGAGTTGTCAAACCTGAGGCAGAAAATCCACAAACTGGAGAGAGAGAACGAGTTCGAGCAACAGGAAATCGCACGATTACAGAGCGAGATACAAGACAAAGATGATAAGATAGACGCCTTAAGACGCGAGCTTGACGGCAAGACGTCAGACGACGCCGACCTAAGGAAAGAGGTCATTGAGCTGAGGACCAAGAGGAATGCGCTACAGACCGAGGTAGATGAATTACTCGAGGACAAGAAAGACTTGCAAGATGAGCTTACAGTGTTTCGTCCCAAGGCAGAGAAGCTCCAAGTGCAGCTCGACGCTATTACAAAACAGAGAGACGAACTTAAGAAAGCGCTGGCTGATTCTAATAATAAGATCATGCAGCACAAAGAGGATGTAAGCAATGCTGTGTTAAGGGCCTCACAACAGGAGAAAAAAACCAACAGCCTGGGAAAGATCATTAGGAAGCACGAAGATAATTTCACTGATTTGGGGTCAAAACTGCAAGCGGCCGAAACTGATGTGGACGCCATGCGCCGGGAACTTGTCTCTTCTAATGCTAGGAACGAGACGTTAAACCAGGAAAAACGAGAGACCAACAAGAAATTGAAAGATGCTAAGGACAGACTAGCGGAACTCGAGAACATCATCAATAATCTCAAAGATGAAAAAGAGGTACTAGAGCAGGACGTCAGCTCATTGACCTACAAGGTCAGTAATCACGAGGCCAGGGCCAAGAATCTAGAGAAGGACAAAAATTACTATCAAGAGGAGTGTGATGGATTAGACAGCAAGAACAGGCGCATGAGGAATGATCTATTGCAAGCACAAAACCAGCTGAAAGACAAAGAACGCGCATGCGAAACCCTTGGCGCTGAGCTAAAGGACCTTTTTGCCAGCAATAACGCGCTGAAGAGGGATAAAAAAGCTTTAGGAGATGATATCCAGTCGCTGAAGATGCAGTCGGAAGCAAGCAAACATGCTAATGAAGTCCTCCAGGAGCGCATAAGAGATCTGTTGGCTCAGCTGGACCAAGCACAGATGAGCGTCGTAGCACCTGTTAGTGTTAATGTTGTAGAATCAGCTCCACCTATGGTATTTGATGACTCCGCTCTGTCAGAAAAGCCCGATGAGCTCTTTGAAACTCAAGCTCTGTTCAAGGCTAGCAAAGAGCGGGAGAATGCGTTAAGGCACGAACTTGAGGGATATAATGCGAAGTTGTGCAAGCAAGAAGCTGAGAATCAGTTTTGCCAAGAACAAATAATCTCGCTTAATCATGACATCTCTGTGTGTCGAAGGAAACTTAACGACGCGGAGCAAGCTCTGACTAAAGCTAATCGTGAGAAAGACAACTTCAAGAAAGATCTGCTGGAGGCCAGCAGCAAAGTGTCCACGCTCGAAAATCAAGCAGCTGAAGACGCAAGTGAGAAGCGCCTGTTGAAGACGCAAATTGATAATGTCAACAAACGTGTCACCAAGCATCAAGACGAGCTCCTAACTTTGGACCAGTCTCTGGTCGAACACAGGATTACAGTAGAGTCGTACTGCAAAGAAAAGTCTCAGAGAGAAGCACTTCTCAATAAGCTGCGTGAAGATAACAAATACCAAGAAACGCAGGTCGAGTCTCTAAAAGCAAACCTAGAGACTGCACGCGAGTCTAATGAAAATCTAAAAGCGGATCAAGCCAGAATGCTGAAGGACAATATGGATTTGAAGAATACGATCAATCAACTCAAGGGCACGAATCAGAGGCTTGCAAACGAGCGAGAACGCGCCGTGGAAGATGCCAAGGATGCCTTTTCTAAGATCAAAGATCTCGAAAGACAGCTTGATGATGCTATTGAGAGGAAAAAGCGCGCTGAACAAGAGAGCGATGAACTCGATGCAGAAATGCAAATATTGAAGAACGAGCTCGAAGTTACTAAACAAAAGAACTCTGGTCTGGAACGCAAGCTAGAGGCTCTTGAAGATGAGCTTGATAAAAACGAGAAAGACATCGATGCTCTTCGAGACAAGAAAAAGGAACTCGAAGCAGAGATCGCGGAATTGAAACGCAGACTTGCAGATCTTGATAATCAGATTCCTATACAAGCACCAGTAGTGCAGGCGCAGACTGTGATGGTTGAATCAAGTCCCGTGCTCAATTTTGACGATTCCGAGGAAATCAGACGACTTCAAGAAGAAAACCTTAACCTGAAGCACAAAATCAAAGAGCTGGAAGCTGAAATGAAAGTTACTGACGAAAAATCCAAAGACCTAAAGGATCAGTTGATTGGAAACGCTGGAAAGATTACGAAACTAGAGTCTTCACTCGATATCATAAGCACAAGGAAGAAGGAGCTTGAGAAAGAGCTGGACACCGCAAACAAAGAGTTAAAACCTTTGAGTGATAAGTATGAGGACGTTTGCCGCGAGCTGGAGATCCTGAAGAAGACGCTTGATGATACCCAGACACAGCTAAGCAACGCTGAGCTGCAGCTGGATACTGAATCAAGCAGGCGAAAGCAACTTCAGAGGGATCTGGATGAGGCCTTGGAGGATATCCAAGACAAGGATCAAGAGCTTAACAAAACCAAGAGGAAGCTACAGGAAGTTATGACCATCCTCGAGAAAGGTAGCGACGATTCCAATTACAAAGATGAGCTCATCGAAAATCTAAAGAAAGAAATCGAAGCTCAAGAGAGGGAGATTAGAAAGCTGAGAACGGACTTGTTGTCTGCTCAGACCGCTTTAGACAAGAGCTTGCAAAAGCAAGACGAGCTGGACAAGGGAATGTTTATCGCCAAACAGCAACTTTCTGATGATGAACTGACAATCCGCAACCTCCAACAAGAACATGCATTCCTTAATGACAGTCTTAAGGACATTCACGAGCACAATATTGAGCTGGAGAAAGCACTTGCCAAGGCAAAGAGGAACAACGCAGCCCTTAGGTCGGATCTCGATGACAATAACATCAAACTCAGAAAAGCTAAAGAGGAAGTAAATATCTTAAACAGAAGAATTACTGAACTTCAAAACTTGATTGACGCACTCAAGAAAGATATCCTCGATCGAGACAGCATTATCAGTCAGCTCCGAGCAGGAAGTGGTAACGTTACCGATGAGCTAAACGCACTTAAGAAAAAGGTAAGCAAATACAGAGATGATTACCAGAAGAGCCTAGAGGAAGTAGCGCGGCTTCAGCTGCAGCTCAGGGAGAAGGCTGTCAGCGTCACACCAAATGATAATAAGCTTATTATCATCGAGAATGAGAACAGCAAGTTGAGGAAAGATTTGCAGGCTGTCCAAGCTTCCCTAACAGAGACGAAGAATACTCTTCAAAACGCAAAGCGAGAAATCGAGAAGATGCAACTTGAGCTTGTCAGTGCCTCTCAAAAATTGAACCATACTGAAGTTCGTAATGAGTCTCTCGAAGACGAAAGGGATCGTATTAAAAAAGACCACGCTGCACTTCTAAAAGAAATATCTAATCTTAAAATTCAACTTGACGCCCTTAAGCATGACAAGAATCGTTCGCAAAATGAATTGAATGTGGCACAAAAGAAACTTCAAGGTCTACAGCAACAACTTGCAAACGCAGACAGAAAGCCAAGGAAAGGCAAAGATGTCGTCACGCAGAAGCGACTGGACGAGCTTGAGTCCTCTTATCAAAATGCTCTTCGTGAAAAAGAGGGTGCACGTGGAGACGTGTTTGCTCTCAAGCAGAAAGTGTCTAAGCTGGAGAGTGATATTGGCGAACACGAACGGGAAAAAGAATCACTGGAACATACTCTAGAATGTCGTGATAAGAGAATCACCGAGCTCGAAACAAGCTTAAAGAGCGCCCAGGAGAATCACAAATTGGACAAGGAGGAGGTCCTTCAGTGGAGAAAGAAATGCACTGCAGCTGAGCAGGAACTCCAGTCGGAAAAGAACCTCGTCTCAAGGCTTCAACAACAGAAAAATAACTTGGAACAAAAGATAAAAGATCTTGAGGAAGATCTGGCGGAGGCAAACCAGAGGATTGACGTTCTTGAGGACGCCCTGTCTAACCAAGACGAAGGATTCGACTCTAAATATGGAGATTACTTAGAAGCTAAGAACAAAGTTGCCGAGCTGGAAGCAGCTCTTAAGGCAGCACTTGAAGCAAAAGCAAAGGCCGAGAAAGAGGTGCAGAAAAACAAGAGCACCATATGGCATCTGGAAGATGACTGCAAAATGTTACAGAGGAAAGAAGAACATCTTCAAAAACTTCTAGATGAGACCAACAAGCTGAATGACAAGCTGAAAAAGGAACTGGCACAACTTAAAAGAACCTCTTGGGATGCAAGAAATAACTACAATGTTGTGGTCAAGGAATCTAATGACCACAAGAACAAGATGGAGTTGTCAGAAAAAGAGAGAGACGATTTAGAGAGGGAGGTTTCCAAGCTGCGCAAGGACCTGACAGATGCTAAAGCACAGAAAGAAAAATCGAATGTAGAGAAAAACGACCTCAAAGTTCAGCTCCACAAAACGAGGACACAGCTCAATGATGAAGAATTGGAAAATGAGAAACTACTGAAAGAGGATGAAGCACTGAAGGTAGAGGTACAGACATTAAGGAATGAGATAGCCAGACTAAGATTGGAAATGGATAGCTACCAGAATATGCCCGTTCAAGTGGCTCAAGTGGAACAGGTAGAGAGTTTACCATTTGATTTGGACGAGCTAGATGGCGCCAAAAGGGACAGAGATGAACATTTGCTAGCGAAAGAGGGAGCAGAGAGAAGGCTTAGAGACTTAGAGGATGATCTACAAGAGAAACAGAGGCAGAAAGATATACTTGAAGATAGGCTTAAAGACATGAAGAAAAATATAGTTGATCTTGAGACCCAGAATCAGAGCCTCGACACTGTTCGGGAAAAAGCTTTCTATGAGCGGGACCTTGCAAATCAGAAATTCATTGAACAAAGAACAGACAACGAAACTCTAAAGGCGGAGAAGGAAACGTTACTAATAGAGCTGAAGGATGTGAAAGACGAGCTCGCGAGAAGGGAGGCCGAGCTAGAGTCATTCCACAAGAAGAATTCTGATTACGAACGACAACTTGCTAAGTCCAATAACAGGGACGAGTCTTTGGAGAGCCTGAAAAGGAAAAACAGAGAGCGTGAAAATGATCTCCAAAGACAGATAGCTGAACTCCAGCGAAAGCTGTCTGATGTCGACAGAAAGGTAAAGAACGCCGAAGAAAAAGCAAAAGAAGCTTACGACGATAAGGAAGACGCCGAACATCGTATTGTCCAGCTACGAGACGATGTTGTCAACTATCAGGCAAAGATCTCAGAGCTTGAGCTGGACAAGAAGAAGGCAGGAGACAAGATTGAAGAACTAGAGGATGAGATTCAAGATTTGCTGGATAAACTCGGGGGCATGACACAGACGGACGGAGGGAGGTCGAGCTCTGACTTAGAAACTGAAATAGAAGCCTTAAAGAGGCGTAACAACAAGCTTGGAGAACAAAATCTGTATAAAGACAAGGAGATCGAGAGCCTGCAGGAGCAACTGGAAGATTACAGAAATAGGTTGGAGAAGGGCACAGGAGACTTGGAGATCCACCTGAGAAATATCGGCGACAAGACCGAAATTTATCGCAAAGATGCTCTCGAGAAAGCAAACGCTTTGGAAACACTGCGCCATGCCAAAGTACAAGACGAGATTGAAATCGAGAATTTGAGAGCAGAGCTTAAGGCAGCTAAAAATGAAGTAGACGAGAACGACAGGGAAATCAACGACCTGGAGGATGAAGTGAGCAAGCTGACGGACGACAAGAATGAGTTGGAGAACAAAACCATCGAGTTGATGAACGAGTATAAGTTGCGTCTAGCCGAGCTTGAAAACGAGAACGATATCCGCAATGACAGAGTAAAGAATCTAGAAAACTTGTGCCGGAAGTATGAGAGACAGATCCAGGAAATGCGCGAGAGTCAGTTCCAGGCGCATGAAACTTCTTCTTCCACCACGTTGATCCTTGAACACCAAGATAAACGGCCTGCGCGCTTCATGTCTTATGGCACTACCGAGGGTGGAATGGCTTACAATAAAAGAAGCCTTTATCGCTCAGGAAACGAGGATGTAACAACTCCACGAGAGAAAGAAGAGGTGAAGGAAAAAGAGGAACCGCCAAAGAAGGAGCCGGATACTTCGCGCACTACCAGGTTAGTTCTATTAGCAGGATACTAGTACGTTACGCGAACTGTCTTAGCCATATAAGCAGATCAAGTTGGGCATTCTCTGTAAACCCTAGAGAAATGTACTGACTTTGCACTGCGGTTTGGAAAGTGTCAAAAATTATCAGTTAACAGAAACTACACTATCTGGGAAAGGGGGCAATATATAGACCAGGTAATGACAATCGTTAGTAACAATGCTTAGTTTACAGTTGACGCGGTTTCCATTGTTATTCGTAGGGAATTAACTCGGATAATGGCTCTCAACAAACTAAAAGTCGGGGAGGGATTTGAATTCTCCAGGGAAAGGTTGGGGTTGATCAATAGAATTGAATTGAATTTCTAGGTAAATATATTGCTCATTATGGATTAATAGGTAAGTATATGGCTCATTATGGATTAATAGGTAAATATCTAGTTATTTACCTATGAATCCATAATAAGCCATATACTTACCTGTAAATCAATAATGTGTGGTTCCAGAAAATATCCCCCCCCCCCCCGGAAGAGTGTTGAAAAGTGACCCCCCCACCTCTCTGGAATTGCCGAAGAAAAATACAGTATTTGTATGGAAAATATATCCTTTCCTATTATCCTTCCTATGGATAATTTCTGGAACCACACAATAAGCCATTTTTACCAAGACTTCAAGGGGCACTGTCACGTTTGTTTCATCAAAATATTTTAAAATAAGACAAGTGTTCTACAGAAACAACTCCGAACCTATATTCTGTTTCAAATTAGTCTTAAAAAGAAAAAGAAACTTGTTCAGCCTGTTCGAAAATCAAAAATGCCAATTAGCAATCCAATTCCATCCGCTCGATTATACACGAAAATACTCCAAATTTGTATTGATCTAGCAGCTGAAAGGTTAGGTATAAAACGTAGACCATTATTTTGTTGATTTGTAGGGAGTTTGACTGCATTTAAGCTACTTAAAATGACCCCAAGTTAGACCAAATCCATGATAGACCATGACAGTTGCCCCTTTCACAACGACTAATTCAATTATCAACCCAAACATTTAACTAGTGAATTCAAATCCATACACTTACCCCGAGAAAAAAAATCCAATAATCTCAGTTTATGCATCTATGCTGACTGTCTGTCTATAACCAATATTTGCTTCTGATTATCCTTTATGCGAATCCCGTTGAACGCCACAAAACACGATTTCCGAGAACGCCTTCACTTGAACCATATTGAGAAGCGTTTGTCCAGTCTACTTGCTTGGTCTCATTGCCCATAGAGTGTGTTTAAGACGTAAACCTGAAAATACAGATAAAATCATGCCCAAGTTAATTGCATATCTAATCATAGAGAGCAACCAACGAGCGCAAAATACCTGAAACTTGCCTTCAGTTTCTCCATCTTGAATCAGTTCCATCCGTTTTGCTAGACAGAACGTTATGCAAATTGAGCTGTAGAAGCTGTAAGCTGTCAGGGCGTGGTACAAATGAAAATAACCAGTAAGGACGTAGTTGCTTTTGTCTCTATTATTTTCGTTCTACAAAGGAGTTCTTTTGTCTGTAGTCTATTATCCTCGTTCTTTGTGTTGAGGTAGGGTATTGTTGTATTATCCAACCAGAGAGGAGCTTTACGCAGCTACGTACCGACCAAAATAACAGCGCTTTAATGAGTTGCGCTTTTACAAAAGGCCGCTTGATTGATTGCACTGGCTGTTGTACGAAAACAAAAGACGTAATTCGTGTTTGGAAACCTTTGTCAATCATAGTTGAATAAAAGTTGTCATTCATTTTCTTCAGCATCACAACTTTATTGTGCATGGTAAAAATTAATTGCAATGAGTTTCTCTGGGGAACCCACTTCTATGAAAGCAGCTAAATAACTAACAATAGTTCCTATTGGAATCCGCTATCTTTTTCAATTGTAAACTGTACTCCTTTTCAAAACTGTTAAATTCAATGAGAAGAATGCATTTCATTTGACCCTGTTTTCTGAAAACCTTGTCAACTGTAAACTAAGTCCGTTAATTACCTCGATTCTCGGCAATAACCCCAATACATCCCTCGGGCCTACGGCCCTTGGGATGTATTGGGGTTATTGCCTCGAATCTCGGTAATTAACTCTAACTTACAGAGTAAGCGTGTACAGTCTAAAACGGCAGCTAGTTATTCCAAACACGCCAGGACCGCCTGTGGATATGCGTAAAATGAATTCAGTTGGCGCATGAAAACATTCAGCAGCTAGGTCAGAATCATAAAATTGCTCCGCTTTCTACTTCTATCACTTGTTCTTCCATTTCCCCTCCTCTTACATTTGCTCCGCCTGACTCCTTTTCCTCCTCTCTCACTTGTTCCTCCATCTTCCCTTACTCTTACATCTGACTGCTGCTCCGCCCGACTGCTTTTCCCTCCTCTTTCACTTGTTCCTCCATCTTTCCCTCCTCTTACATCTGCTCCGCCTGACTCCTTTGTCCTCCTCTTTCACTTGTTCCTCCTCTTCCCCTCCTCTTACATCTGCTCCGCCTGACCCCTTTGTCCTCCTCTTTCACTTGTTCCTCCTCTTCCCCTCATCTTACATCTGCTCCGCCTGACCCCTTTTTCCTCCTCTTTCACTTGTTCCTCCATCTTCCCCTCCTCTTACATCTGCTCCGCCTGACTGCTTTTTCCTCCTCTTTCAATTGTTCCTCCATCTTCAACTCATCTTACATCTGCTCCGCCTGACTGCTTTTTCCTCCTCTTTCAATTGTTCCTCCATCTTCCCCTCCTCTTACATCTGCTCCGCCTGACTGCTTTTTCCTCCTCTTTCAATTGTTCCTCCATCTTCCCCTCCTCTTACATCTGCTCCGCCTGACTGCTTTTTCCTCCTCTCTCAATTGTTCCTCCATCTTCCCCTCCTCTTACATCCGCTCCGCCTGACTGCTTTTTCCTCCCCTTTTCAATTGTTCCTCCATCTTCCCCTCATCTTACATCCGCTCCGCCTGACTGCTTTTTCCTCCTCTTTCACTTGTTCCTCCATCTTCCCCTCCTCTTACATCCGCTCCGCCTGACTCTTTTTCCTCCTCTTTCAATTGTTCCTCCATCATCCCCTCCTTCTCTGACTGAAAATCAAATACCGGCAATAGAAAGAGTATCCTCACATTAGTAATACTTGAAATTTTCACTATGCTAAATGCCATTTCGGCTGAGAAAGCAGAGTCTGAAAATTGAAAATTTTACAGAGATTTGTATGACTGAGGGCATGACGCATACCCCCAGTCATACAAACGTCTGTAAATTTTCAAATTTTCAACGTTTGTTTTCTCGGAAGATATTGGACATAATGCAGCGAAATTTTGTAGTTTTACTAAAGTGATTATATGTGTTCTAGTGCTGGTGTTCATTTTTAACAAAAATCGATTTGAATTTTTCGGCGGCCATTTTGGAAAAAGGTCTATTACTTTGTAATTACTCCTATAGGTTTTATTCAGAATTGGTGCAATTACTTTGCGATTGGTTTCACTACAGTCATATGAAAACCGCTAACATGATTACTGATGATGCAGGTATTCTAAACGAGTCCCAGAAGAGCCCCCGGAAAAGAACAAAGAAGAGTGGAGGAATGGAGAGCTGGACCAGACAAACATGACTAGTACGAAAGTTGAGGATCCGGCAGAAGAAGAACGTAAGAGAAGGAGGGACGAAAGAGCTAATAGAAGACGAGGAAGAAACTATACCCCTGATGTTAAGGAGGCTGGGGAGAAGAAAGGGAGGAGCCAAGAAGAATGCAAACAACAGTAAATTGTTTGGTCTTGACGCAAAAAGACAATAAGATAGGCAATACGAATACCGAATTTAGCTGTGTACAAAAAAGCTTAGTGCATTTTACGTTCATCAAAAACAATTTGGTCGAAGCTATCAACTAATGTTTGGAAACAATTTCTTCACACTTTTTACCTCTGAGTAGGGTTTATGGCGCCTGAAATGGTTAAGAACTGAGTGAAGAAAAAAGAAATACACAAACAGACAAGAACAAAGTTTTTATATGAAATTAAGTCCTCAATTTTGAATTCCAAGCAAACGTGACTGAATATTTTTTAAATGATTGTATCAGTTTTACACACAAGAAAACACTGTGATGTGCAGACGTGTATGCCCCGTCATAGAGAATTATTTTTAATTATTTTCTTACCAACAAAAGCTTCTTTTGTATTCAGTTCTAGGTATATAGAACGTATTTGTAATTCCAATATAATATTTTTATTTTTATGGCCAAACAACATGAAGCATGTACGTCTAATTGCAATTGGTACTAAAGACCACCTTTTTCGGGTTTTAGTAGCTTTTATTAGGTATAGTCTGTATTGCCATAAATGTATCGTTACTTTTGTATCGTTTTCAGATAGGAGCTTACTCTGTGGAGTACAGATCAATATTTATTTCATTCAACTCTTTGCTTTGCGTAACAATTTGAGCATCATTTTCAATCAGAGCACAATGGTGACTGATGTGAATAGTTGTTGTAAGACATGGTTTCAATAAGATAGAGCGAATTTCAGATGACTGCAATAATGTCAAATACACCCAGCCAATCAAGAACGCGAGAAAGTACAAATTGCTGCTGAATGGCTTCCTCGTTAACCAATCACAAGCCAAGTAAAAAAACGATCACGTGGTTAAGACGTCACTGGTTTCTTTGTAAACCATGTCAAGTAAAAGTAAAAACACTATCACGTGGTGAGCACGCGGTGCGTTTAGCTCAAAACGGATTGGTTGTCAGAAATGAGAGACAAATGAGAATGCAAAGTAAGTCGTAATACATGAATGTGTTTCGACACTCATCTGAAATCCACTCTAACAACTAGTGTAAACCAAAGGCCTCGAAAAAAACAAACAGTTTGCAGGGCAAAACATGTCTGAATAAATAGTAAATCAATATCCTTACCGTCAAAAGACATGAAGCGTGCCCCCCTAGAGTTGAATATTCAATTCATTATTCCATTATTGATTACATTATTCAATCCAAAATGCAATTTTCAATTCAATATTGAAAATTTTGTAATCTAAATAATTACTCTGGGTGAACAATTACTTATTCAGAAATCAAAATTTGAGCATTTAACATTTTTAATATTGAATTGAAAAATGTATTTTTGGATTGAATAATGAAGTCAATAATGGAATAATGAATTGAATATTCAACTCTAGGGGGGGCACGCTTCATGTCTTTTGATTGTAATAAAGTCAAACACGTGCCCAAAGCTAGGAATAAAGCCAAGCTAATCGCTTAGAATAATTTAAATGTATCCACAAATAACAACATTATAGGCAAATCTATGTAGTATTGGTCTCTTGGAACGGTTTCCTAAACTCTTCCAAATTTCACTTAATCAGGGATCACGTATAGGTCTGATATAGGTCTGATTTAGGCCTGATATAGGTCTGATATAGGTCTGATTTAGGCCTGATATAGGTCTGATATAGGTGTGATATAGGTCCGATTTAGGCCTGATATAGGTCTCATATAGGCCTGATATAGCTCTGATTTAGCTATGATATAGGCTTGTCGTGCTCCGCAACAAGTGTAAAAAAGTCAAGTTAATTAAGTCAAGTCCGAATCAAGTGAAATAAGCGGGTGGGCGTTCCTTGGTGGTAGAAGGGCGGGGTGTGGGGAGACCCATTTCCACTAGCATCAGCCTCTCATAATCATTGCTTGTGCATAGCAAAGTTGAATGCTATATCGGTACGTTAGACATCTGTACTATATATCCAATAGAGTCGTTGGCAAAAACTCCGCTTCGAAGCTTTAAATCTTTGTCACGTAATCCGTTAGTATCAATTTTATAATTAATAAAAGTAGACAATACAATATCAATAAATAGCGATGTATTTGCGTCATTTCCACCGAAACGAAACGATTATCAAGACGAAACATGATCTCGGAACGAAACAAAACATGATCGAAACGCAGGTTATGGAGCGGCTCCGTAACTAGGCTGGCATTGAATAGAAAAACCATTAAAACTGGTTTGCAATCATTTTTTCTTTGGGAAGTAAAATCACAAAAGCGCAGCAGCCATGTACAGAGGAAGCAAATGAAATTTTCTCTGTTCTGTTACTCCAGCATGGCCGACAATGACGTCACATGCGAACCAAGCATAGACCGTATTCGAAATATAAGCTTACATGTACTCCTCGTTTGGCATCAAATGTATCTGATTAATGGGGAGTTTGCAGGTGTTGCGTGACATTTTGAATTTTGATCCTAGCAAATTGAAAATACCATATTTGAAAAGAGCTCACCGAAATATGTGAAATCCTAAAATTTGAGGTGGTTTCGATAAATAACAAAGAAGTTATGAGCGTCAGAAGTTGGTCGTTTTCCTATAGGTTTAATGTTGTGGTGGGCAACAGTTGCCCACCACAACATTAAAAGTTTAGAAAAACAGCCTTCTTCGGGCGCCAATAACTTTGCTAATATCTACCCAAATCAACTCAAATTTTCGGCTTTTTCTAATTCCGGCAAGGTCTTTTCAAATATGGTATTTTCATTTTATTAGGATCAAGATTAAAAATGTCACGCAACACCTGCAAACTCCCCATTCTACCACTTCCTCTGATTAATTCTACCACTTCAAATGTATCATTTTGGAATGTGTTTGATAGATCTTTTCTTTTGAAATTGAAATCAATTAATTTTGACATCAAACTAGGAGAATAAAGCACTGAGGGATATTTAATTTCGAAAAAGGTCTATATAGACGTCAATTATGAGGCGCGCGATGCATGCTGGAGACATTCGACGTTATTGATACCGGAACTGAAAGCAAGGCGTTGCGTTCGAATTCAAGGCTGGATATCCCCATTTGGCATTAGATTGACAAAATAGCGCACGTTTTTGCAAAAAGATATAATGACCATGTTAGGGCCCCAAAACGGTCTATCAAAAAATCGACTGTACTCGCAGCACGCGTGCTTGCTCGCGGAGTGGTGCTCGATTGCGCATCAATGATGGTGGTAGTGCTCGTAAAAAGTGATCGACAGTTGCATAAGTGCTCGCTGCTCTTATTTGCTTCAAATCAAAATGTTCGGTCTCGCACAGAAAAACCAGGTGGACCCGAGCTCGCAAGGGCCATTCCAGGGCCCTCCCGTTGTGAACGCTGCCTCAGCCACTCATTGATTGCAGTTCTTCTTGCGGTTTAGCCGGAAAAATCCCGCTATCTTTTAAAGACTACTGTATCAAATGATCTCTTTTAAAGTCATTTCTCGCTTAATTGAGTCAACGATAATTCAACTTCAGCTAGTGCAACTTATCAAGCTCGAAGGCTTGGGCCAAACCAATGCAACATTTGATTCAATATTTGTGAATATCTATTTCCTCATGAACAAGCTTTCAGAACCCGACAAAATTTGAAGTTCACGTTCAGCGATGTTTAAAGTTGTTCGATGTAATTTTATCGTTGAACACCGTGTTGAAACATGTTCAATGATGTTGAACCGTTCAACATTCGTCAGAAAAAACGTAGACCAGTATTTTGGCCATCCATCATTTATTTGTAAGTTTTTCACATGACCAAAAGTGTGCTAATAATGACAGCGCTCCTTTAAACCACGGCAACAAACCAGTCGTGTACGCCATGCGCTAGCGACTCATTTTATCGAGTTTTCCTTGCATTTTAGTTTTTAGTTTTGCAATTTTCAGTCTTCAAAGGACTGAAAAACCAAGTCTGAGTGAAAAATATTCATAACTGTCGCGGATAATGCGCGAAGCCGATTAGCAGTAAGCCGGAAGTAGGTAGTTAATTATCGAGTGGTTCTAGTTTTGTGGAAGGAGGGGCGTGTTTGCGGCGCGCGCAGTGAAATTAGTTGCCTTTCCTATAACACGAAGAGTACTTTGTGAAACGTAAGTCGGTAAAAACGTATATTTTCAAAGACATTTCAGCATCAACTCATCTTTACACGCGTGTGTCATTTAAACCAGCACGTTTTTAGAATTGAATTCGTATGCGTGATTCACTTAATCCGCAAATGTTTTACCTGTAAATAAGCGTTTCAATAAACAATCAGTCTATTTCAGCACCTATCTTTTGATCTAGCCCTCATAAAATGGTATCACTACAACGTATATATACTAATTTTTTTCCAAAAAAGACCCGAAACAATGGTAATGATGTTAACTTGCGGTTATTTTGTCAGTAAATCCTGTAGTTTAGTTTGGCACGCGAACCTTCGTGCTTGTGGTATCTCAACTCATTTCTGAAAAGTGTGTTTTCATTCAAACGACTCCCACACTAGATTACCATAGTTATTAGCTTCCCTATGGCTTCCATTCTAAGAGCTAGCTTTCCTAGCACCGTTCCTTTCACTAGCATTCTTTGTTAAAAACTCTCCCACTTAGAAAGGCACTCCACAGAGGTCAGCAAGAGCGAGAAACCGCTGTGCAAAGTTGTTTGACAGTGCCGCAGCTGGATCTAAAAATCTTTCAGTTCTTAAGGCAAATCTGCAACAAAGCCATCTTAAACTGAATAGAAAATCAGGTATTAAGGTTTTAATGAACACGCAATCAAAGATTTATGGTGGTAATTCTTTTGGCTGTAGTCATTGTGGATTTATACGCTTGTAAAGATCACGATCTCTCAGTTGTGTCGAGACGTTGTGCGTTCCACGATTCTCGGATCGGAAGTGTTCACACAGCTTAGCGCATACTTTTCCTACAGAGGCCAAAAACTTCAGAGATTTCCTTATCTCGAAGACGAAGTTAGAGTTCAAAGACAACGTTCTGCAGCATCTAAACGACAGGGATTTGTTGACGAAAAAATAGGGAGTTTGAACTGAACAGTTGCAATTCAACGAAAGGTAAGACAATTACTGAGGTTTCAATTGTCCGCATGGTAAAGACTATTGATATGGATGTTAAGTTATCCCACCAAAAGCTGGTCAAAATGCCTTTGCCATTGATTTCTTTTATGCAAACGTAGACATGAAACAGGACATGAGACTAATTTGTAGGGACAACAAAGGAACAGCTACTTTAACGGACCGCAAAAGTAAGGTAGAAACGTGACTGAGATGTCACCCGCTTTTCGGTCAAAGCTGCTTGAAAGACGATTTATTTCAGACTGTCCACCTAAAGTTTGTTGATCAATACATTAGGTTCCAAAGCCACAAGCTTCTAAAATGCTATTTTGAATGAATAAAAATGTATCGCAAAAGGAGACGTTATACAGCAAGGTACCTTCAGTAACTGGAAATAAGAACTTGAAATGTATGTTTGTAGTGAGCTCCCCTCAAAATGTCGGTCATAACCATAAGGACTGATGACCCTTGCAATTCATGAAAAAGGCAACATCAGGAAATGCAGAATCGGGATTGTTAAACAACATAAAAACCAATTGACTGAGCAAAATGTCTGCCTAGCTCCTGTGGTCGAGCCAGCTCGGTAAATTTGCCGTTGCTACTGAGTACACTGACTGACGAAATTTTGAAGCACGCTTTTAAGAAAACAATATTTGTTTTATATCAATTTACGGCTAATGTTGTCGAGTGAGCACTTAGTTTAAGTGCCATCAATTATTGGCTACTGTAGTTTTGGTTTATCTGTGTTGGAAAGGTTAGCAAAGGCTATTTACAAGGCAGTATTCATGCCAAAGGTCTTGTCAATACGTACATCAAAAATATCCAAAAATATCTTGCTATCAGGGCCCGATATCAACTTTTTTCGAGATATGAATTTTAGCTTTCTGGCCTACTTTTTACATAGAAATGTATGAGCATAAACATCAAAACGGCGGCTGGTAGCGCATCGATTTTATTGTAAAAATCTTCAATTTAGAAAAATTTCTCAGTCGAATCAGTATTCAACCAATCTTCATCAAACTTTGCAGTTTTACTAATACGGATGTGTTGAATTGGATACTGGACTTCGTTTCCTGGTAACTATAAGATATCATTAATCCATATTAACGACAACGTGATATATCAAACAATCCCCGACGAAAATATTGTCGTTTTTCACCTCATGGCCAAAATCATATTTGGAATTATTTACCTTATTAGGAAGTGAAAGAAGATCCTCTTTTAAACGGCGAAATTTTGAATGAAAACATGCAGGAATTTCAGAGACTCGAATGCTCGATCTGTCCTCCATTGATTTTGGCTTGGTAAAGCCCGGTGCACACTAGCGACATAACGATGTTGCAACGAAAAAAGCATGGCAATAATTCATTGATATGCGCGTCTATTTGCGACCATAAAACACTCACTCTTTGTCATAAAATTTGTCTCGGTGGAAACATCATGTTGAGCCTGAGTTGGAAAATCATGTCGATTTCGTGTTTATTGGCACTTTAACACCGGGACTGACATGACAACAGCTGCTAACGCGAGCAGTAAAGCCCGGTGCACACTAGCGACACAACGACGCTATGTTGCAACGAAAAAAGCACGGTAAAACAATGGACCATTCCAACTACAACGCACGCTGCATGTCGGTAGATGTGGGACATTTGTCGAACAAACTGCTTAAAAAACGCGCTGCATTTGGTAGTTGTGGGACATTTGTCGAACAAACTGTTAAAAAAGCATGCGCAGCATTTTGGTAGTTGTGGGATTTCTGAATAAAGAAAAGAGAGCGCGCTTATAGCTGGAATCGTCCATTGAAATAATCAGTATTTTCCATCGAACAGCATTAGATTACTTCACCAAAGCAATCCTATTTTTTGCCGACTTTTCGACGTTTTGAAACCACTAAATTTTGTTCGCGTGATATTTTTCTTATGTTGTTATGTCAGAAGTGTGCAACAGGCACTAGTGGCACTTTAACCGGGGCCTGACAACAGCTGCTAACGCAAGAGCAGTAACAAGTTTCCAACTTTATTTGTTTGTTTTCTCCTCGTGCTGTCACATGTTATACTGACAATAGCTGATCACGTGATCCGCCTCACCCTGTCCATAATGCATTGCTTTGTTTTTGTTCACATGATTCATTACCATCAGAAACTCTGACTTAATACAAAGGAATAATACTATTACGAGTCTTCTTGCGCTTGTACAGTAAAATAGTCATCAAGAAAATTTCGCCAAAAACTGTCGTTTTGCCGACGTTGCAAAACTTCCTTATTAGGAAACCCCCCTTACCTTATTTGGAAGGTCTGTAAGTACTTTGGCCTCATATCTTAGCGAAAGAAGCAGAAAAATTTACCAAAACTTGCAGATACTCGAGAAACTTCGTTCTCTTGGTCGCCATTTTGTTTTTACCCCCCGCCGAGGGGCCTGAGACGCGATCTGAACACCACAGGCAGCCCGCGCGGATTTGCCATAAAAACGACAGCACTTTCTTGATATGCTGATATCGAAAATGATAATAATAATAATAATAATAATATAATAATTTATATAGCGCCTATACATATATGTTTTAGGCGCTTTACATCCATTAAAAAACAATTAACATTTTGATTCAGTGCATTATGGGTAGGGTGAGACAGATTCTTTCAACTCCAAGCGAAATTATCTAACAATATAGAAAGTTCTGAAAGTTGTGCCCTAATACCCCCTTAGTTTTATTACTCAGTTTATCTCTACATCGACTTTACTAAATTGGTAAATTGATCGATAGCGGTGACCTTCAAGCGAATTCTCAAGGGATATTTTTGTTCTGTAACAAAAACTTTACAATTGTTTATGAGTCGCTTTGTTGAAAGTTTATAATGAGATTTATCGTTTAGTCAGCTAGAAGGTTCTAATTAGCCTGGAGCAAAGCTAGCTTATCAAAAGTTGGGCACAATAGGCAAACGGAAATACCTAACGAAGCTATCACTTCACTTATTTTTTAGCCCTCAAAATACAGAAAAGAGCATCTATTAAATACCTATAAAATTCGTTTCCCATCCCCGTATTTAACAAATGGCCTAAAAGCAGGGGAAACTTTCAAATACTGGAATTTTTTATTGCCAACACTATACATTGTTCAAACCATAAACCAAACAAAAATTAGAGTTATGCAGTACTTCTGTGATATTGTCATAGAAATGAGGTCTCGTAATGTACTCGGACTTCTGGACAATGTAAAGATGAAAAAAAAAACATTATTCACATAGTCCCGAGCCATTTCAAGTTTGTTCTCTGTTTTTTTTAGCACAATTTCATAAATAAGGTTAACAAAACACTGACCTTGACAACAAAGCCAACAAAATGCAATAATAAATGCATTTTTTTCTGACATGATGATGCCTTTCGGTACTCTGAAAACTGATGATATTCATTAGAGGGTTTCCTGTTGTTCTTAGCGAACATTGTTTCTTCCTTTTTTCGACATTAGAAGATTCCGAACAATGCGAAGAATTGCAGCTCAAATAATTTTAAGTTCTCATTTATTAATATGGAATACAACTATCGAAATGTCACTCTTTAAATTTAGAGCCCCAGCGTTACCTTGGGGCGTTAACAGTCTACTGTATTAGGATGCTTTACAGTAAAACCCCGCATATAAGAACCTGGATTTTAGAACCTGTTAGGCTAGAATTCTCCATGTCAACCCCATGTTTCCTTGTATTTTCAAATCAAATAAGAACCTGTTTTAAGCTAACATTCTTGGTTCTAGGTAACATTCTCCAAGACGGGGGCCTTATATATGTTGCTCAATAGCCGACCTAATGTGCGAAACATAGTTCCTCAAACTTTGTCACACAACAACCGTTTTCAAATAGAAACCAAAACAATGTGGCTACTCGCTGTACCCTTAGCGCCGCGCGCGCGTCTAGACGAGGGAGAAAGGGTGAGGTACCCGGAACGGATATTTTTTTACGAAAGGCGTGGTTTTCGCCAGCGCCGCCGATTTCCCTTCCGCCATTGAGTGGTACGAATTTCTTGCGACACGACGAGATGATGTCAGAACTTGCTATGTTATTCACAATTATCATTAGAAACCATATGTTTCTGCAATTATGATATCATTAGCTGGTTCAGCGTAATATTTTTTTTCTCGGCCCGTTGACCCATCTCCAATAACCACCAGGATTTTTAGGCTGTTTTATCAATCATAACCCTAAAACACAGAGCTGTCTATTTCAACAGGACGTCATCTGAAAAAGCTCTCACGGATCGGCAGTGGAAGGGTCTTTCAGCTATGACTTGTTTGTTATTGTTGTGTTAACGAGCGTAAAACGTTCAATAAAAGGTGACCTTGGTACGTCTTATCGGAAGTATATATTTCATGAGGCACGCAATTTACGGAGTAAGAGGAAACACAGTGGAACACAATAACAACTATAGAGAATAAAACACACTATTCACTTTGCGTGGTTTTGCGTTTGACGATTCAGAATACGGCGTACCTCATAATCCGGGCGATGATAGCGTTCCCCGTCAGATGCAAGTTGTCCATCTAGGGTATTATTGTGGTGGGTCGCAATTCCTGTTAAAGAAAAGGAAATTCCCTCGTGTTAGATAATAAATAATTATGTTATACACATATTTATCCTTGTATGACCCATACCCGAGTACTTTACACCGGAAACGTAAACAAATATTTTGTCCACTTTTCGACGCAAAAATACAAAGTAAAGAAAACATCAGTTTCCATAGCCATTGTTCAATGAAGAAGGCCATGTTTAAGAAGCAAACGTGTGTGGATAACATTATTCTGAAGGGAAAACATGATTGTTGATTAATTGAATAATTTGTGGGCCGTCTCGTTAACTTGGGTGGAGTTTTGACTAGACGAAGTAAGAGGAAGGGCTATCATCCCTTTATACCGGGTGAATTGATGTGAGACCGTCTTTGGCGTCATAATTACTTTTTGGCCCGAAAGAAACGGCAAGGAATTCTGACAATCCTCAAGAAGATGATTAAAGATTTTTCCGCCTCGGAAGCTCAAAAGCGCGTTGTTTTTTGTAACTCGACACAACCAGACACTATATGTTTCGTTATGTTTTATACCATAAAAGTAAAGTACTCACATTCGAAAAATGAATTTTATATTACAATACAATGACTTTTACGAATTTCAAAAGCTTCCTTCGTCAATGTCGGTTTACAAGTGAAAGGGTTTGTTTCCTTAAATTATATCACCACGTGGAAAGTCCATAACCAACGCGCGTGACGATTGCAGTTTCTGAGTTTCTTGACCTTACGACGCGTTTTTCATAAACCAGGCGACTTTGAAACCAAATGAAATAAGTAAACTGTGAAGTCAATGGTGGCTAAAGTAGCTACAATAGGTAAAAGCATAATGCGAAAGTCATCAAGGCATTTAGACCGAGGGATATGTAATTAGAGAACACTTGACCCAAAGGATGGTCCCCATCTATGATTTGAAGAGCGCTCGGAGTGAAAACACCGCAAAATTGCAGCCTTAGTTCAGGAAAAAAAACCATCTCATAATGCAACATTTTTACCAGAAAAGTCGTAGATATGGGCATGTTAAAACGTGTACTTGTAACTGCACATGCGCACTATTTTCAGAAGCTCTGTTCGTGTTCGTTTTGAGTATTGGCACAAGTCAAAACTTCGCAAAACACTGCATGCATGAAAACGCGTGTGGTCTGGATGTCTTGATGTATTACTTGAGAGTCTATCACTTGAACGGTGGCCTAGTCTGTCGAATTCTTGTGGTTAGATTAACATCACTTCGAACCTGCACGTTTAGAGATTGAACAAATTCCAACATAGTCCCAAACATTCCCGGATAAAAAATCAGAAAAATGTTTTGTACAAGCCATCATTTTACTTTTTTTTCTTGGCAGAAAAAAAAAAAACGAGTCAAAATCAAAAACTTTCGTTGGACGAAGAGTTATACTGAATGAAGTAGACTTTAAAGGTCAAATATTGTTCGCACTTTTCAGGTTAATTAGCGCGATTAAACAAAAGGGGGCAATTCACGATTTTAGGGTTAATATTCGCAAGAAATAAGCAAAATAACCGTCTAGGTTTGTTAAGTAACCTTTCAAATGCCAGATCAGTGCACATTTGGAGTATTCATGGTTTGTTATCGAGCGGATGGAAATGGATTGTGTATTGCCATTTTGATTTCTGGAAACATAAGGTGTAATTTCGAAGTCTAGAACAGCGCCTCGCTTTTTTGTTTGTTTGTTTTACATAGACCTCAAAGAAATAGACTAGTTATGGCTACATTGGACGGTTATGCACAAAATATGAACCTCCGTCAACAATGCGCACAACATTGGAGTACCTATAAAGGTGCGCATGCGCAATGAAAAACATCATCTTCCAATAAATAGCTAATGGCTGTTGTGAATTAATTCTGGTTAACCGAGTATGATAAACTAGTGAACTCGGCCATGTAAAAAGGAACTATATCGCTGCGCAATCAATCATTAGTAAAACAGGCATGTGCTTAGTGTAGACAAAGTGAATATCTTGTTTTTGCCGAACGGTCGTACGTTTGAAGGATAGTATAGACTACAAGGATATGAGAAATAATTTGTTTAACGAATTTCCTACTTCTATCATGAAAATGATCAAACTGAGAGCTCACTTAGGCCCTGTCCACACTAACGCGTTTCCAAAAGTATTCGTTTTCAAACTTATACGGATTCGCAGCGTGTTAGTGGACGGGAGATTTAGCTCCAAACAAGGATCAGTTTTTATTTGATGTTGACGTGTGCAAGGACAGTCTCAAATTAATGGTACAGTTGACGTTATCGTTTTCATTTTTATCCGGATTCGACCGTCCACGACTAAAACGATATGTATACGGATTCGTTTTTATTCACTTTCGAGAGCGTTTTCAAACTTATACGGATTCGATGAAAATAATCAGCGTGTTAGTGTGGACGGAAGGCCCTAAACGTATCAAAAAGTACACGGATTCAAATGAAAACGCGTTAGTGTGGACGGGGTCTTAGAATTTGTTTACGCAGACTATCGCAATCTTTACGCTGCGTCTTAATCATTGTTGAGCTGCACAGGTGGTATTTAAGAGAACGCTTCGCACTCCGTACGTAGCTCTCAGTACCCTAGTGTTTTAGAACTTTTTCATTGTGGAGTATCAATTGAGCAATACATTCAGCGAAGACAGTTATGTGACTATGCGCTCAATATTGTGAAATGTTCCCGCGTATGTCGAATAAGTCGCAAATGTCACCGCCTTTTGAAATGTTTTCACCTAGCTGCATTCTTCCTCGCCGCAGGAGTTTCACAGCAATAAAGACACATCTTGACTATTAATAAGTCCCGCGCACGCGAAGTCGAAGGCTTGAAAGACGAAACTGTCAACACACGATAGCGCGCGATTCTGAGAGAGTTTCTGCGTGTGTGATTAGTATAAGCATACGTGCGAGGCTGGTTACTATCTTGTGGGCTACTGAGTGACGGACTAGGACAATTATCTAAAGGGCTCTTTTTTATCAGACAAACAACACTTGCTTAGTCACGATATAGAGCTGCCTCACCAAGTGTTATTATCCGACATGATCCTGCAATAGAGAGAATTTATAGAGCATCTTTATCCTGACATCACATAAGACCCCGGATTCACGTTAGAATCGTAAGGTAAGACGTAATGTGAAAGGTGTCTGAGCAGGAAAGGCCACTAGAACACTAAGCCGTTTTAGAGAAAGCATTTGAAAATGCATCAATACCTCAGGGTACCCCAGAATAGCAAAGCAATAAAACTCATAGTTGCGTGTCCTTTGATTAAATGAGGCCTTTTATTTTGGGACGCACAAAATCCCAATTAGTAGCTTTTGTGTTCCAGCTCGTTCACGATGACAAAGAGAAGTAGATGTAAACTAAAATAACCGTTCTTCCCTCGAGCGCTTTCAGTAGCAATAGCTAATTGTTGCCAAGTGCCTGTGAAATCAATTCTCGGAGATACGTTTGACTTGTCATTGGGCTTCCTTTGTGTAAATGACGGATTCCGAGGAAGCCCCGGAGCGCTTTTACTGGAACCGCTCTGAGAAGCACATTTGACAAGGCCATTTCGCTACAAACATTTGAAACTACTCTTGACCTGAGCATGAAAGAACCTCTCAGAGTTGAAGGTACAAACCCACTCAACCAATTATGGCCGACCTTAACTAGGTCCAAGATCACTAACCAATCCCAAATGGATGATTTAGAAAACATACTAAACGTTTTAATTTGTTTTCAATTAACAAGCTTTGGGGCCGCACTACGTATTCAGACGCGTGTAGTAGGGTAATCAGGGAGCTTTATAGTCTAGCAGACATGTTAAAACACTTAGTTTTCGTCAAGTCGACACAAACCCAACTCACTTTCCGGATCATCTGTTCACTTGACTGTGCCCTCTCTCGTCGCGTACACTGCCACCCGGGGATTAGGTTCATAGTAGCGGCTAGTTTTAGCCAATCAAACTCTTGTAATAAATTATAATCATGTATAATCACAGGCAATATACTCTATTATATATACCTGGCTAGCTTTTAAATCGTCAGCACGCCAAGGCGCTACTGCGTTACCTATCCCCCAGTCCTTAGAATTCTATCAAACATTGACATCAAAGGCCGAGACCCCAAAAATGACGTATCCGTCGCGAGGGCATGCGTTCGGTTAGTCGCGAATAACAGCTGTATTTGCCCGTGTACCGGGCGAGTTGAGGATATAACATCATTTTATTCTAATTCAACTGGATGTGGAGCGATCGCCAGGCTTTAATTCCTGTTCGACGGTTGATGACTATATAGAACTCGTAGGCGTGTCTTACCAGCCCAGTGATCAATTTCTCCGCAAGCGTTATATATAGATAGGCTACTTGGAACCGTAACGCATAGGCTTCACGAGTGTAACTCAGTGTACGAGTGGAGAGAGCAGAGTACAGATCAACACGGATAATCACCATCAAGCAGGATTTCATCTTGGCTGAGCACGCGTTCAATTAATCTACTTTCAATTTGCGAGGACACATTGACGGATATTAGTGTGTTTTGTTTGTTTTGTTTTGATAAACTACCGCCATATCGACGGTTCATTAAGACGGGGTAAGATCTAGAGGAATACCTTTCTACACTACAAGACTGACAGCTACACCTATCTCTCTGTTCTTAATTATATAGCGTTCCTGAGGACTCTGGATTGTATTTGCAGATCGCTGTGTTCCTGGAGCTGAGATCTAAGTGCGATCTTCGCGATAGTTGATTCAGAGCACAGGATCATAGACCTTCACTGTTGGGCACTGAAATGGTTACCGCTCAAACAGCATTGATTTTCGCCTGCCTGACGCTGTGGATTCAAACCTCAACCGCAATAAGATGGCTGTAAGTTTACTGAATAAACAAACTAAACTTATTCAATTCCATCCTTTCCGATCGTCGATCGCTTATCACCTTTAGTCTCCCTCTCCCTTTGGATTCTCAATCAGTCTATGTCCAAATATCCAGCATATTTGTAGGTCTTCACCTTTACCGTCTTTATAAACTAGCTCCCCCTCATTGCTAATAGATTTAATTAAGAGTACAACACTACATGATTACTTTACTATATATTTACGCCTTTTGCTTGTTTGTTTTATCAGAGGAATCCGACACGATTCAGATTACAAATGGGAGAAGAAAGACTGCAAGCGAATACACGGTTTGGATGGCAAACAATTCAGTATGTGCAGACGAACTCTTCCAATAATGCCTTATGTGACTGAAGCAATGGAAATGACTCGAACTGAATGTCAATCGAGCTTCCAAAACAGACGTTGGAACTGCTCTACAATCCTACGAGCTCCCAAGTTTCTGCCGGACTTAAAGAGAGGTAGGTAGACGCTTTCTCTGAATAAAACAATGCACAGCTTCTCACTTTATCAAGAGTTTAATATGATAACAGTTCATTTTACAGTGTTAATTCACAAGTACTCAAATCGAACCACGTGTGAAAGTGCTTAACAGAACACACAAAGGAAGTGTGTGAAGGAGAAAGTACACATGTCGTGTGTGTTTAAACATCTTCAGCAAATTAATGGAAATATTGGTGTTTGCTACATCATTAGGGATCACTTCAGCACGGTGCTCTTTATTCTTTACACAATAGAAAACTTTTGAATGGACTCATGTCTTTGGTTTGCATATTATTAAGTTTTTATTAATTTTGAGAGATAACTTAAAACATCTTCAGAGAAATTGGATTCTTGTGTGTGGTTTTGGGAGGAAGAATTAAGAGTTCTATTGCACAAATATAGGAATAATTCACAGCAAGGAATAGTCAGGAATCTATAACAGCTCAGTACGACATTCCGCTTTCAATAAGCTAGTGAACCAGGAGGATTACTTTCTGTACAAAATACTAAAATGTCTGACCGCAGGAAAAAACATACTGTCAAATTGCTTCACATTCGCCTAAAGCGCTCCCGAGTTCCTTATCACAGTTTAAACTAGTCCTTAATATAACGTGCCAAAACCGAGTTTACAAATTTCAGTGAGGAATGAAAGGGCATTTATTCCTGCACTGGTGGCCACATCTTGAGGCAATCGCGAATCGCCATATCGATCTCCTCGACTCCTAAGAACTGCATTAGCCGCGTGTCAATTATATCCTATCTCCGTGCAAATTCACTTCTGAATGCTCATACTTAACCAAAGACGTGTTGTTTTAATCAAAGCCTCTTAGCTATGGCGTTTTGGTTTGTCTCTTCCGAGCACGTTTTGCAAAGAGAAGAATCATAAACACAGAACTTATAATAGTAACGGAATAGTCACTGAGGTTTCACACCGGAACGTGGTATTTTACAGCCGTTTGTACCCCCAGGAAGTCTTTCAAATTCCTAGGGTGTAAGTTACAGCGTACAGAGAGGTAAACTACAAAGGCCGCCGGAACTGCCTTCAATTTGGAATTCGAGCACAAAATGTGAATGCAGAAGACACGATTTGTCGTCTGGATAGCTGATGACGTTGTAATAGCTCATTTGAAGTTTGTTTGCGTAGCTCTTGAGAGCACTTTTCTGTCATATCGACACAAACAAATAATTCAAGCTCCAAGGTGCGGCTATCGAGATTACAGTTTGATTAGACTCTGCAATGAAGATATTTTTACCATCGATGGTGAAAAGATTTGTCTAATGAAATCCCGAAATAATTATCTAAAACAAAGATAAATGAGTAATCTACGCAATCCATTTGAAAATATGGAGCTTGCTTCCATAAATCAGCAGATGAAAGTGGTTGTTTTACTGCTCGGTATTTTGTGGGCGACAAAATGGCGACTGATTGCAGCTCACGTGCAAGGGGAACTCTCGG
Source organism: Scolanthus callimorphus (assembly GCA_033964015.1). Taxonomy (NCBI): domain Eukaryota; kingdom Metazoa; phylum Cnidaria; class Anthozoa; order Actiniaria; family Edwardsiidae; genus Scolanthus; species Scolanthus callimorphus. Next base: position 986,653 of record JAWWUD010000033.1, on the reverse strand, counting down.
AAAAACGTGGTCGTACATAGAGGTTCGTGAAAAGATAGCTATTAATGAGCGTCAAAGGCGAGATTAGGTTTCGAAAGAGCCCTAGTCGCCAGTTGTGCTGCGACTGAAACTGATAACATGGCGACAAGTTCGTTACATCCCGTCGCCAGTTGATGAGCTGAACTTGTAAGTTCTCCATCTTAGTGCGGCAAATAGGCGACTAAAGTGATAACATGGCGACAACATTGTTACATTTGGTCGTCAGCTGATGAGCTAAAATTGTAAGCTCTCCGCCATCTTAGTGCGACAAATAGGCGACTAACGTGATTACATGGCGACAACCTCGTTATTTAGTCACCAGTTGATGAGATAAAATTCTAAGCTCTCCATCTTAGTGCTGCAAATAGGCGACTAAAGTATAACGGCGACAAGTTTGTCACATTGATCACCAACTGATGAACAAAAATTCTAAGCTTCTTCTTAGCGCGGCAAATGGAAAACTAAAGTGATGACATGGCGACAAGCTCGTTATTTAGTCGCTAGTTGAATAATTCAGACCCTGGTTTGATAAGGATAAGCTCAGATACAATAATCTTCTTCTGTTGATGTCACTAGGTACTGCTGAAAGCGCCTATGTGTACGCCCTCTCGGCCGCAGCACTAACCTACTCCGTTACGCAAGCCTGCAGTACGGGAAGACTAGAGATCTGTTCGTGTGGGAAAAAACCTAAAATGAAGCTGAAGAATCGAAACTGGGAGTGGGGTGGATGTTCCGATAACATCGCGTACGGGGAGCGATTCAGCAAGAGATTTACTGATGCTCTGGAGGTGAAAAGACTCAAGAAGACCGGCAAGAATACTATGGCGATGGCACTCATGAATATGCATAACAACGACGTTGGGCGTAGGGTGAGTTATACACTGTTATAAACTATCACAGCGTGCAATATCTAGTAATAGTCCTGCCCTATATCAACCTGGGTAACGATTTCAGGGGTTCGTCAGAACTGAAGTCGGACTCCCGGCGTTTTTTACTTCACGCGCTTTGGGCATGCAAGCTCTCGTGAGCCCGTAAATCATAAGCGCTGTTGTTTGCTTGTTTCACCTATAAATATAATGCTTGCAACTAGTACCAAAACCTGTTATATACCACGACGGTAATGTCTTTAGAAGGTGTGCATCACCGACAACGCCAAATCAGCCCCCCAAAAATACTGTTGCTGTACATTGCACTATCAAATATTTGTGGAACTCCTTTTGCTTTGGTGAATAATTGATGTCTCGTAATTTCCCGTGGTGTATCCTTTATTTACCACGAAATTACGCCATCATGGGGAGTGAATGTGTTGTGGGCACAACGTGAATCGCACAGATTTTACTACCTGATGACGTATGTCCTTGGCAAATAAGAGGAAATACCACGGTAAATCAGACATGTTTGCGTTCCCGAAGGAGAGATGTACTAATCGTGTCGGCTTGACCGACGTCACCTCGTTTTCATCTTTGGATGCCACGAATCGTGAGATATGCTTCCTAAAAACCGGATAACAGGCATTCATATTTTTCGAGGCTTGTTGTTGATTTGCTGTAGCGGGATTCCAAAATGTGCAGCTGTACAGGTTGCAGGCAATGTTCCTTGAAGTGCAACCAACTTTGCGAAATAGCAGGGATGACTTAAGGGATTATCTATCAGAGGTCATGCCTGGTCTACCAGGGGTCATACCTGGTTTAATAGGGTACTTGCCAGGTTTACCAGGGAACATGCCTGGTCTTTACCAGGGGACATACCTGGTCTACCAGGGATCATGCCAGGTCTACCAGGGGTCATGCCTAGTTTACCAGGAGTCATGCCTGGTTTACCCGGGGACTTGCATGGTTTACCAGGGGTCATGCAAATAACACATTCTCGAGGGTTGGGACGCTATATTTTCTCGACAACGTAAAACGCGAGTATTAGATCATTTTCTCGTTATTTTACTTCTGCTATGAGCTGAAATATAACTTTTAAAGTTTTGGCTGCGAGCCCACAGAAAACACTCGCCAGCGGGTAATTAAGAAGTATAAAAAAAACTGCTGCCAAGTCAAAATTCTGGTTGATTATCAAAATGAAACAAGAGCTTATATTTTCGGTCACCAGCTGGAAGTGATAGGTTTCCGCAGCTTAGTTTGCATTTGGGGCTCATTCCATATGACATTATCAGTGGATTAATCGATGTCGTTTTCATCGCCTGCGTTCTAGAATGTTTGATCGCAACAACTCTGTACCTCCTGCTGGAAAAGTTAACCGTGTTTGCCGTTCAGGCACGTGTAAAGGTCTGATTGAAGCTTCGCGTGACTATGCTAGGGGGTATAAGCCACCACAGACTCCCAGCAGAGCAATACAGTGCTACGATCATTTGCAAAGAAATCCCCCGGCCAGTAGCTGTGGTCAGTAAACGCGAATTTAAAAGGCAAAAAGAAATGCAAAATATTTATTAGCCAATTTATTAGACGCACATGTCAAGAACCCGTGCAGAAAGGCCGTGCGCGAAAGAAAAACGATGTTAGAATTATAGGGTGGCTTTCCCCATGAAAGAATGTACAAGACGCGATCATTGAAGTCTAGTGAATTTGGAGGGTATGCCTATGGGAAAAATAATTTTATATGCGTGCATCTATGCATTGCCTTGCGGGTTTGGCGATAATCTTTTACATCTTAACCGGCTTCCTTATTTCGGACTAGCAACTTTAAAAATCGATTATAACTAATCTACATGGTATGTTAGAACGGAGTCTACCAAATGTACTCGTATCTTCTAGTCAAATTTCCAAAAGGGGAGGTAAAGAAATGAGACATGCTGTGGAGAAATGGGAAAACTGTCGATATATATACAATAAATTCAATAGTATAGTATATGCCTAATATAATTAAGACAGGTTATTTTACAACTTCGAGCAACGTTTGGTCAAAAATAGTGTTACTCAATGATTTATATCCTAATTTGTAGATTTGTGGTCCACATTTCGAAATATCACAAAAGACAGAGGACTGGGTTCGCGCCGCCACAGAAATAAGCTTTCAAAAATGGAAAAATTCTATAGAATCTATATATAGGCTGTGACTGACATCACCATTTTAGGTGCGAAAAGCATGTCTATCTGTAAAAACTGAAATGTATTTTCTCAGCTTCCTCTGGAAATTGTTTACCGGGACGATAATACACGAACACTACCATGAAGACCTTTCAAATGAGACTAAATTTAAAGCAACAACTTTTTTTATTTCGAGTCAACAAGATTTTTTGCCGCTTTCTGGCAAAATTGCTCAAAGTTCTAAAAAAAAGTTGGGATTTGAACTTTTAGGGAAATAGGAAGTTATGTCTAAAGTATACTTTATTTAGGAAGTAGTATGCAAGGTAACACAAGGGCTTATTTCTCTTGAGTAGTTTTAGATTTCAAAAGCAAAAGAACAGGCCACCATGAAACTGGAGGAATTTGCATTATCTTTATTAATTTTCTTTATCGAGAAAGTTATCGAGGCCACGGCATGCGTATTTTAATGTTGTCTTTTTTGACACGCAAAACATTTTAGTCTGGTAAAAATGCACAGCCTACAATGAGTATTGGGATTTGAGAGACAAGCAGATTAGAGTTTGTAGTATGCCCAGGAAAACGTATTTAGCCCAGCATCATTTGGCAGATTCAGCATATACAGAGTTCTTGGCGGTTGATCTATTTACCACCGCGATGGCAAACTTCCATCCATCTACCGCGATAATACAAACGGGAAATAAATGGAATAGCAAGACTTCGTTGATTGTTCTTTTTCCTTAAACCATTAAAACGGTTTCCGCCGAAACAGACAGATTTCATTAACAAAATAAGTTATGTGTATATAATCTAAGTTGATCTCAAGTTAACGAAACTACAATGTAGCTCTGCTCAGTCAAGGAAGTTCGGTTTCCCGTCTAAAACGTTACGGCGTAAAATAATATGTTACAAAAATATTCCTAGAATCCAAATTTAGCAAACTTAAAGGTTGACGAACAGTGCGAAATTATTGATGAACCATGTTATTGCGAAACTAAATAATTCTGTCTTCTCGTTAAAAGAGGATAACAAAGAACAAGCTGATGGGAGTGAAATCCTATCTATCTAAGCTCCCCGGGGGCATATGGATAAACTGGCGTGAACTCTGTAGATATATTTCATGGCCATCCAGTTCTGATGTTTAGCTATTATCGTATCCGGTGATCTCTTATCGGCTGTCTCTGCTGATAAACTCCGTCCAGACAATGTCTCTATCACTTTTCTCAAGGAGGGCCAAGACACTCCTGTGAGAGGCCATCTTAGAGGCTTGAATTAAAGGACCGGTGTCATGATTTTAGCACACTTTTGGTGATGTAAAAACAACAAATAACTGATTGATAGCCAAAATACTAGTCTACGTTTGTTACAAATCGATCATGATTGTAGGCATGGACCTTTTACAGAGCGGATGCAAACGGATTGCGGCAATGAGTTTTTCAAAGTTTGATGTTACATCAATTGCTCGGCAGTCTTGCCGCTAAAACTTACCTACATTGCTTATTGGGATGATTACATACAAATTTTAGAGCTGTATTTACGAATTTATTCAAATGACCATGACACAGCCACTTTAAGATTTTGTATAAAACATGCCACTAGAAGCAAGGAGGTTTTATTGTGCTAGCAGAAAACGTTGGTACCAATATGAAATATAACACCTAACTCTAACTGTGTCGCGGGACACCTGTGGTAAGATGATACCTGTCATACTTCCCACATGAAGCTACTGGTACTGATAATCAACTCTATTTAGCCTGCTTGCAGGCGGGTTGCGAGTGCTTTTACGGCGGAAAAACACTTAAGCCCGTGGTCGCGGCGCCATCTTAGACGCGCCAGATCGATTTTTCGCGCGCGTCCAAGATGGCGGACGCGATTTCCGCCGTAAAACATGTTGGTTACGCAGGCTAATAAGAAAGTTACTGCGCGCACTCGTTTCGCGTGATGTGATTGGTTGAATGAGAGAAGGCGTGATCGTGAACATTTTGCGTATTCTGTGTTGACAACCTTTAAGTAACGCCTATAGACCATCTCGGCTAACAGTGTTTACATCTTGTTGCCACTCAATTCATACCATGTCATTATTCCTTTGGGTGGTTACAATTGTTCATTTTTTTCACTCGACCGAGTGCACAATTGTATGTGCAGAACTTACAAAAGTATTCACCCAACGGAATCATCACATGATCCGAATTGGGTGGCAACAAGACGTAAACAACGTTAGCCGATTTTGCCTATTCTGCAAGATTGCGATGTGAAATACGGTTTTTGGCAAGAAGCCATGTCAGTGCACTTTTGGAATAATCAGTAAAGGAGAAACGTTTAACGACATGAAGAAAAGATAACGTATGTATCATTTGTTACTTTATTGTTTTGATCATTAGACTAATGAAGTTTCGGTTTACTATAGCAAGAAGAAGCCATGTCAGTGCAGTTTGAGGATAACAAGGGAATAATCAGTTAAGGGGAAAAGTTTAATGACATTAAAAAAAGATAACGAGTGTCTTTATCATTTGTTACTTTATTGTTTTGATCAATAGGCCAATGAATTAATATAGCAATAAGAAGCCATGTCAGTGCAGTTTGGGAATAACAAGGGAATAATCAGTTAAGGAGAAAGGTTTATCGACACGAAGAAAAGATAACGTATAAAATTATCATGGCTATAGTTTATTATTTGATCACTAGACTAATGAGTTTTCGGTTAACCATAGCAATAAATTTTTAATATAAGTTATCATCAGTTCGTCATAATAATGTAAAATATCGATACGGAGACATATACAAAAAAAAACATGGGAGTGCATGCTTCCGGTATTTAATTGAAAAATGGAGTAACGTTCATTTAATGATATTTTCATTTGAAATTATTTATCTTTTTCCCTTGTCCTTTGATAAGAACGCTTGTGGCAATGAATGATAACGCATAAAAGTCAGATACAAATAACATCAGGCTCCGACATTAATTGTTTTCGAGAGGCCATTTGCATCTAAATAAAAATTAAATTCTAGTCGCCAAATAGTAAAGTTTGGTCGCCATAATAGAAATATGGTCGCCATCGTTAATGTCGCCGATAGTTGAAGTCGCCATTTGGCGACTGATGAATTTTGTTCGAAGTTCACCAACTATTTTACATCGATTCATTGGTAAATGTCAAAGCTCCGCCTAAAAGGCACGGCAGCTATGTGTTAGCGGAGCTCATCACTCCTAAGCCAACAGAAGCAGAGCCCCACAATCATCACATGGTTTCCTTAGACGGTTCAAATAGATTTCATATTTCATGCACGTTGGATCTCAATCTGATTGCACTTAAACTTAATACATAACTTCATTAAAAGTGATAAATTGCCAGGGTGAACGAAAGAATGAAAGAAATAATGAAGTTACTGGGTCTCGGCCGCTGGTGCATAACACCGTTCCTTCCGTAAACAGTAGTTTTCACGATGTTGCGCACGCAACATAACTTGTATGTTTTGAATAACAATGCCCAGCATTTCGAGAGGTGCCACTGGCCGGCGCTATAAGTACAAAACTATAGTCGCACAATAGTGAAGTTTGGTCGCCGTAAAGCCTGGTGCACACTAGCGACATAACGACATAAGGACGTTATGTGGCAACGAAAAAAGTACGGGAAAATAATTGAAACAATTAATATTTTCCATGGATCTTCATTAGATTACTTCACCAAAGCAATCTTATGTTATTTTTGACGACTTCAACTTCTTGAAACCACTAAATTTTGTTCGCGTGACATTTTTCTTATGTCGTTATGTCGCAAGTGTGCACCAGGCTTAATAGAAATCTCAAGTCGCCCGAATTAATTGTGAATCAATGCTGTTGACAGCTAATTTTGCGAATTTAGGATTAAAACCTACAGAGTGGATAGGTAAGTTGCTATTTGGCGACTAGGCTGAAGATTTTACTCGCGAAACCCTAAATCTAGTATGGTCTACTTTCCCTCCTGGTGTATTTTGTAAAGCAAAAGGGACCGGTAAATGACTTGAACGTATGCCGACCGTCCGGTGCCTTTGTCGAGTTATGCAACACACAAGATGCGCGTCTTAAACACAATTCGTGATTCTTTCCTTGCGCCTCAAACAAAGATCTGTCTTCGGCAAAAGCCATTTTCATCCGATGCTGACATAAGGAGGAGGTTTTCGCTTTAAACAATGATAATCGCAAACGCATCTGCGGACACGCATCTGCGGACACGGCTGTGATGTTCTTAGAGACGAGTATACCATGTGGAATACGTTTGCAAGCATTTAGTACACTGCTGCTCTGCGAGATAATGTCATTGTCTTACTGCAAAAAGGCAGATCTGTGAATCGGGACACTCAAACAAACATAACAATTAAAAATGAGATGCACTTTCTGCCAGACATATTTGCATTTATTAGTTCCACGGGGTGCGATCTTCAATGTCCCCGGTCCCCTGATACATGTTCTAACGCCATTTTGTTTTCTCATTTCAAGGTCGTGCGTAACCTGTTGGAAATCATTTGCAAATGCCACGGAGTCTCAGGCGGGTGCCAAACAAAGACATGCTTCCGTCGACTTAGCGACTTCAAGCCTATTGCAGCACAACTGAAAAAACGCTATCATCGAGTCGTCTATGTCGTCAGTAGTCGAGTACGGTCGAATCGAAAGAAGCGCATCTTGAAAGCTAAGAACAGCCGACGTCGGTACAGCACACGAGATCTTATTGCACTAGACAGTTCACCTAATTACTGCCGCAGGAATACCAGAAAGGGTTCAATGGGAACCAAGCAAAGAGTGTGCGACCCCAAAAAACGGCGCTCCGAGGGAGGTTGCAGTTATATGTGTTGTGGGCGTGGCCAATATACAAGGACGGTTACTGTTACAGAGAGATGTAACTGCAAGTATGTTTGGTGTTGTTATGTCAAATGTGAAAAATGCACAAGACGAAAACAGGTCACAAGGTGTTACTAAGTTAAGAAGAGGGAAATTCTACATTTCGGACATTCAACTCAATGCCAAGAGTTGCTATCTGGTGCAAGGGATATTTGGAGAAGTTTTTTAACAAGATTTCCTGGCATCAGAGAGTGGATATGCATGGCAATGGTTAGATGGATGGATGGATTATAATTTCTATCCTAATAACCAATGTTACTGAGGAAAATAAATGCACTTCAATGGGAGAATATCCAGGAAGAGAATCCTACATGCTATGGACAGTGAATCAACAAAACTGGTTCGAAAGTTAGCATTATAGGATTGCCGCAGGTTATAGCTTTTTTCAAGTTAAGAACTTTTTAAATAACCAAAGATATAGCCACGATATTGACACAGTTCTTATCAAGTGCAGACATGCACTAAGTATACCAAACAGAGCAATTTGACAATTTTTTTGGCACAACTATAAGCAAAATAGTAGTCTATGATGCATTGTTTCAAATATGCCCCCAGAAAGCAAAAAACATCAAAAATAACCCATACCCCAACACAGATGGACTTGGAAATTCCAAGGGGGTGAGGGGTCAATACACAATCACTCAACATTCTAGGGTCGGGAGCCAGTCCTTAGGTGAATTCCCTATGTGGTTGGGGTATGGGTAATTTCTAGAATTGCACACTATCGTTTCCAGAGCCCTGCCCCCCAAGAAACACGTGAGCACTTTGGATGTTAGTATTATCCGTTGCCATATAAATTATTTCATATAATGGCCCCCACTGAAGTGCCCCTCTCTTCCACTATTTCTGTATCTGCTCTGTTTTTGCATAGGCACACACTTTTTTAGACTAGGAAGCTATGCCACTGGATAGAAGAGTCACTAAGGAGAATAATGGCATTGGGTTTCTGCCAAAAAACATTCTCATGGTATTTATTGATGTAAATAACAGTGTATGTTTATAGAATCTACTCACCCAACTGACACTGAGTTGCAAAAGCAAATATCATCCATCTCTTGGAGCAATTGCTGAGTAGAACTGATCAATTACAAATAGAGAGCTAGGATTACTTTTGGTACAGCTAAAATAGTAATATTAAACATAAATTACAAGCATAGACCATAGATACTTAGAAAGTATTTTATTCTGCTCTCTTTGTCTAGCTTGAATTTCAGCTGTCCCTTAGCTCTTGATTGTACCTCACTTGTAAGAAGAGATGTCTGATGAGATTCAGCAAGATGTTCACCACAAGATTTTCTCATCCATCATGTAATCACAGCAAAGTAAAAACGTTATTTTTTATTGTTTCCAAGGTGACACGCCTTCTTCAACAGTTGTGGTGCCTGGTTGTCTGGTTTGAAGGTTTTCACACATTTTTTGCTTTGGGAAGAGTGTGCATTGTCATGGAATCATTCACCTTCATGTCTTACTGAGAAAGGCAACCAATCAGATTCTGCTGACCAATTTTGGGTCCGTAATTATGTAATGGATGAGGAAGCATGAGGTGAATTCAGACATCTCCTATCGAGAGCAAAAGGGACAGCTGAAATTCAGGCCACTTTTTGTCTTCAACAAGCATTTCATCTGAGTTATCAACTTTTGTAGCAGTCTAGATACACTATCACACACCAAATAAAAAACACTAGCTTACAATACACATTGTTAGTAGTAGTTAGACAGGAGAACTCCTCTCCAGTATAAGTTATAGCCTAGAAAATGTTTTCAGAGTACAAACAATTGAGATGCTTGTGGAAGAACCTTGTTATCAGCCATTGTCAGCTTTGTGGAGTTTGGCAGTTTGGCTTTTCTGCATTATCAATCAATGCAAACCATGTTAGCCAATCAAATTCTTGCCCAGTTTTGCCAAGTACAGTAGATTGGCTTCCACTGAAAGACATGTTGTGACAGACACCAATTCACTGCACAGGGCAAGGATCTGATTGGCTTCCCATAAAAGACATGTCATGACAAAAGCCAATTCACTGCACAGGGCAAGGATCTGATTGGTTTATAAGATTTGATTGACTATGCAGAGAAACCCAACTGCCAAAAGCATACATGTTTTCAGCCAAATGATTTCTGAAACAGCTGTAGGTACCCCCTACATTTCTGCAAGACAGATCAACATAGAGAGGCCAACTTAGTAAGAAACCATTTTAGAGAGCTAGGGTTGAAGCAGTCACAAAAACTGACATTCTTTTCATACTGTATTCCACATAAGGGACTATTCGTTATTTACGTCCCAGGGGGGCTGGTGGTTTTATAGGGGGGGTAAATTTTGCAGAACGTTGAAAAATTTTGGGGTAATTTTTTAGAACACGCGAAACTTTTGGGGGGTGCATTTTCAGTGTCATGCGAATTTTCAACAGACTAGGACTGAGATTGAGTGCAATTGCGTGAAACGCAGAACACTGTATAAATCCGGAGTGTCCTAAGCCAACTAAAGCTTTCCTACTAAAGGTTTCTGTCGAACTTCTCCTCTCTTTTCTGGCCAGTTAGAGCTTGTTCTACCGGTACATCCTCTTCAACAATCGTACTTAGTTTAGACACCATTTTGATGCTTACATTGTAGCTTAGTCAAAGCGCACAGGGGGAGGGGGGGTAAAATTTCAATAGCCATTTTTGAAGGGGGTAGAAATTAAAACTACTTTTTTGTAGGGGGGTAAGTTTTTACAAAACCTACGAGCAGAAAAAACCACCAGCCCCCCCTGCGACGTAATTAACGAACAGTCCCTAATGATAATTGTTTTTATCAGCACAAAACAAATAAGCATATTGTCTAGAACATGATATGGCTGTGTTACAACTGTAAATAAAGCATATTTGAGGAACTGATTCTTTATCCTTTATTGTATTTTTAGGAGTCGAATTCATTTTTCATCTTTCTGGGGCACCCAATGATCATTTTCGGTAAAATATCTGTTCGGATGGCTTCAGAATTTGAAGCTTTAATTTTCGTATGTAGATTTAAGATCCCCTGGATGTTCCGAATTGTTAAAAAGGTGAAGTTTTACTAGTCTGAGTGATATTTTTGACTTAAAAAGGTCACCTTGATTTTTTCAGATAGAGTTTTTTTCCCCTAAGCATTTTTGGAAGATTTGATTTCAATCCCTTTGGGTGCCCCTGCCCTTTCTCGATTGCTGGCAATGCCCCTGCCATCCCCCAACCTATGGAGGCAGATTGAGCTAAAGAAAGTCATCCCACAACTCCTTGTGTTCTCAGTCCTTTTCCCATGGACTAAAGTGCCTGGGTACGTGTCGACCGAGAATATTGGCAATTTTTAGTTTTGAAGAGTTTTAGGTAGCCAATAATTATATAAACACTGAGCACATTGTTTATCCAGTTTTGCATGGCAAAGTGGAGATTTGGCAGTGGAAAGGTAATGACACTCTGTAATAAGGGCCACAAGATACCGATTTCTATACGATAGATTTCTTCATTCGTTCAGTATCCAATATCTGATGTATTGAGCTTTTCCCGTTTGAATTTCACATCAAAACCGACTGTATTAATTCCTTAGCTAGACTAAAATCTAATGCATAGGTTTTCTGTGTCCTTACCTTCATAATATCGGTGTTTTTTTAGCGAACACTAGTAAATTGTAGAACTTTCTTCTCAAAATCTCGCGCGCTCTCGATTCTGCTGCGCATCCAGGCAACCTGAGCCTTCCGTACTCGCACCAGCGGATTCCCACATCAAACCCACAGACAACCTCACCAGACAGAAACAAGGAGCAATTAATTTGAAAGAGCTGGAATAATTTTTCTCAACAAGTGACCATTTCATTACGGTACTTCCGCGTTTCTGTGAGCCCTGAGATTGAATCGAGATGGTTGTCGCACAAGACACCTCCTGGCGAAACGGCGGAGGAAGTTTGCTGAATCCTGGATCGTTTTCTTTGTACAAGGCCCATCATGTCATCTGGAATCCTTCAAGTGTCTTTCACACTATCCTTCTATCCGTGCTGTTCATTTCTCTTGGGTGTTCTAGAACGTTTTTGATCAAGTTTTCCATGAGAGGTCAGTGGCAAATCGTACACACCCTCTATGGTTTTTGTCGAAATTTTTGTAATTATGATTTCCTAATTTCCCTCTCATTGAACCTATTGAAGGAAGGTTGGTGTATTTAAAATTATAAAGTAATGACTGTCATCTATTGAATATTTTGTTTACTTATTGTAACTTAGGAAGGAGTAAAATGGAAATTATTTTGTGATAAGTCAATAAGTGATGCGCTATCCGGTTGAGCTTGGAACCCCTATAGTTTTGTTGATACGTTTTCACATTTTATGTCTCAAGGCTCGTTCATCAACTTGTGATTTTAACATTTTGTCTCTACATCCCTCAGGTCAATATATTTTCAGTTTGGCCAATGCCTTTGAGACACACAGCTGTCAAAACAAAAAAGAAAACAGTGTATCAATCAAACTATTGGGCATTTCACTTCAACTGGATAGCACAGAACTACTGTAGATCACACAGTTTGTGCCATAAATCACAGTTTGCTCAAGAGGTTGTTCAACTTATTTATTGCACTACAGAATAAGAATCATATTTCCCAAAAAAATAATTTGATAGAAAAATTATTTGAATACAGTCAAAGCTCTATGAGAGTGAACCACTCTGACTCACAAACAGGGCTTCCACAACCAGGCATACTATCATCATCATCATGATGAAGGTGATATGATGATGATTGAATGATTTCTTTGATACCACTATTTCCTGTTTTCTTTCAGATGGTGGTTATGACTATCTTCCAGTGACTGTCAATGTCTTAGCAGAATTCCTCAAATTTATAACCTGCTTCTCTACCTCAATCTATATTCAGATATTTAAAGGTAGACTAACTAACATCTAGGTTCCAGAAAATATCCCCCCCCCCCTCCCCCACTCCACAGAAGGGACTGCAAACTCCAGAGGGGGGGGGTCAATTTACCTTCTTCCAAGATTAGCTTAGTCTTACAGTGAACCGCCACCAATTTGTTTATTATCAGTAGTTTTATTAATAGTTTGTATTAGTATCTTTATCACTCTAGCTCAAGTAGTATAGCTCATTTAAGTAGTATGTTCATTTAGTATAGATCATTAGCATAGAAGAGCCTCTTTGTTGGAATGCTAATAAACTATTATTATTATTATTATTATTATCATTAATACTGTATTATCTCTATTAAACACCCTTCCATGGGGGTGGATATTTTCTGGAACCAAACCATGAAACCAGGTTTTAAATGGGACTATACAAACCAAGGTGAAAGTCTCAGCAGACTAATTACTGAAGTCTACAAGTACCTATGCTAAGGTTCTTACCCTTAAGTCTCCAAGGAAAAACTGAAACTTTCCATATATTTACTGTATATCTCCTGGGTCAATTTCTTGTGATTTTCTCATACACTGTTGTTGTATTTGAATCACTATCTCCTGATTTTGGAGCTTTTTGGGATTACCACCTATTGTTTCCAATAGTCGCTTATCTGCATAAGAAAAGAAAACTGAAAAGGATTCTGGTAGTCGTAGTCAAATGATGCAGTAATGCGAATGTCCTATTGCAACTTCCCGTTACAGGGATTTCCAGAGATGTACATATGATACTGGAAGTTAAATTGAAATTGTTTGGTCCCAAAGCAAGTCCACTGAATGTTTCCTGAATCTCTCAAAATCCATTGGAGCAAAATAGAGTGTACATTGTGAGAGAGTCAGAAAACATTCAAGTCAATATTGTTCTTTGTGTGTGCTTTTAGATGTAAATTTGATGTTCTCTTATTTCAGAAGGGAAAACAGCCAAGGATATGTTCTCCTTTGCTGATGTCAGATGGCTGCAATTTTTCAAGTGGTCATTACCTGGGCTACTGTACTTCTTTGACAACCTGCTGGGATTCTATATTTTGGTTCATCTTTCTCCTGTAAGTGAAAAATAAACAAATAATGAAATAGACCTGAACTAGCTCAGTGTGAAACTATTGTTTGTACTTGATGAGATATATTTTGTTGCTTTCATGAAATTTGTGCATGGCTAACCGTAGCTAGGAAATTTTTGTCTGGGGGGCAAGCCCGTGGGGGCAAGCCTTCCCCCCATGGAAGGGTGTTGCATTCACATGCATAATAATAATAATAATGATAATGATGACTTTATTTTAAGAGGGAGCACTAAATAGCCAAATGCTAATAACCTTGTGGCCTGTGCATCTACATGTAGTAAAGACTACCGACAATATGTTACTATGTGTAAACTATTAAAGGTCTGTATTTCTTTTCTTTTTTAACAGGCTGTTTATAGTCTGATGGGAAATTTTGTTATCATCACAACTGCTATCTTGTTCAGAGTTGTACTAAAGTAAGTTGCCACTTTCTTGTGTGAGTGTGATTTTGTCAACAGTAAAAACAAAATTGTAGTAGACTGAATAATGAAATGCTTCCCTGATCCATAGATCTTCTGCATAGCTAAATAGCAAAAACTCAACCTCTTACTCAAAAGGACACCCTAAAAGATACAATATTTTGCAAAAATCTTAATTTTGCTTTGAATACCCCTAAAGATACAGGTCGTGATTTTAACCCCTTGAAGATACGACGTCATATATTAAACTGTTCATTTTTTTGGGGGGGGGGGGGGGGTGTAGCTTTGCATTTTTTGTTTTTTCTTTAAAAGAATAAAAATAACTTCAAGCATCAAACGTGAGGAATTTATCCATTTAAAGCAAGAAAATTAATTACCAGAGATTTCAGTACCTTAGTAAATTCGGGCATTGTCCGCACTATCGCGTTTTCAAATGTATTCGTTTTCAAACTTATACGGATTCACAGCGTGTTAGTATGGACGGGGGATTTAGCTCCAAACAAGTGATCAGGTTTTATTTGATGTTGGTGTGTATAGGACAGTCTGAAATTAGTGGTAGAGTTGACGTCATCGTTTTCGTTTTTATCCGGATTCGACCGTCAACACTAAACGAGATGTATACGGATTCGTCTTGATTCACTTTCGAGAGTGTTTTCAAACTGATATGGATTCGATGAAAACGATCAGCATGTTAGTGTGGACGGAAGGCCTAAACTTATCAAAAAGTATACGGATTCAAACGAAAACGCGTTAGGGGCCGACCATTTGACTTTTGAGGGGGGCCGGGTGGATGATTTTTTTTTGCAAGATTTTTTTTTACTTCTCTAATATATCGTAGGATATTTATTTCGTAAAATTAGTTGAGGATTATAACAAATATGCCCCCCCCCCTCAGAAGTCAAATGGCCCCTTAGTGTGGACGGGGTCTCAATTTACATCAAGTCAAATAAAGCAGACAATTTGTAACCAATTTCGGCAGCTCGCCAAGTAAATAGCCTTTTGTCTAAAGTTAGACTAAAGCAATAAAAATATTTTGCGGTATTCCAGAAAATTATGTAAATTTAAAAGCATAAGTGAATTTTATCAACTCTTTCCTTCGATTATCAAACGGACATTTAATTACATTACACTAAAAAGAACATTGATTACAGTTATTAGAAAATGAGCGTTACTATTTGTCAAAATACTAATTCTTCTTTCCCTTTTTTCAATGAATAAATCGATCTCTCGTCAAGGGCAGTAGAGGAAATTGGATGCATTACCAAACTAGACGCAGAAATCGCCCCAAATTGGGTCAAGCGATATCAGGGCATTGATTAGAAATTAGAAGAGGGCCAGGTGGTGTTGTTGACGTCATTGGACTAGTTGGAATAATGTGATGAAAGTTAGAAGGAGCGTACGGGTAACCGTCAAACTGTCTGGATACAACTCTATCTGGATGAAGCCCAGCGTTACGATGCAAAACATCACAGATTCCTCTTCGGGCGAAGGCTTCTTGATTTCTGGTGCCCCAGGCCCTGAAGATATCCCCATTGCAATTCTATACGGCGTTATTATTACTATAGGGATGCCAGGAAACCTGTTAGTCGTATGTGCTGTTATAACGCGCAAACCCATGCAGTCTACTACAAATTTGCTAATAGCTTCAGTGTCTGTAGCAGACATCTTGTCTTTGCTTTGCAACATGCCGTTTGCGGTTTTAATGGTCTGTCAACTTCCAAAAGGAATCTCTGGGGCGATCCTCTGCTGGTTGTTTCAGTCGACCAATCTTGCCAGTATCACTTGCAGTGTATCAATAGCGACGTTATCGCTATTGGCGTACGAGAGATACAACGCCCTGCTGAAACCAATGAACCCAAAAACGCGTCTTCGGCGCGAAAACATGGTCTATTGGATCACTGGAATATGGATTTACTCAATCCTACTAACAATGCCGCTCTTTCTGGGGACAATTTTCGACGATGAAAGGCGAGCTTGTTTGAGACGTTTCAAACCCCTTGTGCAGCGCATTTACTTCGCTACGTTTGCCATTGGAGTGCTGCTAGCTATTCTATTGATTTTCTTCTGCTACTCAAGAATTATCAAGGGTCTATATTTTAGCAACACCATTTGCTCGGCAGCGCATAGCACGGTGGAGGATGCACAAAACAAGCGCAAAATTGCTAAACTGTTAGTTGTCCTAACAGCAACGTTTTTCCTTTTTCTGTCGCCTCGCATGATCTATCTTCTGTTTTTCGCTTCCACGAGAGGTTTCTTTCACAAGTTTTCGCTTTTTTTGCTTCAGTGTTACTCTGCACTAAACCCGATTATCCTTGTACATCAAAGTTCGAATTATAAAGAGGCATTTAAGGATATCCTCAGATCGTTTGCAAAGAAACTGGGCGTTTGCTAAGAACCATACGTCTCTGTACAGAAACATAAAGTAATTTTTTGAAACAAAATATAAAATGCGTTTCCTGAACTGGGTGTTTTCTCACTTACAACAGATACTTGTTCACTTGATTCAGAAAAAGTCAATGGTGAAACTGTTCCAGAAGGCAGCATCTGCAGAATTGTACATCACTGAATCTGGCTAGTATAATGCGGTATATTTATTTATACTCCTTATGCATGTCCTAAATAATTGTGTTGGCTGAGATACGCAATGAGTCTTCATGACTTCTTCGTGACTTCTAAGGTGTGAAATCAACTATAGAATGCTTTGCCAGAGCGGTCCCGTGTTTTTTAGTAATTCTTTCAAGGTCACCAATTTATGTCGCACTGCAAAAAAGGAATTTTCAAATTTATTATTTTCCCCACCAAACTGTACATCTATGTAAATAGGAGGTACTTAGGCAAAGACATCGACAAAAGCCTAGCAATAACGCTGAAGGAAGAAAAATCTTTTGCTGTTTGCATATGTCATTTCGTAGAATAATTTTGTGTAAATAGAATAAGTAAATTGAAGAGGAGTGGGAGGTGTAAATGGAGTGAATGTCATGAATTAGCATGTGGAAAGGATACAGGGAGAAGATGACGACAAGTATATGTGTTTATGTTAGGCATTTTACTAATTCTCGCGCCCTATTCTCGACCCAGAGCTCCCCGGCTCCAGGGGAGGCTCTGGTGACAGTCACTGACGCATGCGCGAGATTTGATACAGAGCCGTTGAGAGAAAGGTCACGCACGCCCCAACGTTCAAAAACAGCAAAGGCCCTCAAATGAATGTCGCCAGAGCCTCCCCTGCGAGGTGACAAGCCAGGGAGCTCTGGGTACAAGAATATACAGCTATTTCAATAAAGGTTGTCGGCGTCTTGTGAGCGCTAAGCCTACGCGCCCCGTGACCGAAAAGCAGTACGGGTAGAAACTAAATATTCTAATTTGATGATAGCTCGCTGGTCTGAGTGCTAAATTCTACGAAAGAGAGCTTTGTTTCAAGCTAGTAATGTCTCGAGTAATTCATTAGCGTCGTACTCAAGCAGTGAGCCGATTGAAGACCTCCTACCCAGACAACTTTGCGGTCTGGGCGCGTACGACTTCCGATAACGTTTTTTGAAAAAGCTGTATGAGCATGTCAGGTTTTAGAAAAGGAGGGTGCGCTTTTACTTATTTTTTCAGGAGAAAGCTGACACGTATCCAGTGGGCGTCCCTTCTGGTGTTGTTCCTCTCAATTGTGGCTTTATCCAATCAGAATCCAGATACGAGTAAACTAAAGTATCACCACCGAGTGGTTCACGATAAACCCTCGAAAAACTTCGACACCGGCGAAAAACTACCGACGATATGCCGACGAGTACTCATGGCACAAAACTTCACGAGCGTCGCCGAAGTCGATAGCTCGTATTTCCGAATGAACGAAGGCCACGTTCTAGTACTCATTCAGTGCATATTGTCTTCCTCTGCTAATATTTACAACGAAAAAATATTCAAGGAAGGGGGAGGCATGGAAGAGAGTATCTACCTACAGAATAGCAAGCTGTATATGTTCGGAATATTATTCAATGTTATGCCTCTGATTATGCGCTCTGATTTTAGGTTACACGTCTGGCGATGTGGATTTTTCCATGGACACAACATTCAATCGATGAGTCTTATCCTAGTTACTGCCGCTTACGGACTTACAGTGGCGCTAATACTGAAATTTCGAGACAACATGTTTCAAGTCATGACCTTCCAGTTAACTAATGTATTGATAATAACCTCTTCAGTTTTATTTCTTAGTTTTCATCCCGAGCTTGATTTCTTCCTGATAGCTCCCGTTGTGCTGCTAGCGATCTTCATATTTAACTCTGGAAAGAAGAGAACTAGTGTTGAAGTATCGAACCCCGAGGGCCTTGAATATTCACCAGTAGAAAGGGACGATAATTATGAATCATGAATTCCTAGAATGTCAAATGAGATGTGTCCAAATAGAATATATACTGGCTGAACGTCAGAACACAAATAAGTATTGAGTGAGAGTGCAATATTTTTAAGCGATCGCTCAGCTGTCGCAGAGGTAGAACACGGGCCATTCCTGCAGCATGAGTTGCAGCGTGTTGCAGAAGTCGCGAACGCCGCCGGTTTCCATATGTCGCAGCTGTAGTAAAACAACTTTGTTGACGATTTGCAGAACAAGTTTGTCCAGGACAGCTACAACATACGCGCGCTCCTTCCCGTGCGTTGTTTTAATTGCCGGGCATATTTGTAAACGCTCCCTTTGCAGATTTTCCGCATATATGTTTTTGTGCTTCTTATCTGCGATAATACGGCGATCGTGATAAGAAAAGAGGAAAAATGGATGAATGGGAGCAAGCACTAAATGATAATGATGATCGATCTGGAAACTATGAAAATCGCGCGCGAAATAATCAGAGACTGGGCCCGAATTACGTTGCGCGCGAAACTCAACTGACCAATAAAAGTACTGTACTGCAGATTCACCTTTCTTAGCGGTCAGTCGAGGATGCGAAGAAGAAGAGGATTTCTACGATTTTTTGCTGCTTGGAAAATATCTTCACTTCCAAAATGCGTCTACCAGGACACTATTATTCCTATGTGACATACATATTGTTTCCTTTGTCGTTAATTAGCACGAATGTTAGAGGAAACCCGGATTGGTCGTACACAGATCAAAGCACATGGGCGAACACTTGGCCGAAATGTGGTGGACAAAAACAATCTCCAATTAATCTACAAACTAAAGACGTTACATACGATGGATCATTGAAAAACATTAATTTTCTTTATAGAAACCAGACATCAGTGAAGCTGTCTAACAACGGGAAAACCATACGAGCTAATGTGCTGTCCTTGGAGTTTCTGATTTCCGGAGCGGACCTTGGAAACAAGTTTCGTCTCGTTGAGTTTCATTTCCACTGGGGAAGCACCAATACCCAAGGCTCTGAACATCAAATAAATGGACGAAAATTCCCTTTGGAGATGCACCTAGTACATTATAATTCTGATAAATACTCCAATGAATCCGTTGCGAAGTTGCAGCCCGACGGGCTAGCTGTCATTTCTGTCTTATTTGAGCTCAGTTCTGATGAAAATTTGATGTTCAATCAGATAATTGATTACTTTCAAAACGTTTCATCCAAAGGAGACGAGATCATTGTTCAAGAAGTCTCTGTGAGCGATATCTTGCCAAGTGATACGACCAGATATTATAGGTATAATGGTTCTTTGACTAAGCCAGGATGTTATGAGAGTGTAAAATGGATTATTCTGAAGCAAACTGCAAAGATTTCTCAGGAACAACTAAACAAGTTCAGAAGTGTTTATGCTATTGCTACGTCAAAACAATCTACGAAACCAGAAAAGAAGTTGGTAGACAACTTCAGATCAGTGCAACCACTGAATAAAAGAACTGTTCGCAAGAATTTTGGTGAGTATAGGGTACCTTTAAGTTTATTTCCATACTCACTTTCCATTACATAAGCTTAATTATTTGTGGGTTATGGCATGTCTAGACTTGAAGGTGACTGTAATAAGCTTACATACTTGACCATAGTAGTGTACTAACTATGACTTAACCTAATTGGAAAAGATAAGAGTACTGTATTTAAGTTTAACTTCAACAGCAAGCCAATCACAATTTTTTTAGCCATTTCCAGTAGTGTCCAAGGAAATCTTTCAATGAGCTTCATTTTAAAGAGATTTCTTTCTTGAAGTGATCAAATGTGTTGAGCAGAATACAGAATATGCACTGACCAGTTCAGGGACTAAACCCAATTAATCATTGTTTGGTTTTTGTTTGCAATCTGATTGGCTGAAATAACACAGATCTAACCACTTGACCATTGCAGTGGGGCACAAAATAAGCAAAGAAAGGAAGAAAGTCTGTTTAACTTTTGACACTCATCTAAAATCAGCTCTGTGGCAATGACTAATAATCAGTACTCTAATCTTTCTCTCTCCAGATGAGCCACCATTCCCTTGTGGCAAAAGAACCAGCCTCACTGCTGACTGCCGCCATATGACAGAAGGCAAAGAAGTGTTTTATGAGATAGAGGTACATGCTTGTACTCTACCTGTCTCTGTAACTATCAAACTCAGTATCCCAGGGCTGTTTGATACAACAAGGACTGGTAGTGAGGACATCAGAACTCCAATACAAATTGGTAAGTTAAGTACAATAGTTCAACCCTCTTTCATAAAGGTTCATGTCAGAATATTCCACTGGAAAAATGTTAATAGATAGGCTTCTGATGCATGAGGCCTGCTCAGATGTTCTCTCCTAGTCTTGAATTTCAAGACCCACTTCTTCACTAACCATTAAATTATTACAGCTAAAACCGGTGCATCACAACCCACCTTTTCAAAACATTTTTCATTTTTTTTTATTTCTGGGTTTGCTGTTCTGCCAGTACACTCACCTGTCGTCCCTCTTAACGACAACCAGACAATGTTGCAACAAAAGAATCTGATTGGGTCATAAGGTTTGTCTGGTGGAACAGCAAATATAAAAGGAAGTTGGTGTTTTGAAAGGTTATGATGCAACTAGCTGTAACAGCCAGCTTGCTGCTGTCTGTTGAATATGCCAGATGTAATTGTAATGTATTCTGAATAATGTAGGTCTAAATATATGCCTGGGTTTGATTATTTTCAGGGTCTCTGGATCATGGGGTTACCATGGAGATGCACTATCATGCTGATGGCAAAAATGCTGGAAAAATACACATTACAGTGAGTTGAGTGCTTTATTTACTATTTTTCATAATTCTACAAACTCTGAAACAACAGTCTAATCGTGTGTTAGTAGCTTCCTTCAATCACACAACTAACACTTAGCAACTGCAAATATCAGAGGTTTCGTAAAAGATACTACAAGGGTTTGCTTAGATGTTTGATTCAGGGGACACACTGGGCAAAAAGTACCCACAACTTTGTCACAACTTTGTCAGTTTAAATCCAATCTCAACCAATTTTGTGAGGTAAACAGTACTCATAAAACTTACAAATCAGTTCTTTTTAGAATTTTGAAATTAACAAATTTTGGCATGAAAATCATCAGCAATATGACCCTAAAATTTCAAAAGTGATGTGGGTGTCATTGGAAAGATCTTGTTGAGACAACAACAAAACCGAAATTTTTGGAATAGCAAGTTGCATCGAGAAGTTCAGGATGTTTTGAAGATTGTATTTTTTTGTTCTATCTTTAGTAACAAAATGCTATTTTTAGTAACAAAATGGCGGAAAATGCAATCTTCACAAAAACATAACTTCTTGATGCAACATGCTATTCCAAAAATTCTTTCGGATCCTTCCAACGACACCATGTATGTATTTAGAATCATGGAAAACTTGACTGATGTTCTTGTTACCAGGTTTACCAAGCACCCTTATCAGCATTTGATGCTAATAAAATCAAGGTTGTAGAGGAATATTTCACTGTAGCAGGTGTTTGCCCTGCAGGTAATAACATTTTAGTTATTTCTTCTTAATAATAATAATAATAATAATAATAATTTATATAGCGCCTATACATATATGTTCTAGGCGCTTTACATCCATTAAAAGACAATTAACATTTTGATTCTAGAACAATAAAATAGTAAAATCATGGTTATCATAATAAAAAATTAAAATTTAAAATTATCTTAGTACACCAGTGTTCTTAAAGAATAATACATGGGCATGCAGGGGTTTGAAATTTATCATTGAGTGTTCAAATTGAGTGAGTGCAGCGAATGAGTGAGATATCAAATTTGAACATAAGAAGATGAATTTCATATCTCCAAGTGCCCATGTATTATTCTGTTTATTATATAAACTTTTTTGTGAAAAAAAATTTGATTTGATGAATTTTGTGACAGTGGGCATTATCGTAATTTTTCACACGTGCAAATTATGATTGCGAAGTAAGATTGCGCAAAATATCGTCTGATACTTTGCCGACAAGGTAGTGGCCGAAATCCTGATAAAACACTATAGTTTATAGAATAAAATGTTTTTCCCACTGACAATAATTTCATACCCTGGGGATGCCATTTTTAATTTATCTCATGTTATACCAGATATTCCTCATAAGAAGGAGGTGTCTTCGGGCACCTACCCTACAAAAACTACATACCCTACAAAAATGTCTGAAAATGGCACATACAAAAATTTCAAAAAACACAGAATTACAAAAAAGATTATGCCTTACGAATCTTATGGAATCTCAATCCATCCTTCAGTCGAAAACTGGTTTTAGTGATATGTAGTCAAAGAACAGCTAACATAAGACATCATCTAGGGTCTTTAAAAGGAGACTGATGTAATAAAAAAGTAGAAATACATAAAATTTCACATTAATTGTAAAATGCACGTCAGTGATTGAATAAAACAGAATAGGAGAATTAATAACCCTTTGTGCTCCTTTTACAGCAAATTGCTCAGTAGAAAAGTGGGATAAGCATTGGTGCACTGCCACTATAGGCTACGCAAACGACACACTGGACCTTGGCTTCTCTTCTATCTTGTTTGAGCAGTGTAGTCCTTCATCACCAAGTATGAGGGTAAAGTTTCACTCTGTTATCTTTTTCCTAGGTCTAATCTGTAATTTGCCAAAAAGCACCCCACCCCTTTGAAGGCCAACTTACACTGCATGATTTTCTCCTAAGTCTGTTGGATGCAACAAGCTTGTGTCATGCCTACAATTTGAATTGTAGCATCAAAGTCAAGCCCAGGATATCATACAAGCATATCAGCCTTTATAACCCTTACCAAATATAGGCCCCCCTGGATTCCGTATGGAAAAACATATCCAGATTGTGAGATTACTAACAGTTATGATAAAAAACGTTTTCTTACCTGATTCATTTAAACCCTCCATAGGTGAAAGTGTACAGACAAGAGGAACGGTGGGTGTGGGCAGCAGAGAAAACATTCAAGAACAATGACATACAGGACATCGGCTTGACGGGAAGCATTGTGCAAGGTGCTAAGATGGAAAAGAGAAGCTCAAGTAACACCCGATGGTCAACTGTGACATTTGAGGCCTTCATTAAACATGTACAAGGAACAGACATTGATTTCACGGTAAGGGCAATGCGTCCACTAGGTAGCTCTAGTGATTTGGTCTGTTCAGTGGCGGATTTTTTTGCTCAGCAGCGGCACCCTGCCCCCCCCCCCCCCCTTTCTTGGAAGATTTTCCCATACATTTACTGTATTTGATGAAAGAAATGCAAATTTTCGTCCTATGTTTTCACTACCGGAAATTCTGAAATTCCTGGATCCGCCCCTGTGCATGTCTTTGTTCCTCTAAAAGAAATTATGCCATAGTTTGATTTCACGAATATGGCTTAGCTAACACTCTATAATCTATAATTTACCATAAAATGCCTGACCCTTTTTTACAAAGCGTGATACAGAGCCAGATGGGTACTAAGCTTGTAATACACTAGGAACATAGCACTCCTGGTATTTTCATCTGAGCAGATGCCAATTCTAGTGATATCCTTATAACCATGGATTTGCTTGCTTTAAGACAATTTGACTTCTGTTTATTTGAGCTTCACATAGACTGGCAACCAAAACCCTACATCCCAAGTCTTGTTCTTATAGTTTTGGTATTTAATGTTTTATAGCTGTACATGGTGAAAGGAGACATTGGAGGACGTTTTCTTATCCTGAAGGACCGGTACACCTATCCTCAGAGCATTTGCAACTTTAAAGGTTAGTGGAAATAGCTATCCGACAGAACCAGAACTACAGATCTCATGCACACCGTTCTGGTGCACTAGCATAGAGCCATGGCTATAACCTTTATACAGGAATTCATAATTTGCATGAAACACCACAGAGCTTCGCTTGTACCTTGTAGTCCGGTCAATTTAGCGTTTAACCTGGAAAAAATTGCAACATGGAATTTTCATACAGCAAATTCTCAGAAACATATGTGAGAAATACGTGTCCAAATTTTGTGAAAATCCGTTCGGGGGAAGCTGGTTAAATTTGGGGTTTTTCCGTCTGCACGAAGGAAAGCCCGTTGTTTTCGGTGGCACACAATTCGAATTGAGGGCTATAGACTGTAGGGCCGTAACTCGGTGTGATATTGAACGAGATATCGAGCAATTTATTTCTACTGTATAATTTGATTGCATAGATGTGAATTGTGTGTTTGTTTATAACCAATTCTGCAAAATAATAACTAAATAATCGTGCGTTTTGACAAATCCCATATGATCCTTGTATTTCCCGCGTGGTGATACACTAAAGTTCGAATATTATACGCTAAAAGAAATAAAAGAAATAAACTGTTCATAGCCGTAACTCATCGTTCAGAAATTATTTGTTTCAACCGAAAAACCTTGTTAAATCTTCCCCGGTTTCATCTGTACAGTCTATAAACATTCTCCCAGTTTCTGTGTTTTCAGTGTCTAAGTGCCGCCGAAAACAAGTCGCCCTTGACGTCGCCGGTAAAAACATAAATTTAACCAACTTCCCCCGGCCGGATTTCTACGAAATTTGGATATGTTATTCCTACATATGTTTTTAACAATTAGTACCAAAAATTTCCCATGTTGCAATTTTTTCCAGGTTCGGGTTTTTTCGGGCTAATTTGACCGGACTATTGGTGCGAAGTCAAACTAGTGCACTACCACACTTTACCAACCATTTGACAGCGCAACAGATGTTACTAGTACAGGACCTCACGCAAAACATACAACCCACTGGTGCACTAGCACACTACACCCACCATAAAGGAACAGCTGTCACCAGGGGCGTACGCAGGATTTGTAAACGTTGCAGTCACAGCCTCGGGCATACGCAGGATTTTTCAAATCTACAAGCCAAGCCATGAATGCAGTGTAGTACGTGGACCAAAGTCAACACAAAAATTTGCAGTGCCTGCAGGCCTATAGGCTGCATACGCCACTGGTCACTTGTTACAGGACCTCGTGCACAGCCCAGAAGCTAGAGCTGGTGTAACTAGTACACCATGTTGTGTATGTAAGAACCATACGTAACCTGATACAGGACCTCTCGTATGGTATGCTGATGACACAGCGCAAAATGTGCACTAGCTATAGGGACTGGCGTGTCTCCGTGGTACGATACGTTTTCGTGTGTGACCTCAGCTTATTAATATATGACTTATGTTTTCCAACTTTGGCTCCCAACACAGGTAAAACGAGTGCAAGTCGTAAAGTAGCGATTGGGGTGTCTGTGGGACTTGTTGTCGTGGTCATGATAGCCATCACTCTATGGGTGATGTACCGCAAGCGACAACAGTTCTTTGGTCATCAACCAACTCTAGTCGACGAGATAGATGTGCAGGATGCTGATCAACTTTAACTTGAAGGCCCTATTATTACTAATATTGAAATATATTTGCACGAATGATAAATTCCCTGAACGTTATTCAAGGGTACGGTCAGCAAGCTGATCTCGCCTAGCCGTGCCCGTTCCTGTGTTTGGATTGTACAAGTCAAACCTAGTTAACATTTGATGTACGAGAAGATTTTCTGAGGAGATGGAAAAGTTTTCTGCTCAACTGCAATATTTTTAGAATGCTTTGTGCTGTTTGAAATGCTTTGCGATGCAACAAAAATCGTTCTGATTGGCTAATTTGAGTACAAGAAATCAGCTGGAGTAGCCTGCATAGCGAGTGTCGCAATACGTTGAGCGATCCTCTCATCCTCGACATCCCTTCCCTTGGAACCGCTACGAAGACTAAAAAGTTCAGATAAGTGTTGTCAGTGTCAATTTGACCTGAAGTGGGAAAGTCATTTGTCGCAGTGGCTAGTTTCAGAAATGTTTATTGCAAACGAATACGGCGCAAGTTCAATCTAGTATATCAGTATATTTTGTGTTTTTTTTTTTTACTTTCTGGGTGAGACAACTTGTATCACTAGTGCGAACCACCCATAAGTGAAAGGATCAGTTCCTTTTAGTGAGTAGATTTTTATCATTTAAAATTTTTCCTTGGACTATTGGGAAAGTATATGGTGTTTAATGTTTTGTTCAGTCCCACTAGCACCAGCCATCTAAAAAGCTAGAAGTTTTAGCATGAAGTTTCTGCAGTTCACAGCCTTTTTTCTACTTAAAAGTAGATGGTTATGACGGGAAAAATCAATCAATAATAAAATATTAACCTAAAGTAATACAATGCATTTACAATTATATATAATGCACCTTGGTGTTCTTTTTTTTTATGATCCCCACGCACCTACGGATGTTAATATTTAATGCGTTTGTAGTGAAATAAAATATTGGTTATACATTTCAATGGTTGATGTATTTACTCCCTCCAAGCCATCGCCACGAGTTTTTAAAATAGACCTTTATCACGTTAACATTTATTGATAATATCTAATAGTTATCAGCAAATGAATATATGTTTTTACTGGCTGGGAGGTCCGTATAGGGAAAAACTGTGACCGAGGGCTGGAAAATGTTGACCGAGGCCGGAGGCCGAGGTCAACATTTTCCAGGCCGAGGTAACAGTTTTTCACTATACGGACCGACCTAAAGCCGGTGAATAACTTATTTATTTTTTCCAACTCTAAAATTTGATTTTTTCGATGAAAACAAGCGCGCGCAAATGGTTACCGTGACCTAGGTCAGAGATAGGAAAATATTGCCCCCGCGCGCGCGCCTTGAGAACCAATCAGAATGCAGCATTCGTTACCGTGCCCTCGAGGAAAAAAATAAAACCCAGTATTCGATTCTACACATTCATATTAGCAAAAATTGCAAAGAGTAGTGAAGATTGCTTAAATGCCGGCTGAGATATGAATTTTCAAATCTTAATCATATGGCTTACTTTATTTTTTACAAAGAAATGTGTGGGCAAATAAGTCAAGCATCGACTTGACGTATTTCCCCATAATTTCTTTGTAAAACGTAAGCCATAATGGAGAGTTTTGGAAATTCATATCAGCCAATTTTCAAGAAGTTTTTCTGAAACTTTGCAGCTTTTCTAATACGGATGTGTAGAATTGAATGCCGGGTTTCATTTCCTGATAACAATTAGATATTATCAATCAGTATTAACGTATTAGTTTCCGCCCTCGCAAGTGCAGAACCAACCACGGAGACCCAGGGAATTTTTCCTCTGCTACCCGCTCGCGAGAAAACGTTAGAGGAAAAATCCCCTGGGTCTCCGAGGATGGTGCAGAACAACGTCCTTCCAGAATTCTTTTTTGTCCGCGTTTCGCGCACTTGGAACACTCTGCCAGTTACATTTTTTTGTAAAACGTAAGCCATAATGGAGAGTTATGGGAACCGAGGTTTTTTCTCGCTCACCTGCGCGTGACTGTAGGAAAAATACAGACTCGAGAGCTTATCTCTCAACCAGTTTAGATCATGACTTCTTGAGTACTACGGGAGGGCGTTGGTACAATCCTACGATGATCCGAGGTCATTTAAGACCATCTGTGTTAAATGTCATGTACCTCGCCTCCTGGACACGCCCATCTCTTGCTGTTTCTAGTCATTTTAAATGTTACATGTTGTCTTAACGTTTTTCGTAGTTTTACCCATGGGCCCACAGTAATTGGCTTTGCTGTTGTGGTGTCCCTGTTTACATGTCGTGTCAATAGGCCATGTTCGAATTACGCTCCAATGCCTACAAACAATAACCTCAAGTCGAGGCTTTCTTCTGAAATTACTGTAAATGTATTAGAACTTGGAGAAAGCCTCGATTTGAAACTTTTGTCTTGTGAGCATTGGAGCGTAATTCGAACCTGGCCTATTCAGTCTTGTTTTTCTCCTCGCACGTTATTTTTTTTTTCCTGTATTATTTCCTATTTTGTAGACGAAGCATAATAAATAAATAATTGAGGCTTATGGGGGTCGGTTATCGTACAACTCTTTAGCGTGAGACTATTGATGTCACAAACAGCTCCGTTATGGCTGTGCATATCTTTTATATTTAGGCTTTTTGTAGCCCTCGAGCGTCTACAGGTGGTCGTTCGCATCCTTCCACCTCCCGGTCGTTGCCTCCACTGTCGTTGCCTCCACTGTCCAAACGACCGAAGCCTCTAGCTGAAGACTGAGATATGCAAATTCGGACAACACATAATAATTTTGAATTTATTTGTATGCGACACAATAATAATATTACATAATAAAATGGCAATGTGATCCATTCCATTAATATACATCTTCCCAAAATGAAGAAAACAAAGAATAAAGTTAACGCTGTTTCCCTAAGAACATATTTTACCCTTCGAAACTAGGATAGGAAAACGTCAGGTAATGTTTACAAAGAGACTGGTGCAATTATCAGGAGTGAGCAGAAAAGGTCATCTAGATAGACATATTCTAAATAAGAAATTTCAAGGGTAAAGACCAAGTGTAGTTCTTTAACAGGTACATCAACCGTCATCATTTGCAGACAATTATTAACAGGGCTTGCGGAGCCAGGGGGAGCCACATTTCGTCAAGTTCTCATAAATTTTCACTAAACCCATCCCCCCATCTTCCCCCCACCTTGCCATACAATCTTACTAATGAACCCCATTACTTTGACAACTGTTCCGCCGTCCCTGATAAAACCAAAAACAAAACAAACACTTTAGTCCGCAAAGGATCACGGTAGGCCTTGAACTAATGAAGAGATTTGTACACCAGCGTTTCACTAGACTAAAAGCAAAGTGGTTAAGTTTTGTTGCACAGCAAAATCACAAATTCCAATGCTTTCTTATATTATACGATATCATAGGCTTTATAAAAATAAGAGGCAGGGTGAAAGGCCGAGAGTCCCTGGATCTAACCACGGGCGCTAGGATAAAGATATGAAGTAGATCTAAATCAAACCTTACGACGGCTGCGGACCTTCCAGCACTAAAAGCGAGTAATTTGGCCATTCGCCAAAGAATGGACTCCAAGCAATCTACACATATAAAAATCGAAAACAAACAAAAAGTTGATTTTAAAAATGGGCTAACTTTAAGCCTAGTATTCGAATCCCTAAAAATTAAATGTTAAATGTTTTGAACAACGCAGTTAGGCAGTTGGGCTAGAAAAGTTCATTCTCGAGGATTTTTATTCCCAATTATATCTACCGGTATTTTATCGTAACGCCCGTGCTATGACTAGACAACAAACTTCCACTTTTGGAATATTGCATGTAAGTATATATGCAATACGCTGTTATTTGCGTGTTATAGGGTTGATCTAAAATACATGAAGTCACTCTTTGGAATCTCCGAAATGAGATTCAAGTCTTCGCGAATGTTGTCTAAATACGAATACCTTCACACACTCGCCCTATCACTCTGCCTAACTTTAATTTGAAAATGCCTATTCTTGAAACACTAATTTATTGCCCCCTTTTAAACCACTGTAAATAAGTTATATATAGCTTTAAAATTATAAATTTGAAACAAAAATAGCTATAAAATCAGAAATTCATGCAGCATAGAAATTTACATGAGGAAGCTACAGCGGCGGACAGAAGTATCGTAAACACCCAGTTCACCTTCCGACATAGAACAGGGGAACGGGGAACAGCCTCGATGGCCAAGTGTTTACTTACTTTTGGCCCCGATTGTGGCTCGTGCAAGAAAAGCTGTATCTAAAAACAGAGCTGAAGATTGGGTATTTCTATATGAAGCAGTAAATCGTACTAACACTACAATTTTTAACAGGAAATTCTACAATTATAATATACCTATCTCATTTACAATGTAGACCTGAATTATACAAGGCACGTCTTTTCCTAGTTATCGAAGATGAAAAGTTTTGTCAATTTTTCAAAATGAAAGAAGGCTAATGGAAAGAAGTAAACATTTCTATGGGTGAATTTCTGACTGAAAGCAATTTCTTAAACATTGTAACTAGTATAAGTAACGTTGAAACAACACAACTGCGTTTATAGAAAAATGTGGACATGAACACCGAGATTGAGGAGCTTACAACTGAGCATGGCCAGAAATAACATGTTTGTTATCCGTTAGCCTGCTTAGCAAGCGCTCCCCTGGAGTGTCCAGCTTCTCGCCGCTTTCCTCCTGTTTGTTTGTTTCTTTTCCATGAACACGGGAATGCTTGCTATTCCGGGTAGTTATCCGTACAACGTTCGTGTGATGAACATTTTCCATGAAATTACCACATTTCTAACAAATCCAGTTGTGTTGCTCCAAGACAGTCAGAAGGCACAGCTCGCGCTTTAGAATATTATCAATGTTGTACATTGTGGTGAAAAAACATTCTTCAGAAATACTTTAGAAGTAATTTATAGTACGTCCACGTTAGTACGTCCACGTTTAAAAAGATTAAAACAGAAGTAATGGCATTCTTTCCAGCTAATCACAAGCCAAACACAACAAGGCTGCGTTTTCTTCGTAGTCTCATTGGTTGAGAGTCTTAACATGATTTCTCGGGAAATCAGAAGAAAAAAAACATTTCTGTTACGTGAACGCTGCTCTGACAAGCTTGAGTTCTGCCTTCTGTCTGTGAATTGTAAAACCTAGAGCTAGCCTAGAAAACCTAGTTGGTCATGTGGGACGTTGTTTAGCTGCCATAAACTCGTGATAACTAACTGTTACTTTCTCGCTCTGATATCTGGTGACTTTGACAGTGTTTCTCATTTCAGGACTAATATGGGCCTTGTAACCACCCTTGCGTAGTAAGGAATCTATCGTCTGGATCTGGCTCCATCCTGAAAATACACG
Source organism: Scolanthus callimorphus (assembly GCA_033964015.1). Lineage (NCBI taxonomy): Eukaryota > Metazoa > Cnidaria > Anthozoa > Actiniaria > Edwardsiidae > Scolanthus > Scolanthus callimorphus. The sequence continues at coordinate 955,286 of JAWWUD010000033.1, read as the reverse complement.
GCACTTATGAGTTAGGCTGGGGTGAAACCAGCTTAACAATGGGAAGTTTGCAGGTGTTGCGTGACACTTTGAATTTTGATCCTAGCAAAATAAAAATACCATATCTGAAAAGAGCTCATCGAAATATGTGAAATCCTAAACTTTTTAGGTAGTTTCGATAAATAACACAGAAGTTATGAGCGTCGGAAGTTGGTTGTTTTCCTATAGGTTTAATGTTGTGGTGGGCAACATTTGCCCAACATAAAACGTATAGTGAAACAGTCAACTTCGGGCGCCAATAACCGACTGCGTTTTCAGTTTTTGCAGTGTTCTCCTAGTGGATTTCCGCCCAGTTTTTAATGAATTACGCCTATAATGCTGGAACAAGGAGGAAAATTACGACTGTAATTTTTCCTCTACATTTCGATGTTGAACGGGCAACCTAACCAATTCAACATGGTGATGTGATTGGCTGTAGACCACGTTTGGTTTGGCATCATGATCATTAAAGCCCTGCCTCGTACCCAGGCACGTTCTAGTGATTTTCGAGGCGAGAGCGACTGGGAGCGAACTAGCGCGAAAGGCCTCGTGGGAAGGGCGAATTCCCTTGATCCTTTGCGTCAACGAACCGTGCACTCGCTTTCGCTGCTCCTACTAAATAGAGACGCCTAGGGACGGGGCAGATTAAAGCCAGCAAAAGGCAATCTACAGGAACCTGGCAATTGTTTCTCGATTGTTTTCCTCGTCATTGATTTGCTTACCCTGTTCTTTGGCCACTTCTGGTAGATATGTAGCTGTGCGCTTGTGACCCTTTTCATTGTAAAATTCTATTCTTATGCCATGGACACCAATCTTGGAATGTGTGCAAAAAAAGAGAAACATCAATATTGTCAGAAACTGCTATAACACTAGGGGCATCACTGAATGAAAAAGGCATGTAAGCCGGTGTCCCCGTTTTATGGTCAGCGGCCCCGCCTCCCCTTCAATTCCAGATCCTGTCTAAGCCCCCGGGAACACATTACCTATAACACTGGAATACAAGGGGCTTAAACGCTTGAATTTACCGATGGAAAAAATACTCTTGGCACTTATAGATATGCATGAAAGGCTTTCGATATAATTACTCATTATTTGTGACGAGTGTAAAATTGCCGAAATCAACTTTGTCTGACTTTCGCTGATCCAAGCACAATCGAGTTCTACCCTCTGTTTTTATTACTCGCACCACTAGTCCTTTCGATCTCTAAACTGAACTTTGAATGTTTGTATGTTGCGAGAGGTGAGTAATGAAACGTCAAATTGAATATAAGATGCCAGAAGCGAAACAGCCCAATTCAAGCACAAATATAAAAGACTGAAAAAGAGGGAAGGTGGAGGGAAGGGAAGGAACATTTATCTAAGGTTGTAACCAAATATCACTACATAATTGTTTATCAGACATAGTTTAGAAGCGTTTTAAATAGCCCCATGGTTTTGTGCCACGTTCATCAACAGCCCTAGTGTAAATATTACGGAGAACACAAGAGATGTCGCTTGAGGAAAGAGTGTGGGTTGCAGGACTATTCCATAGGGCAAATCCTTTTTTCGCAAATACAAGTTCACATTCTGTGAGCACCACTTTTATACAAAGCTACCATCTCCTGGTTTGCAAACAGTACAGCTCGAGTACTTCAGGGTGAGGGAAGCCCAATAAAAAAAATCAATAAAGAGGTTAACTTTGTTTTCATGTTCGCACAAGAACTGGAGAAGTGGGGTGCCAACAAAAATAAGCAAATAACTTGATATTTACAAAAAAATTAGTAAGTAAGTGCGTTGGAGACCTCTTTGCCATTTCACATCACGTGGGAAGGACAAATAAATTTCACCAAGTATGCTCCCCATATAATTCTCTGCTTCTGCTGCCCCTGTATCTCTGCTACAAGCCTGATTTGGGGCTGTCTCGCTAGTCCTGTTGCAATATTGACTCACCTCCCAATCCAAACAGTTAACACCTTCTTCGAAATTAGTTAGAACTGATACTGAACAGTGTAAATTAGCTAATTCATCTTTTGTGATAGGCGGAAATCGGCCATCTCGTAATGCACTGAAACAAAACATAATCTACACATGTAGTCAACATAGATGGGGGGAGAAATCCAGGGGGGCTGACAACTGGGAACTTTCAGATGTAGTGAAGTAACTAGCTTTATTATGTAAACACCAATCCAATGAAATACCAGGTGATCTCCACCTGAAAACTTGAAATAGCACACTTGCCTTTGCTCAATGCTGGATTTTTAGGCTTATTTAACTCAAATAAAATTAGGTATTTCATTGATGTTTATATAATAAATAGAACATTACATAACCACTTGGAGATACAAATTTTATCTTCTTGTGTACTTGAAGATAAAATTTGTATCTCTGCATGGTCATGTAATATCCTCTATATAGTTCATTGTAGACTGCTTGCAGCCCCTTCATTGGTGAATGTCCGTAAATCGAGCGAGATATTTTTTTACCCACAGCGCGCTTCGATTTGTTTATGGTGTGAAGGAGAGAGAGCCGTGTCACGGGGGGAAACAACTTCTTTCAGCAAAACATTCTATAACTTCCCTACTGGTAGATAAAGTATAGACTTATATAACTTACCTAGATAAGGTATATTCTTTAAGGCCCGAGTGTAATGGCATGGTAGCAAAAGTTCCTATGCAGCCCCGTAATCTTCGGTCATGGCCAATTTTCCAAGTAACAAATAACGGACTAGAAAACAATTGGCAGAACTGTTACAGCTGTTTCAGGTAACACGCGACTTCACTGTTGTCAGATTGTTGGAGTTTGGCAGTTGGGGTTTTCTGCATTGTCCATCAATGCAATCCATGTGAGCCAATCAAATCCTTGCCCAGTGCATTTGTTTGGCTTCCCTTGCAAGGCATGTCGCGCCAAAAGCCCATTCACTGCACTAGGCGATTTGATTGACTTTGCAGAAAAACTCAACTGCCAAAAATGTTTTGTACACTCTGGGTCGCATGTTACCTGATACAGCTGTAATTAAAATAACATAATTTCATAAAGGTGTACTGATATTTACAAAATTGTCAGGGGGATCAACCTGCATTTAACCTTTATTCAAATCGTAATTTGATCATGTTTAAAAATTTGACAAAGTGCAAAAAATATCATTCCCACGTTTTTAACTTATTGTGGCTGGATTACAACAGTACTTGACAATTTTTTCTCAAAATTGCTGTCAACTCCTATTCATTTATTTGTGCATTGTACAGTAGGATGCAAGGAGAATTAACAATTCATCTTGCATCTAACGGGTAATGAATTCTTCCAGGTTTTTCCATCAAATGTTTATTTTAAGATAGTTGCCTTGGGTTTCGCCTTTGTATATTCTGTTTGGCTAAGGCAGTGGGTTTTTTAGATTTGATCATGTGTTGCCTTTGTTAGTAAGCCAAAGTTCAAAGTTCTTGCTTTGTGATGCATATTTTCAAATCACTTATTTGGCTTTTAGGCTTTCCTGTTATGTAACTCAAAATATCTGAGCTACCAGGCCCTTGACCTGAGAAGTGCAATCTTCGTTTCTGTCGTTTCAAACAATATACTAGTCCAATGCCGTGGATGAAGCTAGATGAGTGTACTTCAGTCAGGATTTTGAAAATGCTAAAATAGATTTTTTTTAATGTGCAATCGCAGATAAAGAATTCACATTGTAACCAAAACATACATGTATTACTGACAAAATATATGGGGTAAACATGTTTTCCCATCAGGATGCGTCACTTTTCAACCATTCAGAAATGAGACAAACATTATTCATTGTAAAAAGTAATTAAAATAAAGCATATTACAGACACTCAAACCTTGAATACTTGGTTAAATTTTGTTTGCTTTTCTCGCTGAAACTGTTTGAAAAATGTTTTAGAACCATGGCAAAGTTAAAATATTCATTTCAGAATCTGAGTCTCCCAAACCTGCAGAAAAAAATGTGAAAGAAATGTATAGGTTCATGGTTTGAGTGTCCTGACTGTAACTGTCTGCCTATATTTACTTTTATTTTTTAAAGCAATTTAAACTGTGCTGAAGAAGTTTTCTAATATCAATTTCACACTAAAGCGAGAACTTAATTTTAAAAATATTCATAAATAAATTAAGGAAAACTTTGCCATTATCTAGAGGTATATACTGTAGCAAACAATGCAAATAAATTGAATTCAAAAGATATCTTGATTAGAATGTCAATCAAATTTTCTAGACAGAATATGCTATGCCTCATTTAATTTTCTGTTGTGTATGTTTGTTTCTTCTAATTGCAGACGGTTTCAGGATAAAAGAGCATATAGCTTCCATATGTCATGATTTTAACCTGAGCATGGAGACCTAATAGAGCTGTTAATTAATCTTGTTGTCACTACAGATTTAACATATTTATAAAACAAAAGCTGCTTGTGTTTTGTATCCTTTTAAAAATACCAGAGATTTTCCTATACAGTGTGCTCTTAGCCAAAATGAGGTTAGTAGTTGCTTATTGTTAAATCAGCAACATAATGCAGGAAAAAGGTACACTTTGATCAACAGGAGTCCGTAGGTCAGTGTAAATCTTAGCTTAAAGCTCACCTAAGCCATTGGAAAGACTTTATTTTAATCAATTGAGCAGACCTTGCCAAAGATTGTGGTGCCAAAATTTCACAAATTCATTTCAGAAATTCCAAAAATTCAAATCAATTCATTTTGTGTTGTCAAGGTTCATGTGAATGTAACCTATGACATGTGTTACAGTAAGTATTGACCCCCTTCCCTATGTCACTGAAATATGTGTACATGTAGGTTCTAATCTCATACTGCAACATTTCATTTCCAAACTATGCTCCACTGACTTTGAACAATAGCTTCAAATTGTCCTGGCTTTGAGCAAACTACAGGAAATGTACCACATTTAATTAAGGCAGGGCCTTAACTTAAGGTTATTGCTTTGTAGGGACTGGAACATTACTTGGAAATGGGCTGTTCTGCTGCATGTACTAAATCTTCACATTTGACTAAAAAAACTTATTGTACCCTCTTCTCTAGCAAATAAAGTATGCTATTGTATCAAAGAAAACAAAAAGGAAAGGAATAGTGGCTGACTTCATGGCATTGCAGCTCAAAGGCTGAATTTCAACTAAACTTACAGGGCTAGAAGACCTGCCAGATTAAAAACTGGTATGTTCTGGATCTCAGTAATTTGAAAAATCTGCTTTCATACAATTTTTTTTCTAAAACCACAAGGTCTGATCTCAGAAAATATCAGTTTGAACAAAATTCAAGGATAGATTTTCAGGATGAGCCTTTTTCAAGGTAGTATATTGATTATGTTTAAAGAAGTGGTAGGCCTTTATTTTCCAAATATGTATCTTCCTTTAAATTCAAAGTAGACAGTTTCTAAGCAATTGCATGCATTTAATGAGAAACGAGAAATATCCATTTCCCTTGGAGCCTCAAGAAGTCTATCCCACATTTCCCTTATCATCATCCCTCTGAATGTTCTAATCAACAGGGAAATCATCCATTGGGCAAACTGCACCTTCAACAAGAAGGTTGCTAAAAACAGGATTGAGTACTCATTGAGGGGAAACATTCCAATCAAATAATTTATTGTGGTTTTAGATATAAAACATATATATTATGCCAAAGGAACATTATAAATTCACTGAAGAACAATATTTTTTTGCAATTAATCCTGATAATGTTTCTCGGTTCAGTAAGGTCCTGTCCCTGAGAATGTGAATTTAAGTTGAAATACATTGTTTGGAAATACGACTTCAGCTCATATAATCCCTTTACAATGGCCTACTTTGTCTGTATTTTCCATAGATATTTTTTTGCATGTGGGAATAGTCTACATTTAATACAGAATATGCTTATTTTGACATTTAGGTACTGGCAGCCTAAACACTGCACTAGTAAGCTAATGATTTATTGCTACCATAGCAACTTTTATTGGTTTTCATTAAAGCAAGAGTGTATGCAAAACTATCCACATCTTGTTTTTTTATAGAAATATATCAATTTTTCTTTTTGCATTTCATTTCTTAATTTCATTGCTTCCTCAAAAATACAAGTTAACTGGTGCAATTAACAAATTATAAAGAAGGCAAAGATGTTAAATTATCATTTGTATTGTCAAGAAAATACTGCACATATAATATTAGTCTGTGTAATCAGCCCTGAAAGACATACAAAATTTAATATTCAAATTTGGTTTCCTATTCTGCTGGCTGGTGGTGGCTTTTCTGCACGGGGGGAAATAGGGATTCACAGAAGGTTAATTTTCAGTTCTTATTCCTTCAAAAGAAATACCTAATCAATCTCCTTTGTGAGCTGGCTCCAGGAACCTTAACAACAACAAAAAAATACAAAGTCCAAACCTTCCACATTAATCTATTGAGATCAAAACAAAGCTTTAGGGTTGAAGTAAAAAAACGTAATTCTCCCTGAACCATAACAAACCCTGACATTTCCCTTGAACATCTTGAATTTTGTTAAGTCTGGGAGAAAGAGGAAGATAATCCGTTCTTTAAACCTAAACATAATTCAGCAAGACCTGCAGAAAGCCTGATCAAACTTTCTCCCGTTGTGAATAATGAAAAAAATTTCTTTGTCACATTTTGTCTATCCCAAATCCTGCTACAGAAGTCACTCAGAAATGTTACGAAAGTGAATACTGAATGTGAGGTGATATCGGAGATGGACAAAGGAACTAAAGCACAAATGAATCAGGGTAGTTATTAAAACTGTGAAATAATTATTCAAAAGTAAGCAGGTTTCGCGATCGAATTTCTGTCACACAATTACCATACAGTCATCAACAACCAAACTTTGTCATGCAAGGCAGCACATTGCTGGTCGCTTTCACATTTCGGTAAATTTCTCTCAAAATAATCCAGCAATCCATACTAAACTTGGCCATAAAATAGACTTATGACTGTCCTTAAAGATGGGCAATTAATTTCCGGGGTTTTATCAAACCTTTTGACGACAGCCGATGTTAATGTTTATGGTATGTCAGGAAATTTGAGCTGTTTCCCGATATTTTCAATTCACACTTCCATCATAGAAACACAGCCTCTAGCCAAGCTCCATCGCCAATCATCCACTGTGACTATAGCTCAAATTGAACGCAATCACTTAAATCAAGCAATCCAGACCCATAAAGCCAAAATACAGATCAGAAATAACTGTTTACTGGGTTAGAGCAAGGAAGTTAGAACTTACTGTGCTTCGTTGGAGAAGTTGGGTCTCGGAGGCTCCTTGACGTGATATAAATGACTAGCTAACATGTCGAAACAATAAAATGCCATTTCCTTAGATATTATTCGTCTCTTGTAGGCATTATGCTGGACTAGTTGCCGGTTAGTATTCCTATAAAAGTTCATGTCTTGGTAGTCAGTCTCGGCCACCAGTAACGTTTGACAGCAATAGAACCAAGGCATGAAGACGAGCCTGCTATCTACTGGGCATGCGGTCTGCTTTAAAAGGATAGGTCGTGACGTCATCCGTGGAAATACGTCACGATACTTCACTTCAGACCGTAAATCTCACTGTGCGTGAGTTACATGTAATGCCCATATCAAAGTAACCATATTGCCTAAATAACTTGTCTCATAAAAATTCACGTTCTATTGCTATAACGATGACACATACTCTCATCGGCCTGAGGGCAAGGGTGACTCACTATAATTCTGAGCAGTGTTATACCACACAGCTGATGTTGTCAAATTCCCCGCGTAAATAAAATAAATACACGCTCGTGTCACGTACTTTTTTAATCTACTGCAATAATTCTGTATTTTAAAACTAACAAAATAAGACTAATTCATGAACACCGCTGGCGCTCTGGCGACTAGGGCACTAAGGCATACTAAGGTACTAATGAACATGTCATGTTTTTTCCAGTTTTGATTGTGAAAAGGGACCGTATAGTAGAAGAAACAGGAAAATGAGGACGGAAGCCACTGCAGTGAATGCGATAAACTCCTAGCATATCGGAAGAAAGAGAAACAATGCATTCAAGTCGCATACGATTCATATCATTGAAGGAATCATGGATTCATAGCACAAATTAGTGCGTTATGTGCTTATCCACTCTTGGTATATGATTAAGATATCTGCTCTTGAGGCACGTGAGATATCAAGTAAAACACGCGCCTGGTGGAGTGGCAAAGTTTTCTTTTAATTTTCATATTTATGCAGAGAGGAACCGGCATGTGACGTTTGGTGTCTGTTTTCTTTCTTGCTTGATTTTTTTTTCGGCGGAAGTTAACTTTTAAAACTTCTTTTCAAGAATATTTGTTTTCCCTTCAAAAAAGAGCTAAATGGTAAAAAAAAGGCATGTCAATAAGAACGGTGCTCAATTTTGTGCTGATCAAAGTATCACCCCTCCATATCAAGCTTTTGCCCCACATGTTGCTCATAAGGCCGTGTCCCATATAAGGAAGTTACTTTCCTTATTTGGGAGATACGCGTGCTGTTAGCCTACCCTCGAGGTCAAAATCTCTAAAAGAGCTCAAGTGGCTAACGTCTTTTACCCGTGATATTTTGCATCAAAAACACACCAAAAACATGGTGAATCGTAGTTAGTTTTCTTAAAAGGGCAAATCTAGGCTAAAATAGCGCTAAAAGTATCAAACCGGTTTCTTTCTATGGAAATTCATGAAATTTGCGTGTAGGATCGGAGACGAAAATAATATCCCCTTCAGATGTAAAAGATAAAACAACCGCCTACATCGTAACGGCATCCTGACAGTTCCAAATTCTTTAACTGCATATTTCTGCCTTTTGCCACAGTTTCTCGATGTTGTAATATAATTTATGTGCAAACCATACCGTCATAAGATGAAATAAAGCTGTTCTTTTGAGTTTTCAGGGCAAAAAAAGGGAAAATACGGCAGTTATTGCGATGGGATACTTAAATAAACACACAATTGACCTACAAGTCACGCTATTTATAGTTCCTAGACTCCCGGGATTCTGGTCGAGCGATTGAAATGAGCAGCGAAAGCTTGATATGCCTAAGTTTGTGCCTTAATTCCTCTAAAGATCATATTCTCTAAAATTTCATCCGAAAATTTGGAATTTATTCTTGGGTTTGGACAAGAGTGGATTACCAAGAGTTTCCATATTTACTATGTACGCCCGAATCACAGTCAGAAAAGTGTCTATTTTTAGAACTAGGATGCCCGCGAAAATTCGTCATCCACAGGGTTCCCACTTTCTCGCCACGCAAACAGTTGTGAGATCCAGCCTAAAATTAAATCGCAGATCAATGGAAAAACTGTTAAAATCGCAAAGATAAGGTAGGATATTCTCTATTTTGTTGTGTATTGGGTATACGAGCATTCGAGCCTGAGCATTCGAATACTTTCGCGCGCGAAACGCAAATCTAAAAATAGACACTTTTCTGACTGTGATGTGGACAAATACAGTAGGGAAAGATTCTAACTCTTGTTAATCCACTCTTGGTTTGGACTGATGCTTGAAAAAAAAATCTTACGTATTCATAGAGTGCAGGGTTAGAAACTCATAGATCCCATTTCCGCTCTGTCTTTTATTTCATTCAACAACTGTATCTTATATAATTGTACAATTTTCATTTTAGTTTTCACAGCCACTAATGCCATGAAAAAGTACATTTATACATTTTGGAGAGACTAAAATAACCAAGATGCCAGAAGGATTTTAATGCGAGATCCATATTTTTGCCACAAACAATCGACAAACCCAGAGTCTCCACTTAATCTGGTGTTATCTTTCCGTCTACTTCATTCAATATAATAACCCCCTTTCTGTTATATCTGTTTGTGCCTCTGTTGACCTGTGTAATGCCACGTGAGGCATATGCTGTTTGAAAAATATATAAATTTGAAATTGAATTGAATTGACTTTTCTACTCTTCAGTTTCCTTGGAAGGCCTTGTGATCGAAGTCGCCAGTATTGTTGCAATCGGGCCGTACGTAGTGTTTGTACGTAATGCAAGAACGCGTCGAACATATGAATATCCAAGAAACGTGCCTTTTTTTCGTTTTCGGTACATGTTGTGAACATAAATTTTATGGCAGCAAAATGAGGTGTTAGGCCAGAAAGTGATAGCGCATTTTGAAAAAGAAAATGAATAGGATATATTTTTGCCGGGACTTTCAGAAAGCACTGAAAATGACATTTTGCGAACACATTTCAAGATATGATCGTTCAAAAAGAGATAGCAGAATGATATTGCTTCTTCATTGAACTTCCTCGTGAGAACGATATTGCGCATAGTGAAACGAAGTTCATGCGCATGTGTTCCAGATGCTCGCAAATGCAATGTTTTTAAACATTCTGAACTAAGGGACGGAACATTTGATTTGATGGGGGGAGTGGCAAATTTTTTTGGGCTCGATATTTTTTTTCGCGTCCAGTTTTGCTGCTCGATTTTTTTTTCCTAGAACGTTGACTGTGCTCGATATTTCTTTTTTTGGTTCGAGACATCACTTAAATGATTTCGCCCTCAAAACGGCAATTGATCACTTCAATAAAGTTTGATTTCATGCTCTCCTGTTATGTTAGCATTTCGCGAAATCTCAGCATCTGGATCAGTTCTATTCGAGGGCTGACAACTGAGAAGTTTGCTTGTATGTTTCTTGTATGAGCGCGCTGCGATTTCGAAAATCTACGAGGTTAATGATATTTTTATTTCTGGGAGATGAGAATCACGCTGAAGAAATGGTGTCACTGAATAAAAACATCATACAAATTTTCAAAAATTAATCATGCCTAGTACTTACGATGTTATAGTTTGTAAATACTACACCACAGCACACGCTTTTTTATGAGCGCGACGCTGCTGCAATTTTGGACTTATCAGTTGAAAGTAAGTAAACCTTTACTTATCGTTTTCTGAAATTATTTAAATTTTAAAACGAATATCTAAGCGTTTTAATTGTTGTAGATGGCGAGCGCGCAGCGCTACCAAAAAATCCCTCTATTTATAAAGACATCAGGTTCCCTAAAAATGGTAAATCAGGAGAGAGTTTTAAAGTGAGTTTGCTCGATTTTTTTTTTCGCCACCAGCTTTGCTTGCGCGATAGTTTTTTTCTAGGTCAGAGGCTTGCTCGAATTTTTTTTGGGGGAATCAGGACCCCCCCCCCCCCCCCCCCCCCCCCCCCCCCAACATATCAAGATAGCAGTGTCGCCATTCTAGAGATTGACCGGGCTTCCTGTGGTATCTTGTCTACCTTGTTGCCAGGCTCTTGACCGTGAACAACACAGTGGAAAATGCACATAGCATCTTTCCTCGAGTATATTTGAGTTTTGGTTGAGGTTTAAGCTTTCTAGGCCAATAGAAATAGTAAAAAACTTGCTGGGATTCCAAGGTATTTCCTTATAAGGAAGTTGGAGAAAGTCGACACTTTTTCAAGGGAACTATCTTGTTATGGTATCAAATGGTCGGCGATCTGGTATTTTTTAGGAGTTCTAAAATAGAAAACAATATGGTAAGAAAAATAGGTATTTTTAGGGGGTTCTCACCCGAATAAGGTACATAGGTCCAAAATTGAAAGAATGATAGTGTGATTTGAAACTCGAGAGGATACATTACATTTGATGTATATCAAATAAACGGCCAGAATAAAATCCATCTGAAATCCGCTCTATCTAGCGATCTATGTAGTGTTTTGTCCCTCTGTCTTGCTCAGTAACAACTCCGGTAAACAAAATCAGACAGTGAGTCACCAATACTTTTTAGACATATCTGAGAGCGCGCGCCCTACAAGAACCGGAAGTGGTTTTATAAAACATCTTTATTGTTGTACTTCCGGTTCCTTGAAAAACAACGAGGAGAGTTGTTGACATCCCAGCGTGCCCTGGGAGCGTGCAGAGTTGAGCAACCTGATGGAAGATGGAGGAACTCGCGGTAGAAGTGTGCGGGAAAAATGGCGCTTATTATAAGGTACAACGACGAAACAATATAAAACCTGCAAAGATACTTAGCTAACACATTTTTCCGTCAATTACCTCAGGGTTATGTGAGGAACATTCATCAAGATCAAGTTAGCGTAGCTCTTCTCAACGAGTGAGTGACTGTCGTTTACGCGCGCTCGGCGGTTTGTCAGTGTTTACTTGCAATTTCTCTTTGTTAATTTAATCGTTTCGATATTTTCTGCAGCTTAAATAACCCTAAACGGGTTCCCTATGAAGAGGTCCGTCTTCCTCCTTCATCTCTACAGCGAAAAGAGATTTACGTTGATGACGAAGTTGAGGTATAACATCCAAACATTTCTACAACTCTCTTCGGAGACCACATGTGACTATGCTCATCATTGCGCAAGATTTCTTCTCCTTGTTTTTGTCTCCCAAATTGATACGACAAACACATTTACCTTCCAAATACGTACTTGAGGATCTACCGAAGTTTTCTTGAGCCTTTTTTACCTTTTAGCGAAGATCTGAGGCTTCTTCGACTATTTTGTTGGTTTGTTTTAATATGCAATTGACGAGGTCGCGGGAAACTGAGTTCTTTTGTGTGTGTAATGTTTATGTCGTATTCATTCACGTGGCTCACTGGCGAACAGAAACAAGAGCTCACCTCAGATCCAGACTTTCTTTCCTCGTGTTTTCTTCAAATACAACATTTGTATTTTTGGAAATATCTACATTTGCTTTTTCCGGAGTTCTTCTTTTATTCAATGCATTTATCGCCCGGTTTCTGTAAGTTAACAAGATTATTTTCGCCATAGTTTTTGGCAACTTGCCTTGGCTTTTTGAACGCATTGCACAATGTCGATGTCCAGCTCTTGATTTTCGGCGTATTCAAGTTTTCTCTTTTTGGGGCTTCGCTTTCAAAGAGTGATCAACGTTAGACACAAACAAAAATATCGAACTAGCTACACACAAGGTAATTTTTTTAGTATTCTAACTTATTTTTCCTCAATGAAATCTTACAATTTGACCTTTAACACCCTAGTCATAAACCTTCAGTAGTTTGTATTACATTTAGATTATGTTGGCATATAATTTATGTTTATTTTTGCAATTATTGATTGTGAAAAATTTCTTATGGAAGCACCTCCATTCTTATAAATACTTTATTTACTCTCAAAACAGACCACCACCTCACAAAATTGAGACCTGGCTGTTTTAACCTGTTATATAAAAATATGGCATGAAAAGAAAGTAACAGGAAAAATGGTAGTTGTTACTACCATTTGCATCCATTCATGAAACATGACTATTTTTTCGTGTTGGTTTACATTTAAAGTAGTCATGTTTCTTAAACGCTGTTTTGACCCTTATTTTTCAGCCAATTAAAAGAGAGCAGGAAACAACTATTTTTTAAACAAAACATGCACGTTTGAAACATAAACCAAGTGAAAAAATCGTCATGCTTCATGGATGGATGCAAATGGTAGTATAGCACAAAATCAGGATTTTTTTTATGTCACACTGGGATTCAGATATTTCTAGAGCTCAAAAATCCTGACCAAATCAGGATGCTTCAACACTCTGCTCTACCTCAAATGGCTCATTTTCACACAGTAAATCGACGACAAGTATTTCTTGTAAGCTTCATTCAGTGTTGGCCCAACTGTAACAAAATAAAAAAATTCCTATCTGGCCTAAATTTTCTTTAGGAAATCAAATAAGCCGCAGCTCAAAAACAGATGGCCCAACAAATTGCTGTGTGAAAATCAGCCATTTCACATGAAAGAGTGTGCTTTCAAATGTCTCTTTCTGAATTTAAGTCCCTCTTAAAGGGCATCAACTACTATGGCTGCCAGTGCAGCAAATGCCTGCAATCATAATCGTTATATGTCATCTCGATGTAATTTTATATAATTTTCGAAGTATCTTGTCTTGTAATTGTAATTGTAGTGAAGTTAAATGTAATAGTCGCGCGTTATTCACATGAGCTTATGGCTCTGGAGCCCAGGTAACCTCTCCCCACGTCACCGACTCTAAATAAATTATTGTATTTTATTGTATTGTCTATACCAGGCAGCAAATTCATTTTTGTATTGACTACATAGGTGTATACCCACGCTGATGACAATGAACCTTGTGGGTGGTGGCCTGCTAAGATCATCAACAAGAAAGGAGAGGTATGACACAAGCCCTCTTTATGGACTTACTTTCTCTTGCTGTCAGAAATTCATTTTACTGCCTGCTAATGCAGTGGTGGAGCCAGAATTTAGCAAACAGGGGAGGGGGTGTACCAGGTCTTTTTGGCTTGTGTCCCCAACTTTTGTATTTTGAACAAATTACCCTTACAGCCCTGTGATTAGAGGTCACTGTAGTAGACATTTGACATGACTCTTTTATTTGCAGTTCTTTGTAATTCAGTACTCTGGCTGGGATGCAACTTTTAATGAGATTGTCCCAAGGGAAAGAATCAGGCCTGTAAGCCAGAAGTAAGTTGAACTCTACCAGGGGAGGGGCCAGGGGGATGTTTAATAATATAATGGTGCCTTCCCTTCAGTAAAGCGTCCCTTCCAAGTCTTGATCCGCCCCTGCTCTACAACCATCTCTAGTTATTATATTTCTTAGACAGTGATGCTAATATAGTGGTAGTGTCAAAATGTAGGTTTTATTTGGATGGCCTCTGAAGTTTTGATTTGTTAGAATCTTAATTTTAACACTATATAGTAGTTTATTCTAAATTTCACTCGTAAGTTTCATCAAAAATGTTTTCGAGTTGCAGCAGAATCAATCTCAGATATATGATGATTATTTTTCCTGTATGTCTTAATTAATATACTGCGGTTCTGTTTTCTCTTAGTGGTCCTATCTGCAGACAAATGTACTACAAAGTCATGATTGACGTTCCACAGGACCTCAAGCTCATGTAAGTTTTGAAGCACAACAAATAAGCTGCAAATTTGACAGGGAAAACAAAAATGCTGTAGCAAATGTTGCTGTGCAAAAATGAAATTCCTGCAAAATATTACCCAACCAGGAGAGAAAAAATATACTCTTTGAAGGGTTGGTGGCTATCAGGTTCTTTTGATACATCCTGCAAATCTCCTTCAAGCTGGACAAAGGGAAACTCAGGTAATTTACTCAGCAGCAACCATGACACAGGAGTTCAGCTTTCTGAACCAACAGGCTCAAAATGTGATCCACATGGAATCTTGGATCCAAGGGGCATTATTGAGATCCCATCTCTGCTTTCAAAATAATATGCTGACCTGCTACCTGTGTTTGTTAACCTTTTGCAGTTGTAGAGATGAAGGAGCTCACAGAGAGTTCAAGAAACAATGCTGTGCAGCATGTGTGGGGTATAATGAGCATCTCAATGTTCTTGTTGTTCTGGTAAGTACTGATGGGAAGCACTGACAGGTAATGATAATAGTAATAAAAATAATAAATAGAGGATATTACATGGCCGCGCGGAGATACAAATTTTATCTTCGAGCGCGAACGAGTGAGATAAATTTTTAACACGAGAAGATAAAATTTGTATCTCCAAGCGGTCATGTAATGTTCTGTTTATTATATAAACATCACTGAAATACCAAATTCAAATTTTATTTGAGTTAAGCTTAAAAATCGAGCATTCAGCAAAGGCAAGTGTGATATTTTCACATGTGAAAATAACATGATATTTTCACGTGTGAAGATATCAAGTTTTCGCGCGGGAGATCACCTGGTATTTCATTGGTGTTTATATAATAATAAGGTAGTACTATTGTAGGTAAGGTATTGATGCTGTTCTATTTCGATAGTGGATTGTAGAATAAAATATACAATTTGAGGTGTTGTCTTGAAGAGATCTAATATCTATTGCCATCCATACAATCTATGTGACAGAATAGAAACCAAGAGCCATTCTTATACTTTTTGTTGCTGAATTGACAGTCAAGAAATGAGCTACCTGTCAAACGAGCAGCCATGCTAAGTGAGATGCATTTTAGAAGTTTGCGTACCAAGATGCTTCTCCAGTCCTGGTCAGATGAAACTGCCAGGCAATTAGAGGTAAGGAACAGTAGCGGACAGATGCATTTTATCATTATTTTCTGCGTCCTACATGGAAATCAGCAGATTTTACACCTTGTATATTGTCAGTTGATTTTGTCCAACGTGGCTAAACAAAGATGTATGTATGTATGTACCCCTTTTTTAAACCAAAATATAATTCCCCATATACAGTGACTGCGAGACTTACACAATCTACTGGATAAAAATAACATGTTCCACATTTGTCACTGTAGGTAGCCAAGAGGCAGATGGGAATCCTAGATAAGCTGAAGCTACCAGAGCATCTAATGGGGCTGGCAATAGGTGCACAGGGTGCTAATATCCAGCAAGCCAGGAAACTGCCAGGAATTATGTCTATTGAGGTGGATGAGGAGAACTGTATATTCAATATATGTGGCGATGTAAGTTAGATAAACCTCACATCTTACAGCTATTGTAATTTTGGAGGCAATCATTACTAAAAAAAAAGCATGAAGTAATGTTGAATTGCCCAAAAAACATGCATTGAAAAATGTATTAATAGAGCTCAAGTTAGCTGTTGCATTACCCAGATCACCACTGTGAAGCATGTAATCTTGACAACATACCAATGGGGAGCACCCCACCCCTACTCTCCCCTTTCCATACATGTTGTTTTTTCTTTATTCTGATCCACTTCATCTGGCACACAAGCCCCCATCAGGTCCATTTTCATCCTTGAGTATCTCCAAGGCAACTTCTTGTGCTTAGTAATACATGTTAAGGAAACATCTTTCCGATGGGACAATGAACCGAGGTCCTGTCTTGCCCTGCCCAGTTCCAGGGGGGATGTAAAGAATCACTAATGACATAATAAACCCCCTGGAAGTGACCACCCTCTGTGTCTGTGCTTATGGTTGCTTGACTGTCAGTGGTGCCGTTCAGCATGATTTTACATGTTTATTTTTATTTGTTATTATGTTGACAGAGTGATAGGGCTGTGAGTGAAGCACGCCGTTTATTGGAATTTGCAGAAGAGACAGTCTATGTGTATAAACCTCTTGTTGGTGAGTCCTGCAGCCCATTTCTTGAAACACCTGAAAATTATTTTCCTTTTAATTGTTTTTCACCCGCGTTTTTGGTGCACCCAAGAAATTTGGGTAAGGGTCCCTGGGTTTGACAATTATACTGTAACTGTCAGCACTGATATTCCCATAGAGTCTTTGTAATCAGTAGAAGCTGAACTGCATATGGTACTTTTTCATGCAGGCAAGGTGATTGGCAGGAATGGTCGTATTATCCAGGATATTGTGGACAGATCTGGTGTAACCAGGGTCAAGATAGATCCACCAGCTGAAAACCAAACGGAAGAAGAGAAGCAAGCTAAGGTTAGCTGTCCACAAACGTTTTCCTGTGAGGCGATGCACATACTAG
This sequence comes from Scolanthus callimorphus, assembly GCA_033964015.1. Classification (NCBI taxonomy): domain Eukaryota; kingdom Metazoa; phylum Cnidaria; class Anthozoa; order Actiniaria; family Edwardsiidae; genus Scolanthus; species Scolanthus callimorphus. The sequence continues at coordinate 937,940 of JAWWUD010000033.1, read as the reverse complement.
CAGTATTCAGAATGGACACAGCCAAGTGTGACCCCGGCATATTATATGTTAAGTTGTTTGAGACTAGTTTGAAGATTTCAAGAAGGCACATGTATTTGTTGGTCTTTGTTTGTTTAAATAAATAAATATAACGTGCTTATATAGCGCTTTATCCTCAAAGCTCAAAGCGCTTTACATTAATGGATAACTCAACCTATAAGAACCAGCTTTTTTACAAACATGAGTGTGTGTTAGTATTGTGAGTTCTGTGACACTGAGGTTGGGCAACTTCCGACGGTCCTAGTGGTTCTTTAACGTCCCTCTGGTTCCGGTTAGTGTAGTGTATGTGAGAGACGGGACCTACGGTTTAACGTCCTTATCCGAGAAGACGCGAAGGTCTAACCATTTGCAGATGTTAGAGCAAAGGCAGCACCTTCTCCTCAATTATTAGAAAAAGACCCTGAGTGTTGGCCCGGCCAGGGTTTGAACTCCCAACCTCCCGAACATAAGCCCGGCGCTCTACCACTGCGCTAACCGGTCGTCGGTTTACCAGCCCAATGGGTAAAGTAGTCCGTGAACCTTGTAATGTATCGTTTTTTTTTCCCTGTAACCCTTCATCACTTGTAAATTAGCGGATATTTTGTAAGTAGTGAATGGATATAAAGTTTTGTGAAAGCCTTGCAAAAGTACCTTTGATCATTTTGTGAGAGAATGCCATTCTCTACCATTATCTACCTACTGCACCCACTGCAGGTTAGTAAGGGGATACTTAAATATTATGCTGGGTTAACGGGCAATGTAATGCACACAAATTTGTTTCAGCACCTGTTTTGGCCTCTATCAGTACTCATGCCAAACTCCTATTATTATCTTGTAGAGAGAGGTTTCATTTCTGTTTGTTGGCACAAGAGAGTGCATAGACAACTGTAAGATGATGTTGGACTATCACATTGCACATCTAAAGGTGAGAAAAGGACGTATTTTATAATTGATAGAAGTTATTAGCTCAAAATATAAGAACTTTAACCCTTTCCAAGATGGCCCATACCTGTCGCCGGAGAACTTCCCCAGTATTTGCCACACGTTTTGTCCCCAAATGTTCCCCACCCCATAGTGGCCCTGACGTATAGTAGATGTCTGTTCTTTACTATGCAGATAACCAGTTGATATTAGCAGATTCTAAAATGATTAGCACGTTGCTTAAATGGTGGCAGATGTGGGTTTTTTTATCGCGGAAAACCTCGGAGTTTCATGGTCGCGGTCGCCATATTGGATTTGGATTGCGCGGTTTTGGGACAAGCGCGTGTGCTACAAAATCCAAAATGGCGGTGGCGATCGCGCACTCCCCGCGGGTCTCGCCATAAAAACAACGTTTCACTGCCTGCAAGCAGGCTACACGTTGCTACGTTACTGCACAGCAACTTTCACGGTGACGTTCAACTACTGCCCTTTTTTGTGGCTGCAGTTCGAATACAACTTTAGCCCTATTGATACTTCGCTTCAGTTGAGCATGGAATGCCTATAGTTTGGCGATAAATTTTAACGTTTAGTTTTGTGTTTCAAAAAGCATGTTGCTAAGGTCGGTTCATAACGTTGTTAAGGAATGTCGCGATATAGAAAATCGAGCTTTTCCTTGACAACATTACGAACTCCACTTGACAACATGCTTTCTAACACTAAAACAAACGTGAAAACTTAACGACAAAACTTTAGGCATTCCAAGCTCAACCGAATAGCACAGTATCTTAACACAAGTGGCATGATGTTCCCCTTGACTAACCTTAGTTGATCACCTTTCTTGTACCTTGTTTATACCTTTAGGAAGTTGAACAGATGAAGCGAGAAAAAGAAACCTTGGACCAGCAGCTTCAAAATATGGGTATCAGCCCTCCAACAGGTCCCTCATGTATACCGACCCCTGCTGAGATGAGAATGACTAATCTAATGGTACCCGTACAAGAAGCATCAGGGAGCACCGGCAGAGATAGGGCCCTGACGACCGATAGCTATGGAGGAGACCTAAGTGAGGGGATGTCGATCAGTACAGACCCCGGGACAAGTGCCCGGCCATCTACTGTCAGGATACGGTCAAGCAGCGAGAGTGAATACACAGAGTCTGGGAGATCACAGGTCAGTTAAGCGCTCGACGTTTAATAGGGGTAGTTCCTAAGGGTAAATTTCACATGACTTTAAAAACGTTACGGCACGGAACGCACCCGGTATCGTGACCGTGCCGTGACAGCAACGAAGCGACGGTTCCGTCCACCCAACAGCCGAGGTTCCGTCTCGTAACCATGTCGTAACCATGTCGTGACGTAACCTTGCAGTGTACCGTGTTTTTTGTTTCACAGTCGTTAAATTTGCCCTGTTGTAACTAGTATAGAGTGTGGGGTAAACACTTTACCTGCGGTAGCCATGTTTCATTGAAAAAGTCAGCAAGCGTCACTTATCTGTGGTAGCCAACTCATAATATATGGATGCTGCGTTATTTAGAATTCTAGTCGTCGGGCGCCGACTCCGACCTCAGAGCTCCAGGAAATAAGAGAGGAAGCAGAAGAACACGCTGCGCAAAGAGGACAGGCGAAGAATGATCAAGGTTAGTGGCCTCCGATCTGTCCTAGTTTTGCATTTGTTGTGGTTTGGTCCTCCTGTGGCACGGTTACGAAGATTACACCCGCCCTCAGTCTTCTCGTCCCCGAAATAATACCACAGGAATTCCCTTTTCCTAATACGAAATGAGATGCCAGTAGGGGAGGCGAAAATAGCCTTAATGTTCTAAGATCCGGAACCAAGTTCTACAAACTTGTCGCCAAGCCAAATATTTAGTCACCATATTTGTATTGGTATGGATAGCGTTGAATATGATACTCACACCTGGCAACTTACCTGCTTTACACTTAACTTTTTTTGTCGGCGCTTTTACAAGCATTTAGGTCGCATTTCAAGATCTATCTAGAGATTGAAGAGCGCCTGTCAGAAAAATGACCTCTACTTTTGTTGGCGTTTTATCTGCTACATGGCGATTGACTGATAAGGCCTGTTTCCATCATTTTTCTAGTAAAAGATGGCAGAAATAAGAAGCCTTCTCCGTGGTTCATGTCCAATCGTAAACGATCAAATAGCGAAGGGAAGGAAGACAAGCACCCTAGTGATACCAGGCATCAACATAACGGGCGAGGAAGCCGCCAAGACCAGCGCTCGTGGAATCATGGGAAAACTCAAGCGCGCCATTCTCAACAAGCTAACAGGGGAAAGGGGAACAGGTGAGGATTTCGAGGGCGAATTAGCTCCGCCCTAACGTGGATATGCGTTATCACTAGAGCGATAGCGGGCAAAAGGATAAGTGTCAATTTATCTCAAGTCATGACAGATGTTCTACATCCAAACTATTTTTAGATTGTAGATTGTGAATTTCGCGAAAATTAGTTGCTGAGAAGGAGAATATGGCTGATTTCCAACAACGCCCGCCACCAAGTGATGCAGGCTCCTGTTGAGCAGATACTGCTCTGATGAGATGATTTGTGCGCAGAAAAAATAAAGCATGTTTTTATTTCTGAAACAGTAACAGCACGCAGCTTCGTCCGAGCACCGGGAGTCTCTCACAGAACTGGAGAAGACCCGAGGGAGACTGGAGGAAGAGGGAAAGCGACCAGAATCAGGGGGGTGCTGAGAAAGAGCCCACGCCCACCGAAGTGGGAGCGATAGATGAGGGCGTCACGGTCTCTGAGGAAAAGAACGAGAAGGATGATAAAGTTGTAAACGGCCACGCCCCTAACAAGCCGAGTAACGACAACGGCCACGCCCCTAGCAAGCCAAGCAACGACAACTGCCACGCCCCTAACAAGCCAAGCAACAACAAACATGCTCCTGACGCTGCAAGCGAGGAATCTAAAAAGCCTGTGGAGAAGGCTGAGGCGACTAAAGAACCAGTTGTCGACAGTGCAGAGTCCAAGTGAAGAAAGTTCGAATAATTGTTATTTGGTGAAACATGGAGTGTGATTCTTATAATTCTTATGCCTGATCTTAAGTACAGAATTATATTAGATCTTTTTCAGGAATGATTTATTTCTTAAATCCCTTCTAATTATCGTGGGTGTGCCACCTCCATGAGTCACCAAAAAATCGCTTAAAGGGAATAAAACTCGCAAACGATCATCAAAACATATATCACATTGTAAAATAATTCGAAAGATTGCGAGTTTACAGATTAGATTACATAAGATCTTTTATCTGAAATTATTTTCTTAAGATTTGACATGACATCGATGCAAGGGGAATTGAGGAGAAGCTGAGAAAGGTGAACATGGCTGTAAAATATTAGTGAGTTTTCCATTTAAACGGGCATGTTTTAGTAAAGCCATATTCTCTTGTGGGGGTATTGAGGTTATCAAAATTGTTGTCCACCCTTTAGTTTGATTTGTAGCGCATCAGGTACCCATGTCATGCAGGACTACCCTACTACAAATGCAAGGACTTGAGTGATTACCCTTGACACGTAGATTCCTGAACTTGTAGCGTTACCTAACAGGTACTGCATCGTTGCGTGACATCTTGTATCGTTACGTGACTAATCTTTTGTACATCGTCACGGATTTTGTATCCTTGCGTGACATATTATGTATCGTGACGGAGCTTTTTCATTGCATGACAGACTGTATCGTGGCGTGACCGATTGTGTCGTTGCGTGACAAATTGATATCTTTGCGTGACTGATCACATATCGTTGCATGCTAGGTAACTGACCTGCGACGGCAAACATAGTAAGGACACAAGTCAATATGGTTGTATTTTAATTCAGACGGTAATAAGTCACCACCGTTGTACGTAAATATGTTAGTGAAAAAGGAATGACCTGAGAATGTAAAATAAAAGCAACGAGAAACAACGCTGCTTGTCATCCTGTTGAATAACACGCGCATACGCCAAGTAGGCCATTACAATCTTTCCTGCTCTCGGGTGGAAAGACTTAGTATTTAAAGTGATTTCCCTGGTAGTTTATTTTGCGGGAAATTCCATGTCGGGGATGGATCAAGTTACCCATAATGCATTTGGGTCGTATTTTGCGCGGGACGTTGGTGCGTGATGGGTCTGTGTAAGTTACTCCAGGGACCTCGTCAAACTCGTTCCCAGTCCCTACGTATATTTTAGGTCAGAGCGCCTTAAATTTCTGAACCCAGAGCCAAACGGAAAATGTTCTCTCTCACACACACACATCTTTCTGGTAGCTGCACTACCGAATAACTCACTTTTTTTTGGGGGGGGGGGGAGTATGTGGTAAAGATACTAAAGAGCATAAAAAATATTTTAACATTACTTTATTGAGTGTGATCATATAATGTACATCGTCCAATTCTGACTTCTATTTGTATTCTGTTTTCTATTCTTTGTGGATTTGTATATGGGTAATGTATAAAATTATAGCTTATTCTGTGATTCAGTGTGATTCTTATTTGCGTTCCTTGCGTATGATATATCAAAATATTTGATTGTGATAACTTTATAGGTATTAATTAATTCTATGCAGGTCTATTCTGCTTTCCGGCTTTCTCTTCAGACTTCATCTTTCTCACCCTGGTGCGTTTTGCAGCATGAGATCCTCTGTACATAAAAGACTAGCTCAGAGGTTTTGTTCATCGCCCATTTGCCATCTTTAGGGAGCATTCATAATTTATCTAGAGGGGGGGCTATGATGATTTCCTAATTTTTTTCTTTTCATTCTTTGAAGCCCCCCCTGATGATGTCAGGGTTTTTTTCCTGACCCCCCCTCAAGAGATGTCAATTAATCAAAGAAAAATATCATAGCCCCCCCCACCACCACCACATACATATACATGTCAAACCCACCCTTAGCCATATTTTGTGATAGTTACTGATTCTGAAGATTGCTATTAATCTTATCTATTTATCTTAAATCTGAAAATAGGTTCGTATAGTTTCAAATAAACACAATAGACATACAACACAGTACTTAAGCATGATAATAATCTTCCAGCAACTCCACTGATAAGAACCTAATTTAAAATTTAGCCTTAATAGGTAAACGCGGGTTTTTACTGTATTTTCGTATAATTTTTTTCGGGGAAAATGGTTGGCCCCCCTATGCTCAATGTTATTTTTGTTGGAAATTTTCCATAGCCCCCCTAAATCATATTAGGGAAAAACAGAGGCCCCCCACAAAATCATCATAGCCCCCCCTCTAGATAAATTATGAACGCTCCCTTAGGGTTTGATCGCACGTATGATGTTTCGGAAACCTCTAGACTTCTAAATCGTCCAATTGCTGGTAGAGTTTGTCATCATATTCTTCTAGCTTGACATATTCCTGGTAAAAATGAAGTAATAAATTAGCTTTCGCATTTTCTGTATTCATTATCACTTGATAATGGCGTCATATTTTGTGTGCTCTGTGTTAGCAAACCTTTACTTATTAATGATAAATTGAAATCGGATAAGTATTGGCTTCTAGTGCAGACAGATCAGTGTTCTGTTTATTTTGCTTACGTCATCCCCGGCTTCTGCCATTTCTCGTATCATTTCTCGGAGTTTAGCGAATGTAGGTCTGTCTCCTGGTTTCTCTTGCCAGCAATCCGTCATGACTTCATACCTGGGAAACATTAAAGTAAAGGGTATTAACGGACATGTCAGCCTAGGACAAACAGATCGAGAATCCTCGTATATCTCGAGCGAAGCGGTAGCCGTTTCCACTGAGGATGAGGAAGAGGAGCAGCATTACAGGGTCAAACCAACGACAGGCAGCAGCAGGTGGAGGAAGAGCTGGAAAAGGAGAAGTAGGAGGAGCAGCAACAACAACTATACAACAAGAAGAGGTGACAGAGGAGGAGGAGCAGTAGCAACAAGAAGAGGGGCCGGAAGAGGAGAAGCAGCAGCAGGACGAGGAGGTGTAGAGGAGGAGCTGGAAGAGGATGAGGAGTAGCAGGAAGAGGAGGAGCCTGAAGAGGAGGAGGAACCTCAGCAAGCAGCAGGAAGAGGAGGTGGTAGAGGAGTCGGAAGAAGAGGAGGAACATCAGCAAGCAGCAGGAAGAGGAGGTGGTAGAGGAGTCGGAAGAGGAGGAGGAACATCAGCAAGCAGCAGGAAGAGGAGGTGGTAGAGGAGTCGGAAGAGGAGGAGGAACATCAGCAAGCAGCAGGAAGAGGAGGTGGTAGAGGAGGAGCCGGAAGAGGAGGAGGAACATCAGCAAGCAGCAGGAAGAGGAGGTGGTAGAGGAGTCGGAAGAGGAGGAGGAACATCAACAAGCAGCAGGAAGAGGAGTCGGAAGAGGAGGAGGAACATCAGCAAGCAGCAGGAAGAGGAGGTGGTAGAGGAGGAGCCGGAAGAGGAGCAGGAAGAGCAGCAGCAGGAAGAGGAGCTGGTAGAGGAGTCGGGAGAGGAGGAGGAGCATCGGCAAGCAGCAGGAAGAGGAGGTGGTAGAGGAGAAGCCGGAAGAGGAGCAGGAAGAGCAGCAGCAGGAAGAGGAGCTGGTAGAGGAGTCGGGAGAGGAGGAGGAGCATCGGCAAGCAGCAGGAAGAGGAGGTGGTAGAGGAGAAGCCGGAAGAGGAGCAGGAAGAGCAGCAGCAGGAAGAGGAGCTGGTAGAGGAGTCGGGAGAGGAGAAGGAGCATCGGCAAGCAGCAGGAAGAGGAGGTGGTAGAGGAGGAGCCGGAAGAGGAGCAGGAAGAGCAGCAGCAGGAAGAGGAGCTGGTAGAGGAGGAGTCGGAAGAGGAGGAGGAACATCAGCAAGCAGCAGGAAGAGGAGGTGGTAGAGGAGGAGCCAGATAGGGGAAGGAGTAGCAGCAGCAGCAAGAAACGAAAGAGCAGCAGCAAGAAGAGGAGGTGGCAGAGCAGCAGCAGGAAGAGGAGGAAGAAGGAGGAAGAAGGATCATGATGGGAGGAGGAAGCGGAGGAGGACGAGGACCGATAGGAAGAGGAGGAGGAGGATCGGCAGGAATATTATGATGAAAGACGAAGAAGATAATGATGTTGAGAGGGATCATCAATAATGATGAATAATTAGGCATAGAGTACTTACAAAGCTTCGTTAAGGTGAGTTGGTCTCGGCATTCGATATCCCTGCTGCAACAGACCCACTAGAGACTTGCCATCCGTTCGCGGGTAAGGTGAGCCTCCGATGGTGAAAATCTCATACAGTACGACCCCATAACTCCACCTGAAATGAAACAGTGATATATTATGGTGATGATTAGCAAGTGGTAATCAAGTTTATAATAGCGATGATGACACTGGTATTACTCACACATCACTCATCGTCGTGCAGGTTCCATAAAGTAAGGATTCCACCGCAGTCCACTTCACTGGCAGACGACCCTGTGTATACAGAAAGAACGGGGTTTATTTTAGAACTGCGTCTTTGGGTACAGAAGAAACACGAGCTTTTCACAGCTGTGTCTGTTTTTGTGTTTTTTTTGTGTGTGTCTGGCACGACGGCGGAAGGTGTCGGCCGGAACAAAGAACCTGTGTAAACCACTATTTCTAGGGTAACTGCTTGGTGAGCTAACAGAACACCTAAGCAAGTTTGTTTGCTTAATGGTGGACCAATAAGCGTTGCTTACCGTGGAAGTACGATTGTATATGTTGTCTTTCTCGACATTACGAGCCAGACCAAAGTCCGTTATTTTACACTCTTCTCTCTCGCCCACTAGAACATTTCTCGCGGCAAGATCTCGATGAATGATCTGAAATAGAAAGTACAAGCATTTTCACACAGTCAGATAGTACCAAAATGAAACATTTCCTGCCCCTTCTTGTCCCTAAGCGAAGCGCTTGTACAATGTTTTAGTGAGGGCTTCTGGTTGGGCTTATAGCTGCGGAAAGGAAGTTAGTCTTGTGATTTTACCCCATTCTCACTACTTCATTATAACTTGGAATAATTTCTCACCTGTTTTGAGGCCAAGAAGTCCATGCCATTAGCAACATGCCAGGCGTAGGTGAAAAGTTGTCGCGTCGTCAGTGAGCTTATCGGAGGGGTGTCGGGATCATTAAAGTATGTGTCATTGAGCCCTCGACTTTTCCGAAGATGGCCGAGGAGATCTCCGTAAGGCACGAGCTCGATGATCATCATTAACGGTTCTGAAAACACGTGACAGGGAGAGCGAATCCGACCGTGAGGTTTTGACACTCGATGTCCTCTTGGGGACACTATAGAATCATATGGGAATCGCGAAGGGCCTTTCCCTGTTAACGGCGGTCTCTCAAGGGACTTATATATGGCTGTGCTGGAAACCAACATCAGGCAATTTGCACAATGTTTCAATGGCAGTTTAGAAAATATAACGATCATTTAAATAGTTATCATGGCAGAACTTTCTGTTGAAAGCAACACTTTTTTGGTGGCTACTCCGCTAGTATTTTTTTTACGAGGGAAAATACGTCTGAAATTCAGGCTACCAACATTAACACGTGTGATTTGCTTGATTTGATAGAACGGACCTCTAACAGGTACCTATCTGGAAAACATTGCAAGTTTTCGAATTTTACCCCCTAAAAGGTACCAGAGGCCTGATACCTAAACCTTCAAAAACCCTAAAAGGTACGACGAGCAACCCCGCCCCAAATATAGGGGAGTCCCACCCCCGGGCCAATATTATCGCGCCAATTTGCGCCAAGGCATAATACCACAGGGTTCCCGGTATTATGACAGGTGTGGCTCACTCCCTTCTTTGTAGGAGTAGACAGATGTAAGGATGAAAACAAACCTGACTCTGTTACGTATCCATGCAATGCGATGACGTTAGCGTGACGCTCCAGCCCCTTCATTAGGTTCAACTCCGCCATGAAATCTCTCTCATCTTCAGCGGAATAATTTTCTTTTAAAAATAAGAACAGAAAACAATGTACAGTCGGCTTTTGTACAAAGTGATGTGTGTAACACGAAATGATGCAATTTTTCCATTACACAAGGAATTGAGACCATTCAGAAGCACATTATTAGCCTATTTTTTAGCGTTTCCCGCATTGATGTGCCTCGTAGATATCGCTTTCATCAGCATTGATGGTTATTTTAAGACTCCATCCGTGACTTTCAAGCTTTTTCTTCTTAGGGAAAGCATTATAAATTATCAACTTCTTAATTATCTTACTTCTCAGCATCTTCAGGGCAACTATCGATCCTTCTTGTCTGCCACCAAGTTGCGCTATCCCCTTGGCAACCACACCAAAAGCACCCTTGCCGATCACCTTGACAACCACTATGTTTTCTGGCGGGTATTCTTCTGCTGCGGTAGCTGGTATAGGAGCGATCACTTGATATTCTGCGGGGCTTGGTTGTCCTTCGTACGAGTCTTCTAGAATGTCCTGTTTGGAAAATAGAATGCAAGCACGGTTCAGCCGAACTACGTGCAGAAATCTCGTCATAGCCATCTAAAAACATCATTTATTACTCGTTTATTATCATTTACCTAGTTCAATAAAAAATATCGCACTAGTCACCTCTAAATCAGCCGATGGAAATGGATGCTTTCTCGTCGATATGCTGCTAGCCTGACAAAATGATTGCTGATTGAAGTTTCGTTGAACAGCGCTTCTACATACTTATGCAACGGAGCACATGGGAACAACGCTCTCATGAAATTTGGGACGCGTGCGACATAACAATTTTGAGCGCCATTCAGTCTAGGATTGTCATGAGCTAAGTGATCCCGTGGAGAGGAGGGGAGTGGCGAGCGTGGAGTGGTACTCACCAATGTGTAAGGAATAGATCCATTTCTTGGCAGCGAGGCTTGCTTCTGTCTGTAGACAGAAATACACAGTTAACGAAGAGGATTTAAGACTATAAGAGTCCATCACTAAAACGTTTGCAGATTTACCTTTCCTTGAGGTCCTTGAGGAGTCCTGAAAATAAAGAAAACAACTCTTAAGAGCGAAGGCACACAAAAATCGAGCAAAGGGTGGCCACAGTTGAAAACCTAAACTCCCTTCATTTTAATTCTATAGGTAGTTTTTAAAGAGATTTAAGGTTCTGGGGTTTGCTTTTTGAATTAGGGCGATTTTTGTTAAAAAATCGAGATTTTCGATTTCGCCCGTTTGGGACCCGAATATCATGTGAAATTCACTACCTCGCAAAATGGCCTCGCGCAAGGCGAATCAGTTATATATTGCTGATTTAACACTTAATTTGTATAATACAGACACCCAACACCTAATCTAAGATGAATTTCCGGATTAAAACCGTTTGCGTGACCCCCAACAAGAGCATTTTCTAGTAGGTACTTGACAACAGGGTTATTTACAAGCAAAATTAAACGTTATTTTTTCCAAAGAGGTAAACCTCCAAATTACTTCAAATTCAGGTTTTAGACTCTAGAGATATGTTACTTCAACAAACTATAAAGAACAGGCTGGCTTATTTTATGAGCGCTTGAGAATCGGTCAACGAATATGGCAAATTTCACGATAATTTGTCTAATTAACAACCGCTGTGTTGACCCCAAGCTATGTAAACGCTCAAAAACACAACCAAAAATTGTCTATCGTCAATTTCTTTCACTCAAATAATAAAAATGTACAACTTACCTATATTTGAAGTGGAATCGTTGATCGGAAAGACGTTTCTATGACCCAAATGAACGTAAACTGTGCTTTGAAACTTCATGTCGCAATTCTCCAAGACCACATGTAAACCCTGGATGTAAATCAACTCCCGTGAAGCTCGAATGCATAGCCAGAAGTGCACGAAACATTTGAGGAAGACAACAGGTATACATTCAAATGGTTATAGCTCATGATGGATAACAAATTCGACTCAGTATGAAGAGAATATTGTTATAATTGTATGAAGTGAAACCACGACCGCACGCTCTGAGAGTCGATCACCAATGGCAAAAGGTCAATGTTGTTTATACACCAACAACGCGTTGCGTGACTCGGGCCACTGGAGGAGGCCGACGTTTGAAAATCAAGCATTTTAAGTTGAATGCTGTGGAGTTTAGGAATGGCAAATGTTTTTGCCATGCAGAAAAGCTTTCTCTTGTGAGTATAACTCTACCATTGTGCAACGAGTCGAGAATGAACTCTTCAGGGTGTCACACGTATGACTGAGTCTATTTATTTTATTTCTATAATTTTATTTTGTCAGATTTATTCATCCTCGGAGACCCAGGGAATTTCTTCTCTGCTCCCCGCTTGCGAGTAACGTTAGAGGAAAAATCCCCTGGGTCTCCGAAGATGCGATTTATTGGGCAAGAAAAAAGTCCAAAAGAAAGAGAGGCGCCTCCCGTTATTACATGTTATTTAATATTAATACAATAAACAAGAAAAAAAAAATCCGTCACCTTGTGTCGATTTTTCAATCATTTCCTTCCTTGAATTTTGTCACTGAAAAGGAAATGGCGAGAAGACTCCGAGAAGACTTCAAGCTCGAAACCCATCGTTGCGGCACACGCGCCAAAAGTAGCGGTAGAATTTTAATAAAATAAGATAGCATAATAATAATATAATAATCGCCTGAGCATTTACAGACTCGAATGTCATATCTAACGAAATAAAAATTTTAACAGTTATTTATAGTCGTTGCCATGCTACTTATTGACCACGCCCAAATCGCAGGGTATGCGACATTTATCGAAAGGGTCAAATATTATTTTAAAGAACATCCCATTTGTATGGCGATTCGTATCATGGGAGAGTGACCACCAACTAGCGGCATTGTAAGGACAGCAGTTTTTTCATTCAGAGACCGTAGGAACCGATTGAAATGAAAAAAGTTTATCACAGCTTTCCCTGGGGGGATTGACTGTACCTTTTTGACTGACGGATTTGTTTCACTTATTTACTTATATTTTGTCTCGCTTTCAGGAAAATGAGAACTTGTTCAGAGAGGGGGGGGGGGGGGGGGGGGGGGGGGGGGTGGAGGAGAGAAATGGGAGGGCCCTGAAATTTTTTAAGCGAACACAAGGGGGTCTTGAAAAGCGAAAATCGCAGTTAAGGGGGGTCTTGAGAAACAATTCTTTTGTCTATATCAGCAAAAAGTCTAAAAAAAATCGCCTCACTCCTGATCATTGTAGGAGACCCAGATACTGCCTTCAGAAAAGAGGGGGAGGTTTTAGTGACTTGCCATGATAGCCATTGTGGGAGACCTTATGTTGGGCTTGGAAATGGGATTGGAGTCACTGGGATTTGGCCAATAGAACTAGAAGTGGACAATTTGCTTTAACTGAACCAACAATGAAATATCAATGTCTGTAAAGAGTGGCTTTAGAAATTTGTGAACTGCTTTTAAAATTTTGCCCTACGACTGCATGCAAACACTCTGTACACATGTCTAAAAGTCACTTTTTAACGCTGGGATTTGAAAACTTTGACTGGGAAAACTTCAGGACTGGGATCTTGCGAAACTTTTACACTGAGAAATGGGATTTGGACCCCCTTCAGGACCTGTTTGAATCATTTTGACTGACATGGATGGAGGGGAAGGGGGTCCTGAAATGGTTCAGTCTATCAGAGGGGGGCTCCCGAAAACAATCAATGCTATCAGGTGGGGTTCTTGAAATTTTTTTGGATCACAGGTATTTTCTCCTCCACCCCCCTTTCCGACATAAATAATGACCGGTCCCTAAAGTGGTACAGTTAAAAAACGAATTTGATCGGAAATATTTTGTTGCGAAGCTTTGTAACGCAGTGTCGATGCAATCTTTGTTTTTTTTCCTGGTCCCGGGGAGGGGCATTTGTCCTTTTTTAAATTAATTTTAGAAATGACCAAAATCCCGGGGGTTGCCCGGGAGGGGGGGGGGGGGGGTGACATGGTCACTGCTGGAATTGACTGATACACAATTCATCTCTAGGCAGACGCTTTCCTTTTTTTAGGGCGCGCAAAGATTTGCGGGATAGTTTTAGCATGGCGCGCAGGGAGTTGTGGGATAGTTTTAGCAGGGCGCGCAGAGAGTTATGGGATATGCGGAGAAAAATTCGGAAGCGAATATCCCACAGTTCATTGCACGCCGTGTGGTACTCCTTCCAGTCCCTACGCCTCCAAAACAATTTTCACAAGGAAAAATCACCGCAAAAGACGCAAAAAAATTAACGTCTTGGTACGAGACTGCTGTAGGCCTGCTAGTCCCTAGCTGGGACTTTTTCTTGATTTGGTTTCCTAGCAGCGCCCTCTAACTATACGCTGGGCAAAATAAGATGCGCATTGAGGGATTTCGATACTTGTCAGAAAGCAGGAATTATATAAATTCGGACCCGGGATGCGGGATTTTTAAGCATGTCATTCGGGAAAATGTGATGCATTGCTGCCAAGTATGTTTTCTATATTTTAGATTTCAACATTCCCAAAAGCGCGGAAATACGGAAGTTGCGTCACGCAACGCATATATGCATATTGACCTTGGTGATCGACTCTCAGAGCGTGCGGTCGTGGTTCACTTCATACAGTTAATATGTTCCTCATAGTAGTAAGACGAATTTGAACTATCCATCATGAGCTATAGCCATTTGAATGTATACCTGTTGTCTTCCTCAAATGTTTCGTGCACTTCTGGCTATGTATTCGAGCTTCACGGGAGTTGATTTACATCCCGGGTTTACATGTGGTCTTGGAGAATTGCGACATGAAGTTTCAAAGCACAGTTTACGTTCATTTGGGTCATAGAAACGTCTTTCCGATCAACGATTCCACTTCAAATATTAGGTAAGTTGTACATTTTTATTATTTGAGTGAAAGAAATTGACGATAGACAATTTTTGGTTGTGTTTTGTTGAGCATTTTCATAGCGTTGGGGTCAACACAAACACAGCGGTTGTTAATTAGACAAATTATCGTGAAATATGCCAAATTCGTTGGCCAATTCTCAAGCGCTCGCAAAATAAGCCAGCCTGTTCTTTATATCTCGTTGAAGTAACATATCTCTAGAGTCTAAAACCTGAATTTGAAGTAACTTGGAGGTTTACCTCTTTGGAAAAAATAACGTTTAATTTTGCTTGTAAATAACCCTGTTGTCAAGTACCTACTAGAGAATGCTCTTGTTGGGGGTCACGCAAACGGTTTTAATCCGGAAATTCATCTTAGATTAGGTGTTGGGTGTCTGTTTTATACAAATTAAGTGTTAAATCAGCAATATATATCTGATTCGCCTTGCGCGAGGCCATTTTGGGAGGTAGTGAATTTCACATGATATTCGGGTCCCAAACGGGCGAAATCGAAAATCTCGATTTTTTAACAAAAATCGCCCTAATTCGAAAAGCAAACCCCAGAACCTTTTAAATGTCATCAAAATCTTCCTACTGATTCAAATAAGAGTAGGTTGAACTTTGAGTTGTGGCCACGAATTACCGATTTTGCTCGATTTTTGTGTGCATTCGCTCTTAAATGGTTTTATAACAACTACATAGGTATGAAGTGTTACCAACATAGAACGTAAATATAACCATGCGTCAACACTACCGTTGTTATCGGGCCCAAAGATATGGTTAGGTCTCCGCCCATTGTGTTAATCCTGACAACTCCCCTGCGACCCGAACAAAAATGCGCGCGCTACCTTGCGCAGAAGAGATGCACAATGCGAAACAAGAGAAATACCGCGCAGTTCGTGACGTCAAACTTCAGACATTAGGATTGATGCACTCTAATGACGTCATAACGCAAGCCAATAGGTTTGGCGCCATCTTGGTTTTCATTTCGAAGGCGAAAGCCAATTTAGCCAATATTCTCGTTGAATCTGCTATGCTTTTTGCCGAGACATCATTGCTCAGGATATCTAAACATCAACACTGGCTATTTGAATTGAATGCGAAGAGGAAAATACTAATGGACGTAAGCTGAAGTTAAAAAACCGTTTCGCCTTGCAAGGCCTCGTCGTCGACTTTAGCTATAAGAATTTCTTGTTGCTGAATAATAAAACAATTGTTGAATTCGGTTTTCGCATGATAGTGAGATTTGTCAACGCCTCGAGTTAGTGTTATCAACACAAACCTCGGCGTTGACAAATCTCACTATCATGCTCAACCTCATCCAATAAGTGTTAATTATTAGCTAAGTGTTTTCCAAAGCACAACATTCTATGCAGGGACGAGTACTTACGTTGTCTCCTGCGTTGTAGATAGATATACACACCGACAAGTACAACTAATAGCAGCAAGATGCCCACAAAAATCCAATACAGGCTGCGGTTTGATGTTTTCCCACCAGTATCAGCTGGTAAAAGAGTAAAAGCATATACCCATAAGTGATATGTCATGAAAATTTTGTAAGGTAAACCTCTTCAGGGCACATCCTCAGAGTTCTCGATACCTAAATCGCTAGGGTGTAGGAAAAGCACTGACAGAAATCAAGTGAGAAACTTTATGTTCTGCAAAAAGTCTTGCAACTTGGAGTGTATTGTAGAAACGTTATATAAATGGCAAGTATCAATTGCCTTGAGTAAGCGTAATGTAAATATGAGCAGGAATAAATTATTCTTGGGGAAAAAGTTCAGTTAGCCAAGGTAGTGTAACGCGTCACTCTGGCTTAGCTACTGATAAGTAAAGACGTCTTGTACGAAAGCGAATATTCTTGGGTTTTAATGAATCACGTGACTTCGCGTGTAATTATACTTCAGGTATGATTCAGATGGAGGTGAAGACGAAGAAGTTTTCAAAAATTCACGAGCAAAAATTCAATCAATCTCTATGCCATTCCATTCCATTCCGTTCCATTCCATTCCGTTCCTATTCCTCTTGGCAAGGGTATAAACAAGGAAACGTCTATCCTTTAAATTGGCGAACAGCTTTTCCTGACATAACGGGAAACAAGATTACCTTTGAGAACAATCAGCCTCGTGACATTCCTCAACTTGACATTTCCTTCAAACGTGAGCTCGCAGCCATACTGTCCTGAATCAGAGAGCTTTAAATCTGTCATATGCATAGTGGCGGTTCCGTCAATCCTGACACGTTTCGCTAGACGAGTAGTGTACTGTACATTGGAGTTGTAGCTGCCGCTCCGCTGCGCTATCAGGTCAAATTGTCCATTATCATCAAGCTCGAACCACTGCGCGAGAATCAGACTAAGCGAGCTTGAGAACTCCATCTGAACGAGGCATTGGTGCCTTCGGATACGCGGAGTGGGTTATGGGGTTTGTATACGAACCAAGTGGCGCCTGTTGGAACATGTAAAAGTGACGCAATTTATGGATCATGAAAGGGTATATGATGCAAAATACAGGAAACGCAGTCTGCAAATTTATTGGATAAATTTAGTGCAAGTATTGTACTGCTTTCATGAACTTGGCCTGTAGGTTTGAAAAATCCTCTGCCTATGCCCTAGCTAGGCTGTGCCTTTTAAAATCTTGCGTACGATCCTGAACTATAAAACGTAAAGAGTTAGCATGCATAAATGCGCTGTGGCCGATTGAATATTTCGTGGAAACAAACAATACAAGGACCATATTTCAGACAAAGCTGAAGCGTCGTATGGCGACCATGGGTACAGTTCTTACGACCACGCCAGAGATCCTGCCCTGACAGTCGCTATCCTCGGTGTTTAGTTGTCCAGTAGCAACTCAGGGACTCGGTCCAGGGACCACGCCCGGCCACCAGAAAATTATATAGACGCCCCTTGTAATGAGTAGTGAACAACTAACGGTCTCTATACCTCCCTCTGCGTATATATAGGCCTGGTTGGTGATCGCGTTTTCCATGTGGAACTACACAGCATTTCTATTGGTGAGTTCATAGTTGCGCGTAAAACGTCAACAGTTAGTCGACTTATTCTTTCTGCAACCTTTGTGGGTCAATTTGATGTCTATGTTCTGCAACAATGTTATGTCTGGACGTTTACACCAAGAAGACAGAGAGAGAACCATTGTTTTCCCTGCTGTGGTTTAAACTATATGGGATTATAAATTTCACTTATTGATTCTGCTGAAGTCGGAAAATAAGCTAGTAATATAGAGTAGATGAAATAGCTTGTAATATAGAGTAGATGAAGTAGTGGTAACTAGATCTGCAGCAAAAGAAACTTCGGAGATAAGAGATCCTTTCAGATGCTGACACGATCGGCATGTGTTGGCATTGAAATTATGCAGTTGACTCTATCTGCTTCCTAAAGCCATTCTAGGTGTTTATGTGCCCCCATACACCCCATTAGCACCGTCATTTGTGTTCATTTGTTGACTCTGCAGGTAGGAGGTGGACGAATCGTGAAGAATAAACAAACTCTCCCCTTTAGGTTAAAAGGACCCGAGATAAAAATCAATCTATACGTCTATCTTTATGTTGCTACAAAAGGCGAAGAATCAGCCATGTGACCCCTAGACTTTTCTTGATTGAAAAATATATCAACGTACAGCCAATGTTCCTATTCTTTCAATATGATCAAGAAAGGTGAATCGAAAACACCGAATTTTCAACGATTTATGTTTTGGTGAGAAATGTGGTGACGCTCTAGCGGTTTTAAATGGAAAAACGCATTAGAAATATACCGAATCGCGTGAGAGAAGTCAAAATGTTCATAATGGATTCATAATCAATATCATTTCAAAACAATTGAAATTCTAGAAAGAAACAGAAAACATTTATTGACCAAAAAATAAAAGTCACTCAGTTAGAGCAGGGAACTGTGACTCCGAAAACTAAATTAAAAACTGAAATTTCCCTTGTCAAGAAATGCAGGAATTACAAATTGCTACCGGATCTTATACCTCTACAGGCGCTACTGTCGGCGAAGGGCTCCAAATAAATCACTTATAATGTTGGTACTACATTACTATAACTACCCCTACCTAGCGTATATCATTTATGTATTGATGTTTTGGTACTTGAAAGACAGTAAGGTACATTTACGATTTATGGAATGTATTAGAGATTCAGAGGCAGTAATAAGTTTAAATGTCTATTCATGTGAAACATTACTAAGTGATTTTCAATTATTCTAAATGCGGAATTTCTAATTACAAACTGATTCCTAAATGCACAAACCCACCTGAACATGAATCTAAACTCAACCAAAAACTGAAAGTGAAGACCACCACGCCAGGTTTCAACATGTCGACCACAAACCCGCGAACACTTGTTGTTCTCTTCCTTAGATGAAGAAGTGACAACTTGATCCTCTTTGCTTACTTAAATCTACATATTCCGCCGAGAAGTTGAAAGGTTAACCCCTTTTTAACCTCACGTTAGAGACGTGTATATTCTTGCTGCGTTAACGGGCTGTATTTCTGCGACTTCTAGACATTTAACAGTGATATAATCGTTGTAGTAGCTGTCGATATATAGTCCCTCATTCATTACCTACGGTTCACAGCTTGTCAAGTTGTTTTCTCAACAGACTCGACCCAGTCTCCTTTCGTATGGCGCGCGTGCCACACACGGGCACTATACTAAAACAACACACGCGGACTAACAGACAGAACACGGAAAAGGAAATGCTTGCTTATGTTAAAGGAAACAGATAAGAAAGGGTACGTTTGTCCAGGTCACACGCTAAATTATGCGCACAATGATAATGTCTTCGTACACCAACGCGGCCTTCCGGCAAAAAGCGTGCTATGATGCGTTCTAAGGAAAGGCAAAAACCGCTAAAAATCTACTAAACCGCCAGCTACGCAGGCCACCCACGGGTGCTTTCCACTGGTCAGAAAAGTCTCCATTTGGTGATTAGACTTAATGGTGCTTAGACCTGCCAACCCCTCACATAACAAGTCAAAACCTCTCTGGAGACTGGCATAAAAAACCTGGAGATTGGGGTCAAAACCTGGAGATCAGCCAAATGGCTGTAAAAATAAAACAATTTCTGAATATAAAAAAAGTCAATAACCAAAGAAAAGGACTTACAATTGATTTGTGTTCCTTATTATATTGTTCTGTTCATAAAAAACCTGTAGATTGGGGTCAAAACCTGGAGATCAGCCAAATGGCTGTAAAAACCAATAAAACAATTCTGAATATTAAAAAAAGTCAATAACCAAAGAAAAGGACTTACAATTGATTTGTGTTCCTTATTATATTGCTCTGTTGCTTTCTTTGCTCCTATAATTCAAATAATTAAAGAACATTTTCAAAAACCGTGAGATTTCAAGGCAAACCGTGAGACCGTGAGATCATGCCTCAAACCGTGAGTCTCACGGTGAAACCGTGAGAGTTGGCAGGTCTGTATTTCCGATCGGAAATGTATTCTCTAGTTGGTATCAGTCGGAATGTTCAAAATGACAGTGGTGACAGGGCAACCTTTAGCCCTGGGAGCTAGAATAGCTATTCACCTGTCTTAACCGAAATTCGCCAAACTTGACTCTACCATTTACACGTTCCAACCGAATTTGCAATTGCTTTCTTGATATGGAATGTCAAATGGTTGTTCTTCCGCACCACAGACCTGAGATTTCATTCCGGACAAAATCACCTCATCATACATGAGCAACTCCTGGAACTCGAACATTTCTTTAGTAGACAGCTAGTCCAGTATGTTACGACACTGAAAATGCAAAGTATTATTTTACGTATCCACGCGGTCTGCCTGTGTTGTTTCCTCACCAGGCCCTATGGCCGTGGAAAAACAAAATGGCGACCAAGTGATGAGCGATGTTACTAGCTGCAACTGGTGAATTTTCCTGTTTTTTCTCGTAAGATACAAGAAAAAATACTTACATACCTTCCAATAAGGTAGGCATATCAAATGATACACTGTTGATTTAACCAAATGCCTATATGGGGATTTGGGTTCCTTAATCTGCCAGGGCTACTGGCTCACTAGAGCCAACATGGAGAACGCATTGAAAAATCGAGCGTCGCTCCAATTTCTGGAAGTTCTCGCTCAAAATTCAGTGTTTTCTGGCAAATGTCGCCGAAATTCTTATCGGAAGGGTATCTACTGTCACTTTCTTTCAAGGTAAATACTTCCCAATTTGGTTTTGGCCGTGAGCGACTCAAAAACAATGTTCAGCCTATTTTTGCGATATGGGAAAACGTTTTCTGGTAGTGGCAGAAGAGGTTGTAACATAAAGTTGACATTTCATTATAAGATTATCTTTAATCCACACCTAACTATGTTTAAAGACAAGTTGGTTTTATATATAAAAATGTACAGTTTTTTTTCTTTTTTGCTCTCGCTTTTCAATCGTTACCCTTCTCTTTAGGCAGTGAACAGATTACATTACTGGTGTAACACACGCCCGCGCTACATTCTCTCTGGATGCCGCAGAGTCACGGCACAGGGTAGTCTCTCCCTCATGTTTCGTTTTCACAAATCTAGCCTGTGATCCTGCGGGCGGATCACTGAACGTTTTGGATACTCTTCTGACCCATTCGGTTATTGCGCGTGTCCAGGAAGTTCACTATGTATTACAGCGCGAGAAGCCCAAGTATGGCCACCCGGTAATTAATTCGCATACTTTCGCGTTAGCCAATCACAGGCGGGGATTATTACAAGTGAGCCGCGCGGGCTCAAACCGCAAAACTGCTCGAGCACGATGAGTGTTCAAGTCATGAAATACAGCGAAACTTCCTTGGTTTCTATTTGCTGTATTTGCTCTGAACGGATAAAAGTTATCCAAGCTGAAATCAAATATAAAATGTCCGTTTTCTTGCGGGTCAAGTACTAGAAAGACAAAGTAAACAGGTGTAGTCGGAAATCAAAGCGCGCGAGAAAAGCCGTCGACTGAGTTTGTCTCTCCGCTAGTCGGAGGTCAAATTATTCGCCGCATTTTCCATTTATGCTTGGCACTAAACCTGCATCGATAACAATTTATATAATTTAGAAATGAATTGAGAAATTTTCTTTTCGAAAAACATATTGACCATTTTCCGAAAGAGAATAGTTTCTTGTTCGCGAATAATTTGACATCTGATAGACAACTCAGTAGGCGGGTTCTTGCAAGTTTAGATCGCAATGTGAGTTTATTTATCATCCCAGGATCTGAAAAGTAAATTGCTATTTGAACATTATAATTTGTAAGATTCTAAGCTCATTTCTAAATTATTTAAATTATTACATGTATCGATGCCTGCAGGTTTAGTGCCGAGTATAAATGGGAAATGCGGGCGAATGATTTGACCTCCGACTAGCGGAGAGACAAACTCAGTCGACGGCTTTTCGTGCTTGACCCGCCAGAAAACGGACATCAGCTTAGATAACTTTTAGCCGCTCAGAGCAAATAGAAAACCTAGGAAGTTCCGCTGTATTTCATGACTTGAACACTCATCGTGACTCGAGCAGTTTTGTGGTTTATGCCCGGCTCACTTGTAAAAAAGACCGCCTGTGATTGGCTAACGCGGGCGAAAGTATGCGAATTAATTATCGAGTGGCCATACTTGGGCTTGACCTTGGTTTGACTTGTGCGATGATCAAATCATAGATACTGGAGGGAATGGTTACCAGGAAGCCCGGCGAACTTCAGAGGGTCGACACAATAGCGTGGGCTGGATGTTGAGAGGGGCTGTCACATGATATGACCCTGCACAATCTTTTGTTTCATGCTCATCTCATATTGCATGTCTAAGTGAACACTGAATATTACTGGCTGAATTTAGGTACTTATGTACCGTGACCCTGCACAGACAAAAGGTTTCCTCTGAAAAAGCTGTGAACAAAGAGATAGTACAATAGTAGGGTGTCAGGTTTCCTAACCATTCCCCTCTATAAACTATGATCAAATCTTAATTTGCTTGACCAGACTGCGACACTTCGGGTATCTCTCGCTGGACCTAGGAACGCTTCGTTTTGGCAAACAATCCTTTGCGGACCGTGAGATGAGATCAGCCGGGAGCTTATCAGATGTTACACAGGGTTGTTAACGCCACTGCAAACGGGTGGAGTCCTGTCGCGCTCTATGACGGAGTGCCCTTGCAATTTAGTGTCCAGGCCCCTGTTCTACTGCTCGTCCCAGATCTCATCCATGTTAGCGTAGAGCGATTCGTCATACTGATTGACGTAAATAACCTCCTACAGGAAAGAGCAAGAGGGTACTTTAGCGGTGCTGTACCAATATTGACTTTTACAAGGAAGGAAAGATACCAAGAAATATAGTAAGTAAATGGCCAAATTTATGTATGATGTCCTACGAAAATGCTTAAACGTGACAGTGGCAGTGACAGTGCCTTCGAGTGAGGCCAAATGCCGAAGGGTTATTGACACAGAGGCCATGAGGGCGAGAGGAATAATTGTTTTAGTCAAATCAAACAGTGTTAATCCAGGCACCTATAAGGTTAAAAGGCTGCATGGGACTGGATGACTGGACGGAACCAGCGAGAAGGAACTCACCTTCTCTGTAGCTTCCAGCCGCCGTAAGGTGGAACTAATGGCTTCAAATGTCGGTCTGAGTTCGGGCTCCGTCGTCCAGCATTCCATCATCAGCGCATATCTGAGTAAAACACAAGAACGATTGGGCAAAGTTAAGACGCTCTGGCCTGCTGTTGCTGTAGTCATAAAGTCAGAGTTTTGTTGGTCTGTCTGTCTGTCTGTCTTGTCTGTCCTGTCTGCTCGCGTCCGTCCGTCCGTCCGTCCGTCTTCCCATCTGTCTGTCTGTCTATCTGTCTGAGAGCGTTACTCTTTGTATCATACATTTCATTGTCCACATGTTTCGGTTGCGGCATTCTGTACCCAGCTTGTATCAACTGTGCGATGTGACGGGGATTCTGGTTTGGATAAGGACTTCCACCTTAGAAATGAAAAGGGATAAGATTAGAGATTGATTTTGTAAATATGAGCTAGTGAGTCATACACAAACGTAAATGCTGGCAGGGGCTTCTTTTCCTTTGTTTTCTGCCAGCAGTAGCTAAACCCTACATTGTAGGGGTCCCACGGGTACTTGAAAACCTGGAAAGATTTTAGAAATCTGGATTTTGAAATGTCATGGAATTTTTACAAAAGCCTATCAAAGTCGAAATATTTTCCTGAAGAATTAATTTGCAAGATGTTGGTATATTGTAAAATAAAATAAAGGAACCTGAATAAAAACTATCAATGTGCTATCGTTGAAACAAAGGATACTCATAATGCGCAAAAATCCGCATTTTTCATAATGAATCATTAATTTTTTTCAAACGTCCCTGAAAGTCCTGTAATTTTGAAAGCCTGAAACCGTGGGAACCACGTGTTGATCCATTGTGACGAAAGAGAACAACTCACCTATAGTAAAAATTTCATAGAGTACAATGCCAAAGCTCCATCTGTAAGAAACAATAACATCATAAATTTACACCCGGAGACTACACGTATGACGTATCTGGATCCCCCCCTCTATTTCTCATTGCAGTGACATTTGGAAGTGTTGGGATCTCGATATTCTGGGGGGGGGGGATGGGTACGACTTACACATCACTCTGCGTGGTATAGAAGCCATATAATAGCGACTCGTAGGCTGTCCACTTGACGGGCAAGCGACCCTGGAAGAAACAAAATCACTTTAAATCACTATGACTTTGTGGTACCCTACCCTACTTTTAGAGATATAACTATGTTGAAATGTCACAAAACTCACGTAAAAGTTAAATGGAGACAGGAATTTATGTGTGAAGTTGCTTCAAACTGAACACGTTTTATTCCGTAGGGTATACGAAATTACACACTTTGGTTGTTTGGAGGGAGAACTTTGTCATGTCTGTGCATTTCATGACGGTCGGAGATAAAACATTTATAGGCTGGGGAAAAAGGACCAAATTTGTCACCAATCTTCATACAATCAACCCCGCCATACATATCGACCGCCACATCCACCCTCACCCCCCCCCCCGATCGGATTGAGCCTTATATCCTAAGGTATAATCTAAAGAACGCACTTTTCATATAGAGATCAACCGTCCAACCCATATCACTTTCTGTACCTGTTTCGCTACATAGTGAACCCTCCTCTGTCGACGAGTGACTTTGACGTGGGATAGGTTTTATACCACATGCTATTCAATCCCGTCGAGCTTTGGATGACTCCCTACCTTACTCCTCTTCTGGTATATGTCGTCATTAATTACGTCCCGCGCCATGCCGAAGTCCGTTATTTTACAGGTCTCGCCCTGGCCAACTAGTACATTACGTGCCGCCAGATCTCTGTGGATTATCTACAAAAAAACATAGATTCTTTTGAGGATGAGAGATATACAAGGACAAATAGAACCATCATGGTGAACATGATAATCCCGACTGGCATTAATGGACATCTGCGGTGAAATAGAAGAACCCCAGTAGAAGGCACTAAAGTGGCACATTTTTCATCAGTGTATTGCGCGAATCCCCAGGACAGAGAGAGTCTTGGCAGATCGATGTTCTAGGGTACCTTAGGGAATGTGTCAGTGCAATAAAGTCTACTATAGACCGGAGGGCAAGGTTCAAGCGAAACCCTTTTCTGTCGGACTAAAAGAACCTGCCAGAAAATAAGAGGAAACCACACACAGTTCCCTACCTTATTTTGAGCCAAGAAAGACATTCCATCAGCGGTCTCTCGCGCAAACCTCAGGAGCTGCTTCGGGGCAAGGAAACTCGCGGGTTCAACATCCGGGTCGTTGTAGTAGGAATCGGTGAGCCCGCGACTCTTTCTGAGGTAGCCCAGCAGATCGCCGTATGGCACATACTCGAACATGATCATAATTGGATCTGTCAGAGAAATGATCGACTTATTACTCTTATTTGCAGAGTTCAGGTAGCAAAAAATAGCCCGTCGCCTTGTGACAAGAAGGTTTAAATGAAAAAGAGTCTTCGTAAATTTCAAATGTTAAAGAAGTTCAGTAAGATGTAAGTTGCGGCCTTCCTGTGGGTCACCACGCGCGCGCTAAAATTGGCGGAAATTTAGGCGGGAAAATTCAACCAATCAGAAACGTTCCTGACACAGACATATTAACAGTATAGATAACGCAGTTTAAAATTGAATGTACCTGTCAAAGTGACAGCGCCCATTATTCTTATGACGTTGTCATGGTAACTGATCTTTGTGAGAAGCTTGTATTCAGCCAACAGATCACGCCGACTTGTTTCGCCTCCTTGTCTGCAAAATACCAAATAGGGATTATATATGGTCTCTATTATAAGTCGTACTAATAAAATTACGGCTCAAAGTGACCAAAGTAATTTTCATTTCGGAAAATCAAAAGCCAGTCCGGCAACAAGTCATTCGCTCTCTAGTAAGGTTTTCTCTAGTAAGATTCTCCAATCCCTCGGGACGCCCGCTAGCCGCAGTCCTCAAGGTTGATTAATCTGCGGGACTAAAACTCGAGGTCATTCTCTGTTACCCTTGTACCTTAGCCAAAGTATATATACTACCGATTTAAGGTTTGCTCTAGTAAGGTAAATTCACACACCGTTACTTTAAAAGGCAGTAAGCTGCGCTCTCATAAAAAGGTCGTAACAGGAAAACCAAACGACTATTAAACTGTCCTCTTTTAACCCATTTAGTACAGAGTATTCTGTGGTATTTACCTTTTGCCTTTACCATTTTCACGGCCACAGTTCCGAGTCCAGCAACAAACGCTTTGGCGACTTTACAGAACGCGCCTTTACCGATCACTTTCTCTATCTTCACGGCATCGCGGGGGATCTCCAAATCGTCTCCATGGTTACGTAGATACGCAGGATTCACGTTTGCATAAACCTCGCCCTCGTGGAAATCATCTGATGGAGCTTGGTATACCTGTGGTGACTCTTCTCGGAAGCTCTCGGATCGAGGTCGAACTATCTAAGGAACGAATTCGTGAAGAGTGTAAGGGCGCCTGCCTGCAGGTGGGCAGTTACAAGTACCATCGTATCCGCGCAGGTTATAATATTACCTGGCTACCCCTAGTTGCCTCACGCCAAATCACTTGGTGGCCGGGCGCGGAGTGTAGGGAAATGGTCGGGAAGGCGCTCGAAAGGATAGCAAAGAGGAAGGCGCGCACGTGAACTATTACAGCAAAAATAAATGATTTTTGAAGACCGAATCCAGTTGTTCAGGATTGTTATGTTTGTGATTATTGTCAATCATATTGTTGTAACGACGGTTTTGTTACCATCGACACTAGCATTCTGTTGTCTTCTCTTGACTTTTCTACTCACCACACTATATCGATCTTGTTTGACCTTCTTCTTTAACTCCACCATCATCGAATCTTTGCCAAGTCTGAACAAAAATCACCGAGCTAATATCAGACACAACGCATAATGTGAATGCATGTTATAGAATGTCTCAAGCTCAGCTGGCAGAGCTACGAGCATTGGAGCGCGCTTTGATTTTTCCAGCATGTTCTATCTCGACGTTTCATTCGCTGGCTACCCATACAGCACTTGCGATAGCCTGCGAGCCGGCTCTCCAGTGGGTTTTCCAGAGAAGAATTCGTTAGGGCGCGCGCGGGGTTCCTGTGGCGTCGGGATTCCTGTGTCGCGGGGGGAGAGAGTGACACAGGAATCCCGCGCGCCAAAAAATCGAATATCCGAAAAAACCCACTGGAGCCGGCTAGCAGGCTACTTCCCCCCGCGACACAGGAATCCCGCGCACCAAACAAATCAAATATCCGAAGAAACCCACTGGAGAGCCGGCTAGCAGGCTACTTCCCCCCGCGACACAGAATCCCGCGCACCAAACAAATCAAATATCCGAAGAAACCCACTGGAGAGCCGGCTAGCAGGCTACACTTGCGACAGGGGTCAGCTATTGGTTTCATGCGCAACGTTTGGAATTCGAAAAGTATTCAACACTCAGTTTGTTTACTACCATGGATCGTACCAAGGGGGAGAAGGGTGGGGAGGGGGAGAAAAAAACACTTACCCACTTTCAGGTTTTCTCACTGCTACAAAAAGAAACAAAATATATCGCATTATTACAATGCAGAGAAAACTGCTGGAGCAATTCTCTCAAATCAATTATGTCTGCATATTTGAGGTTTGACTATACTCACGTCTTGGTTTTCGCCTTTTGCACTTAACAATGACAATAACGATGACAATAAAAATGATAAACAAAAGCACGCCCACACAAGAATAGGCAATTAATCCTGCGAATAAAAAAAAGATAAACAATTAGCGGTCCCCCAATGTCTTCCCTTACCCTTCTGGATAACCCTACCACACGTTCATTCTCAGTGTCCTTAAATTAAAACGTGCTGGATTTGTAGAAGACAATCCAAACTCGCGCTATTACAGCGTGCTAAGTCACTTTGCAATACGTTGATCCTAAGCCGAAAAGTTGCCCTAAGATTTCTTTCGGCTGAGGTCCTTGAAGGGCCAGTAGAGACCGCTGGATCCGGACAAGACTGTACAAGATTCTTTGCGCACCTGTCGCTTGAGGTAAACCCTAGTAAATACCTTAACCATGTTATAGATATCTATAAAAAATACTTGCACTTACTGTAGTCGAGAATTTCTTTCTGAGGACGGCGGTAGGCTAAAAAGGAAACATATAACACCTTACATCTTGCTAATCGGTGCACTCGGGGACATTTTGCTGTTGGTTTTGAAAGAAATCTATAGAGGGGGAGATAAAGGCACTTTGTAGATGTGATGGTCTTGTTCACTTTTGATTGCCCGGATCCCGATCCTTTATGCATGCATCAGGCTCTGGGCCGCGCCCCTTAGTAATCCTCCGTAAAAGAGCAGATACCTACTTATCACTACTGAAAAGTTCTTGCTAGGTCCAAGTCCACTGTGCCCTTGCCCGTTTGTTGCTGACACAGCTATCCCCCACTTCTCTTCTCTTGGAAGGATGATAATATATTCTCGCGCTTGCGTCTTGTTAAGGGATGTCCACGTGGTTACCGAGCCGTTGGGGTAAATAGATCTGGACCATATAGTGTAATAGATTATACGGCTTCCTCCGTCGTAAGGTTGTGACCACGCTAGGGTCAGTCTGGAGGTCGGCAGATCTGTGAGGTTGTTGGTGATTTGCGGAGTCGACGGTGGGAACCCTGTGTGGTAAAATGGGATCATTTTAATCACTTCTCGCGTGAACTAAGAGGATGGTATGGTGAATAAAGAGCACAAGGGAGCACGTGTCTTTAGATTATTGTCTGCTTTTGCTTAGACTTGTCGCATCCTGATACTGAGAAAAGCGAGCGAAGGCGCTAGCCGAAATAACGACACGAAGGGCATTAACAGACTTAGAGAAATTACCATTCATATAATCCGATAGTACGCATTATAATGACATGAGATGGAGTTTTAATTTTCCGCTGCGCATGAGTCTGTCCATTCATTCGAATATATTTATAGGGCATAAAAGTTACTCACTGTCGACAAACTTGGATAAGAAATACCGATTAACGACAAAAAAAAATGTTGACCGGCTACCGACATTTTTGCAAATCATTCCAGCCAGGTTATTAAATTAAAGTTTATACTGAGAAACAGCGCATGCTTTGGACTTTTCAGCGCCTCGGAGTAGACCAGATGAATTCCGTTCCATTGTGACACTTCCCGAGCTTCAAATTATCAGAGATTACTGAATTTCAATAGGTATAACTGACACTCTGGGCATCCTTAGATGATCTTTCAGGGGATTAATGGTCGTCTGTTCATGGAAATAAAATTAGACAAGATGACGTGTGTGCGCATGCGCAAACGTACAACTCAAAAAGAAACTCATCCCGTGTCAATGTAATGCCTACTATTGAAATATGAGTAAATAAACATGCTAAACAGCAACTGTGAAAAACATTTCTGCATTATCGTGAGATAAGCTACTACTAGTTGAAAAGAAAACCAACAACGTGTCCCACATGGATCTCTAACACACTCTTCAGTCCTATAAATACGTTGGTGATACATAATTAATTAGTTGATTGCTCACTAACGGTACAAGGGGCGTCCTTATATGGTCTGGTGGCCGGGCGTGCTCTCACCCATAGGTATCTAGCTACTGAGCAATTCAACACCAGGATAGCGACTGTCAGGGCCGAAATCTCTGGCGTGGGCGTAAGAACCGTACGGTCACCATACGACGCTTCAGCTCTTTGTCTGGAAGTATGGTCCTAATTTTTCTTTTCTTTTTCCTCAAGTCGTAGTAAATGCCTAAATTTGCATTGGTGTTGACAGGCAAATCATTTATATTACTTGCACGACTCACAAAAGCAGTTCATCATTTTATAACAAAAAACACTGAAATGGCGTTACTACCGGCACCGAGTTAACCTGTGAAAAGCTATCCACTCCGCTCCAAAATCTCTCATTGACCATAAAACACAAACAAGATAACGGCTTATAAACCAAGGAATGCACCTAATATCAAATTTCTAGCCTGAGCTGAATGCGCCCCTCTGCCAATGGAGCATTCAGCTCTTTCGTACAACCTTCACTGTGAGCTACATATTATAAAAGAGAGCTTTGCTGTACCTAGGTGTTCAACCATAGCCTCCTCTATGTCAGCTCCATCATGCTTTGCGCTACATGCTTTACGCTTTTCAATATGAAGGCCGCTTCATTTGCCATTGACGTCATAACCAGGTCATGCGTGATTGCTCCACCGAGTAGCCTGGGAACGAGGCTTGTTCAATCATGGCGCGGTACCTTCCTATGAATACGCGCGTGATTATTTGACCGCGTATTAAGTCGCATACTTACGCGTTCTCTTTATCCAAACGTGGTGATCAACCATTCCCAGGAAATTGCTAGCTCGGCAGGTGTAGTTGCCGAATCGGCTTGGGCTTGTTAATGAGACCGTGACAAGAGGTTGTCGCTCTAGGGCGGGCAACATCGAACCATCCTTGTACCACGTGATTCTAGGACTAGGGTTCCCGGATGCTGGACAAGTCAGTGTTACATTTTGGTGCAGCCAGGAGTGAACAACTTGCAGCGCGGAAGACTTGTTAACTGTTGGTCTATCTGTAAAAGAAAATAACGTACCTTGTAAGGAAACTGCTGTGGCTTTTCAACACGCCCTTCGCTCGGGCGTAGCTCCAATTATACAGATTTATGGTTTTCTTACTAAAATCAACACCAGCCTATTCCCTGGCGTGGGCTTCCTGTGCTCGGTGATGAACCGTAAGGAAACGCGGGGGTTGGGCCGAGTGACGTCACATCTCTATCTAAACACAGGAAGCCCACCGGTACGCCAGGGTTTAGGCGGAATAGATCTAATCGGCTAACGGTTCGGTGGATATACACTCGTGCACTCGTTCGAGTGAGAAAAAATTGACAATTTTAACCACGCAAAGGAATCATCACATGATCTGAATTGGGTGGCAACAAGATGTAAACACCATTAGCCGATTTCAGGCCCGTAGCCAGCATGAGGCGAGCGAGGCCCTTGCCTCGGTAAAAATTTGTGATATTGATAAACTAGCAGTGTAACATCCTGCTTCATAATTGGAAGAAAATTGTATAACGATTTTTTTCTGGAAATCTGGCTCACTCTGCCTCGGTAACGATTTTTTCTGCCTGCGGGCCCGGATTTGATCTATCAGCACTCGTACTAATATAAATTCACTTTCTAACATGATTTTTTAACTTGGAAGTCGTTGCTTCTTACATTGTACATCCACATATGTGGTCCTCGTGTCGTTTCCCAGTGCATTTGTCGCACTGCATATGTATTTCCCACGTTTTGATCTTGTGACATCACTAATTGCCAGAAGGCTTCCTGGACGTGCCTGTCCCGATGGCAACCGCCATGTTACCATGGGAACTGGAGAGCCAGTAGAATTGCATGTCAGATGTAACGAATGCTGTCCTTCGACGATGGTTTTATTGGAAGATATGGATACTATTTCTGGGCGATCTGATGATAAAATATAACAAATAATGAAATGACTGCTTGCAGTTCCATAGAGGAGATTTCGCATGACTGTGAAACTGTGTCGCGGCACTGTCGCAGTCGCGACACTGTCGCGGTCGCGTCATGGAACCTCTGGCTGCTGTAGATGCGGAATGAAATCGCGTAGTCGCGGCACGGTCGCGGCGCGGCACAACTTTGTCGCGGCATTTTTCACAGTCATACGAAATCTGCTGCGTCCATAAACGTAAGAGAAACGTCTTCGCTACGCGCACTTTTATTCACCGTGTTTGGGTGTCACGTTTTCAGTCACGCTCAACGCACCACGGGGGAAACACGACGCGGTAAATAAAAACGCGCGTAGGAATTTTTTCCTGGTGTGACGATTGTGCGC
The DNA here is from genome assembly GCA_033964015.1 of Scolanthus callimorphus. Taxonomy (NCBI): domain Eukaryota; kingdom Metazoa; phylum Cnidaria; class Anthozoa; order Actiniaria; family Edwardsiidae; genus Scolanthus; species Scolanthus callimorphus. The sequence continues at coordinate 905,982 of JAWWUD010000033.1, read as the reverse complement.
AGGGCAGGCACATTGGGCCCCCTGTGGCGACCGGGTATCCTGTGGCCTCACGCATGCGCTGTATGCACGACGCGGTAAATAAAAACGCGCGTAGGAATTTTTTCCTGGCATTTGTAACGGACGTTCGCTATTAATGGGACTGCAATCACTCCAAACATTACAACCCCAACGGTTCATTTTGAGTTTCTTATGCTAAGAAATAAGCAAGGAAGGCGTACTCACATTGAACGTCAATCTGTATAATGATACTTTGAAGTGTGATGTTACCAGTCGTTGCGTTACAAATGTAACTTCCAGCGTCCTTCCTGGTTATATTCCTAAAGCGCAAGTGAGCTCCTGTGTACATTTCGACGACTCGATTCTTCACATCGAACTTCAACCACGTCACGTTAGCCGTTGCGTTACAGTAGAGTTGTAACGGCGCATGTTCGTCGACGGTTACTGTAGGCTCAGCTGGTACAGTTGTAAAATTTGCTGGAATAGAGTTTGTTTAAAATAATATCAGCATATATATTTGAGTATGGAGCAGATTCGTCTGTTTTTGCCATCATGAACAACTAGCTCCTACATGGAACATTAGCTGCAACCCCTGCCATTAATTATCGTATCACTATTATAAACTCGCGGACCATTAGCTCACATTGAACGTTAATGCTAAGTGCTTGATCTGTATCAATGCACCATTAACGTCTACCGGACTCTCCCCCCTTTGCTGAAATGCGTCTGTCTGTCTGTCCCCCTCGCTCCCTGTGGATCATTGGTTTCTGCACACTCGCATGGCTGTCTATCGTCGTACTCACCCACGCAGACTCCCCAGCGCTTATCTTTATCATAGTCCCGTGTATATGAACACCACGGTCTGCTGTGGTTACCGGGGGAACAGGAGGTGTAGGTGTTCCCCTGGTACACGAACGGAAACACACAGCACCTGTTTTGATCCGTCCTCACCGCACAGCACTGACCTAAGAACATCACAAGTAAATCAATATACATAACCAAAACCTCATGACTTAAAATATCGGAGGGCAGAGTTTCGCTATTATCCAAGTCAATCTTAGAAATAGAGTTTCGTATGCTGGAGGCCGTTCTTTGGCTAGCTGATAATAGGATGCCCCCCCTCCCCCTCCCCCCAACACACACAGCACACACCCATTTGAAAATCTAGCCCATACATTTTACGACAAAGGCCACAGGCAGACCAGAGAAATATTAGCAGATTTTAATTGTGGTCTTATTTGGTGTGGAAAACACTTGCAGAATCCAATAGAACTCATATAATTCCCCGACTGAGCTAACTTGCATTTATACTTGGATTGTCGTGGGTTTGTTTACCGTAATTGGCTTTCGAACTCAGATTTTTCCCTTTGCCGCTCGCTCACCCCCACGATGCATTACAGCCACATATAACTGAGGTAGACACCCACCAGTCAGGCCTGCCCACCAGTTGATATGCCCCGTTATAACGCAGCCTAGTCAGTCTGGGATCTTAGCTTTCCTCTTCTCTGCCTCCCACTAAGCCTGTAACCACTTACGGTTTCGAGTTTTACGTTCGGTTCGCGCTCATCCTAGAGAGATTCGTACCAAGAGGTTTCTTCGACCAGACATGTATGTAAACATAGTTCGCTTTCCCTTCGCTTAATGTGCGGCCGAGAAGCCATCCCCTTCATATTGATGCATTTTACCCGTTTCTCGACTTTTTTGCTATTTGGGTATCTCGTGTCTCTTTTCCATTAGACTCAAGTAGTCTGAGTATAAAAATTTCAGCGGCTCTCTTCGTATTCGTAGGGCAGCTAACAGTTCTACAAGTGTACAAGAGGACCAAAGAGACATTTTCTTCCAATAAAACCCACAAGAAACCTACCTTTTGAGAAAGACATGAGACCAAGCGCCAAAGTAGCAAGAAACGATGCATCTCATCCAAAGTGTTCTCTCCCTCGGAAATTCATTCTTTGTTGTGAGCCAGTGGCATGAAGAAGTGTCTTGACCTCCACAACGTCGTCTTCCGCGTTGTGACGTTGAATCATTGAATGCCGTATGATCAAATTCCAATGGTACTAACTTCGTTGAAAATCAATATATATTTTTTTTAATCCTACAATACAATTTCGTGCCAGTCGCTCAAAACTAAATCGTATGCATCCTAAGGAAAGACACGTTATTTGATTTTCTTGATCTTTCGTGCAAGCTGTTACATGGGTTCAATTTCAGTTTCGTGAATCGACCTGTCACATAACGTCGGGTTCCGGCCTTTCTCTTTACGATTATGATGCAATCCAAGTTTTTGAGTTGTTATTTGTTTTCGCCAGACGTTCTGTTTACGATCTATTTTACAAATATTTATCAAAAGAAAGTACCATTGTACAACTATTTTATATATATCTCACAACGTATTGTTGACTTCCGGTTCAATCCACAACAAGGAAATTCCTGCCTACGCGCTACTTGAATTGTAGAGGCGAATGGATTGCGGGGGTGTTTTGAATTTCCTTGAACAACTTGAACAGAGCTTTGCAAAACCTACTGCTTGTGATCGCCAATAAGGAAAGGATTGTACATCGAGAGCGAGTAACAATGAGTAACAACAGTCGCTTGCTGCATTAACTGCTGCGACAATGTCTAAAGGGACTGGATGAGAATGAAGTGACGTCACATAGGAACGAGGAAGTCCTGCCCTTTTGACCTGAGGCTTTCACATGTTCTTTCGCTTACTTTTACCACAAAAGCGTGAGGAAAATTAGGACTGCGGGCCATTCCCACGCCATAGAAACTTCCATTCATGTTGTCGGTGTTCTCGTTCTAAACTGACTAGCTGTCAATCAAAATCAGCCAAAGCATAGGGAGTTTGAAGCGCCAACAGGAGTTTGAAAAGACAACAACAAGCGAGTCAAGCTAGCAGGATTCTGGCGATGCGATTTGTCTCAAGAAATATAAATATTGTGAAATCATAGGACGGCTCGTAATCATCGAGACAGAGAAAGTTTTCGTAACACAGAAGACAGAGAAGACTTCCAGCCCGGAACGAGTATAGTACTATATTCTCACTTGGTCCCATTGTGCTTTATATAAGTTATGGGAAGAGACCTGGCTCCGCTTATCTCCCGTGCGGAGTTCAGCAATAGCGCTATTCACTGTTTATCAACATTGCTATTCTAATGCTAATGTGCCAACCGTAGATTGAATAGCGCCCTTTGTTCTGTGAACCAATCGATCTCTGGTTGGCACATATGGATGACGTCAGGGTGAACAGCGCTATACTCTCTGACTTTACTATAATTCCCAAAACTCAGAAGAATCCTAAATCCTTCCCGTAAATAAATAAATAAATCCTACCCTTCCAAAAACTCAGAACCATTTTAATACGAATTCACATAGCTCAGAAATATTATGGATACCCTCTGACGTTCGCCATAACCCAGGCCGAACCTACGATAGAAACTTGGCTATTTTAAGATGCGTACTGACATACGGCATACTGTGACATAACACACTCGACATATAAACACTCGTGTGACATATAAACACTCGTGTAATTATATACTCATGGTCTTCTCCCAAAACTCAGAAAAAGTGGTCCAATTTTATAGGAGGCGCACGGCTGCTAAAAAATGCCGGGGCTGCTGGACCTGGGGCCACGCCCTTTTAATCTGTCCAGGAAGACTGTGGGCGATTTTAATGTTAGGGTGACAAACAGATCCAAAGATTTTAATAAAGGTGGAATTAAAACAGCATTTTTAATGCAACAAAGAAAGTTAGAGAGACCCGCAGGTCGAGCAACCCCGGAATACCCCGCCCGAGGGCAGAGCAATTAAGGCCATTAGACAGGCCCTCCGAGGCGCAGAAATGCAAGATAGAAAATTATGCCTAAAGGTGCAGAAAATTAGTTTTCTTGCATTTCTAGAAATTTTTTTTTATTTTTTTTTTTGCAAAATCGCGAAGACCACAATGACATATGAGAGATATCTCCAATGTAACCAAAACGCCAGCGAAACTTCCAGCTGGGACATTTTTACAGCGTGACAACACGCAATGCGGAATACACTTCGCAGCCAAGCGAGACAGCTCGCTTCCAAACTAGAGGAATTTTAACAGCGTGACAACACGCCATGCGGAATACATTTCGCAGCCAACTGAATTGGGATAGGGAAACAAATTTAGCGTAACCCATACGCCAGCGAGACAGCTCGCTTCCAAACTAGGGGAATTTTAACGCGTGACAACACGCAATGCGGAATACACTTCGCAGGCAAACTGTTGGGATAAGGAGATAAATGTAGCGTAACCAATACGCCAGCGAGACAGCTCGCTTCCAAACTAGGGGAATTTTAACAGCGTGACAATACGCAATGCGGAATACACTTCGCAGCCAAACTGAATTTGAATAAGGGAGATAAATAAATTTAGTGTAACCAATACACAGCGAGACAGCTCGCTTCCAAACTAGGGGAATTTTAACGCGTGACAACACGCAATGCGGAATACACTTCGCAGCTAAACTGAATTGGGATAAGGGAGATAAATAAATTTAGCGTAACCAATACACCAGCGAGATAGCTCGCTTCCAAACTAGGGGAATTTTAAACGCACGACAACACGCAATGCGGAATACACTTCGCAGCCAAACTGATTGGGATAAGGAGATAAATAAATTTAGCGTAACCAATACGCCAGCGAGACAGCTCGCTTCCAAACTAGGGAATTGTAAACGCGTGACAACACGCAATGCGGAATACACTTCGCAGCCAAACTGAACAGAAAGAAAAGGAAAAACACTGGTGGAAACAAAAATGCTGGCAAGACTACTCGCCTCTAAACTGTTGGGTAAAGAATGGAAAGGAGAAGTAGAACCATAGATAAAAAACTCACATTCCACGAACGTCTGCCATTTTGTTACACGTTCCAATGTTAGCGGAATTAACGAAGCACATTTACGCGTCCCCGGGCGAAAGGCATCTCAGACGGAAAAGTAGCGGCTTCCAATAGAGGTATTCGGCTTCCAGCGCTGCAAACCTATAGGATATAGATAAAATGAAACCAGTCAAATACAAATACAAGATAAGGCATGTGCTAAAAGTTGTAGCGAAGAGTAGTGTAGAAAACAGTAACACAAACATGAACAAACACCAAACCAAAGAATTGACGCCAAACGAGTCGTCGAGAACTTGAGTGCTGCAGGCAGGAGAAGAAATAAATGTAGACGACGAGAAGAAGTAGAGTTTTAATTCTTGAATTGAATGCGAAGTCTTGTGAAGAGAGTAGTACGGAGTTCGGTCGAACCAGAGGTACGTCTTCTGTGCACGAGATCAAGAACAAACTGACAAAGTATGCTAATGAGTTGATAGCTTATATAAGCACTGTTGGAACCAAGTGAGAATAGTGACTCGGTGATACAACATTATTTCTACATGTTGGGGTAGGGCCAAGAAGTTTCATAACGATAAAGGGCAACTGCTTCCTTTCACACCTCAGATACCAAACATGGCGTGGCTCAAATAATTTATTACCCTAAAAGGTACCTAAAAGATGAGGCCTGATGTGGCAAGTAGGCGCGAAGGAGACAGGTGAAAGATACCCATCAAGACATTCCCGTGTTTGACTATTGTCTAATTTATCATCTTCTCATCGAGTGATCTCTCTTTCTTAAACGGTTGTTAGAAGCACTATCATGAGACAAAACATATTTCGGCCCTAAAAGATACCAATCTCGCTAAAATTTTATTGAAGATCAAGTTCACGCCTAAAGAGACCAAACCCTGTGATTTTAACCCCTAAAAGATACGACGATCATCCCCGATCCCATGCCCCTCGGCTGTGGCCAACAACCTGTATACAGACAACGTTTCCGCTGAAAATAGCGCAGGCACTTGCAAACTGCTAGAAGTGTCAGTAGACTTTTAGCCAATCAGAAAACGAGTACTGAGTAGAAAGATGTACAATGAATAATAAACTGTGTAGTCCGCATCTTAGAGATCAGACAAACTGTAAACCGCATTTGACATTGGATGATTGCGGTAGACAAGTGATTACATTTAAAGATGAAATATTGTAACGTTTTAATATGACATTTGGCTTCCTGATTCAGACCTTTCTTTGTTTCTTTCGCTTCAAGCGTCGATTGTAAAGTGACAAAACCCTCATAATATATGCGAAGCGACGAAAACATGATATAAAGCAAATCCTGCAGGCCTGTCTCCCAAGTTCACCTGTTATTACCTTAAGGCTGATTTGCGGAAAACCGGGTCACCTGGTCGCCAACAGGTGACCTCTCACATTAATGAATGCCCCTTTTCAGACACTGTGAACCTATGAACCAACGATTAATTGATGAAAGGTTTGTCGTTACAAGAAGTTTACTTAGATAACCGCGATGTTTATGGCTATTTGCCATTAACGCCGAGTCGTGAATATCGAGAATGACATCAGGGATCTGATGTGTTCTTCCGCGTTTTTTTCGTCGTATTGAGCCTGACTCTTGAGCCTGCGTACGATTGACTTCAAACCTCAGATTTGGACCAAGGAGTAAGCAGTGAGGATGGTGCGGGGACCTACAGCATACGTATTAACCAGACTCGCTCTTTGCGCGATGTTTTCTTGTTCTGTTGCCTTAAAAGGGAAGCACAACATCATAAACAAAACCAAGCACCCCTTGATTGTTGTTTCTATGGATGGCGTTGGTTGGCAGTTTGTGGAAAGCAATTTGACAGATACACCTCATTTTGACTTTGTTGCTAAAACAGGCGTCAAGGCAAGGAACATGGTCACTGTCACCCTACAAGTACATTTCCAGTTCACACAACATTCCTGACAGGTCTGTATCCCGAAAGCCATGGGATTGTGGACAATAATTTTTACGATCCTCGTTATGGTGAAACTTTCATCTTTGGAACTGACTGCACTAATTTCGACCCAAAATTTTACAACATGTCAGAACCCATATGGTTAACGATGGAAAAACGGGAAAGAAAAACCGGTGCTTACTTTTGGCCATCAAGTACAAGCTACAAACGTAGGCCAACATATTTTGCTAAACACGATTGCAGAGTAGACTGCGAAAAATGGAAAGGAAAACTCTGGGAATTGAGGGCGAAAAAGGGGAAAGTGCACTGTAAATTTGATTGGGACGATCCGTACTGGCATCGAATTGAGACTGCTGTGAAGTGGCTGAAATCAGATGAACCCCCGGAACTGATTCTCCTGTACTTTGATCAAACAGATGATCAAGGCCACGAACATGGACCAAACAGTCATCTGTACCTACAATCTGTGGAAACCACTGATCGTTATGCCGTTGAAAATCTTGTGAGAGAACTCAGAAAAAACAACTTGTTGGAAAAGGTTAACTTGATCTTCGTATCAGATCATAGTATGTTAGAAACAAGCAGCAAGAAGCAGATTGACGTATTTCCTCACCTGGACAAGACCAGTGTTCATGGGCCAGGACTATGGGTGGAGCCAGAGCGCTTAGACGAGGCGTATCGCAACTTGACGAAGATTAACAGCGCACATGTGAAGGCATACAAGAGAGAAGACGTCCCCGAGGAGTACCACTCAAGACACAATAGAAGATACCCGCCCCTGTTTCTAGACCTGGAGCCTGGTTGGAAGTTGCGTTGGTCTCCCTATGACGAAGACGAAGAGGGGGAATGGACAGCAGGTGGGCACGGATGGCGTCCAGATCAGCAGACAGCCGCGCTCTTCTATGCGCGCGGTCCGTCCTTCAAAAAAGGGTACTCAACTTGTAAATCTCTTCGAGCTGTTGATCTGTACCCTCTAATGTGCCACTTACTTGGCCTGGAACCACTTCCTAATAACGGAACACTTGCCAACATGATGGAATTCCTTAAACAGCCCAGGATAAGGAATTGACACGTTTATCTTGTCCACGCTAAGCGTTATCAGAAGAACAGTTGAAATGCTGTTATTTAATTGATACCGCTTACTATAGGCAATAAATATAAGTATGCCCGATATTGATTACTCAGGTATATTTTTAAGGCGTGGACCAATATGACTACGCCAAATAAATATATAATTCGCGCGATTTTGTTCGGAATGAGTTGCCAAATGCTATGCAAAATGAACGATATCATTAATCTTGATAATTTGATGAATTGTTGTTCCCATGGGAGCCATATTCTCAACTTTGACCTGCTTTTCACTAAGTTTAGTATTAAAAACTTGGCAAGAAAGCGCACTGTATATCCAAGTCTGGCTGGCAGTCGTGCGTCTTCCTTCAATTTTGGCTTTGCCAAACCCAACCCACCCGGGCCTTTATATTCCTTCCACAGGATCTAAAGGTTTCAAAACGCTACCCACACCCTGGGGTTTTAAGCTGGTATATGACAGGTGACCCTTTGAGCCTTGTAAGTCCTGTTCGTTCATAGGTTTACATTTCTTAACACGAAACGGTGCAAGGATACGGTACAACAAAAACAAGAACGAAAAGAAGGCAACTCGAAACTTTATTTGGCAATGCACACGAGTCGAGGCTGCACTGTTATTTATGCGCACTTCATCTCGCTCTATGTTTGGGATTTGCTTTTCTTGATACCTCAAAATGCAAGCGTATAATTGGGAACACAAAGCACCCTTTAATTGTTGTTTCGATGGATGGTGTTGGTTGGCAGTTTGTGGACAGCAATTTGACAGATACACCTTTTTTGGATATTGTCGCTAAAACCGGCGTCAAGGCAAGAAACATGGTCACAGTCAACCCTACAAGTACATTTCCAGTTCACACAACATTCCTGACAGGTCTGTACCCCGAAGGCCATGGGATTGTAGCCAATTGGTTTTACGATCCTTTTTTTTAAAAAACCGTTCTACATGAATACTGACTGCAGTAATTTCGACCCGAAATTTTACAACATGTCCGAGCCCATTTGGTTGACAATGGAAAAACTGGGAAGGAAAACCGGCGCTTACTTTTGGCCATCAAGTACAAGCTATGGGATTAAACCGACATATTTCGCTAATCATGTTTGTAGAGTTGACTGTAGAAAATGGAAAGGAAAACTTCCTGCACTGCGAAAGAAATTGGGGAAAAAACATTGCAAGTTTGACTTTTATAACCACCCTTACCGACACCGCACTTAGAACGGCTATCAACTGGTTAAAATCGCCTGCCCCTCCAGAGTTAATTTTACTATATTTCGAGAAAGCAGACGTTAAGGGCCACAAATTCGGGCCGAACAGTTGGAAGTATCGTCACGCTGTGGAGAGCACAGATCACTCTGTGTTGGGGGACTTCTGTACGAGCTCTGGAAAAACGACTTATTCGATAATACTAACTTAATATTCGTATCCGATCATGGGGTTGTCGAAACGAGCGACAAAAGGCAGATTGACGCATCTATAACGTGGACTGGTCTTGTGTGGAGCATGGGCCGGGGCTTTGGGCGAAGCCAGAACTGCTAGAAAAACTTTACAGTGATCTGAGAGGGATAGAAAACCGGCATGTGAAAGCCTACAAGAGAGAAAACGTCCCACGAAATACCACTCCATACACAATAGGCGATACCCGCCCCTGTTTCTGGACGTGGATCCTGGTTGGGAATTGCGGTGGTCTCCCTATGGCAAAAAGAAAGAAGGAGATTGGATTCGAGGCGGTCACGGATGGCGTCCAGATCAGCGGACAGCCGCGTTGTTTTATGCGCGCGGTCCCGCCTTCAAGGAAGGGTACTCAACGTCTAAATCTCTTCGAGCTGTTGATCTGTACCCTCTTATGTGCCACTTACTTGACCTGGAACCACTTCCTAATAACGGAACACTTGCCAACATGATGGAATTACTAAAAAGTCACTGATTCAGCTAGAATTATGATTCTTTTTGCATTTCACAGACTCGAAGAAACGAAAGGAAGCTGTTGGGTGCTGCGCACATTTGCACTGACACACAACGAGTTTATAGGAGCGCCTGATTCGATTCCTTCTTGACATGTAATGCAGCCTTATAACTCCACCAACCTCTCCTTGTCTAGCGGAGCAAACACGAAACACTCTTGAAAAAGCTATTCCTTCACGATGAGGAGAAGACCTATTTTATTTTTGGCTTTTTTGCTAGCCAGCAGTGAAAGGGGGCGAGGGACAGGTTTTCTGAGGAACAGGTCCGTTGTGTACTCGTGGATTTATTTTTAAAGTAATAAAGTACAGGTGTCAACAGGTACTAGTCATTCCCTTTGCGTAAGCAACACTAGCAAGGTATAACAGCTTGATATTATTTTTCTACACATCATTAATCACCTAACAGTGGGTCTTTTTTTTACCAGAGGAATTCAAAATGTCCGAGCAACAAACTCGAGCTCGAATATTTTTGATGAATTTTTCAGCTATTCCTGATGAAAATATACAACACACTTCTGATATATTTTTGCAATCGGCATCAAAGAAACCTTTTGGCTTGTCCGACGTAGGGATCGATGAATTTCATCCACCCGTAAAGACCTGCATGTAATGGGAAACGTTTTGCATCACTCCCGGGGGGGTACTCCCTATATTGGACTATACGGGGATGCTCGGCCCGAAAGGGGTAGGGTTTTCAGGCTGGAGGTATAAGAAAGGGGTAGGGTTTTCAGGCTGGGTATAAAAAAGGGGTAGGGTTTTCAGACTGGACTGGGTATAAAAAACAGTAGGAAAAATTGTAATTTTGGTATAAAAAAGGGTCTGTATTTCACCGGTTTTTCAACCGCAACGCGCGAGCAAAACCGTTTATTTTTTAACAGAGCACAAATCCGATTTTCAGGCTTGGTATAAGAAAGGGTACCTTTTTCGGCTTTGGTATAAGAAAGGGGTACCTTTTTTGCTCTGAAATTGGTATAAAGAAGGGTAAGGGATCCAGAATCTGGGCCGAGCATCATCCTGTATAAAAGTTTTGGGAGTACCCCCCCCCCCCCCCCCCCCCCCCCCCCCCCGGGCATCACTAGGGCATCTTCACACGACGCCATTCTCTGTTTTTATGTGCCAACCAGTGACTGATTGGTTCACAGAATAAAAGGTGCTATTACAATCTTTGGTCGAACATTTGCATTTAAAAGGAAAGTTTTGTTAACAAAACTATTGGTATAGATCCCCCTGAGGCCAATTGGTTTTAAAAACCAATGGCTTGCGCACATTTAAATTTGAATGGCATTGCTGTGAACTTAAAGTAGCGCTATAGAAACCACGTCTGTAGAATGGGCAGAGTTCCTGGGTCCCTCCAATAATTATTTGTTTGTACATCATTTCTCTGATCGATTATTTAAACATCGACGTAAGATGGGCAGAGTTCCCCCACAGAAGTCCCTCCAATAATATTTGTTTGCACATTATACTTCTAATCCATTATTTAAACATCTACATGAGATGGGAAGAGTTCCAGGTACCCTCCAATAATTATTTGTTTGCATATATCTTATCGACTATTTAAGCATCGACGCTAAATTATTGTTATTATTGTACTTCCCGCGTCTTATCATGTCCGAAGAAGGCGCCGTAATTTCGTTATATGCTCATCGCAACTCGTCACGGACAAAACTGTATCTTGTCAATATACAGTGTGTCGCCTCGCAGTTGTCTACGCATAAAGGGTGCAAATGTTTTCAAAACTATCATGAAAGGATGTTTTACTATCATCATTCTTGAAGCATGCACTTTTTACATCACATTTGGGGAACACGAGAAATTTCCACTGATTGTGGTTTCACTGGATGGACTTGCTTGGCAGCTACTTAGCTCTAATCTCACCGCAACTCCTAACTTCGACTTTGTAGCGAGAACAGGTGTAAAAGCCAAGAACATGCTCACTGTCAACCCCACCTCGACATTTCCAACACACACTACCTATGTAACGGGATTATGGCCCGAGAGTCATGGCATAGTTAGTAATAGTTCTATGATCCAGTTTATGATGAAACATTTTATCTCGAGACCGACTGCACCAACTTTGACCCAAAGTTCTACAACATGTCAGAACCCATATGGCTGACGATGGAAAAACGGGGAAGAAAAACCGGCGCTTACTTTTGGCCATCGAGTACAAGCTACAAAGTGAGACCGAGTTATTATGCGGATCACATCTGTAAGGTTGATTGTGAAAACTACAGAAGTCCTGAAAAACTACGAACACTGAGGAAAAAATGGGTCGTGATCACTGTAAGTTTGATTGGAATAACGTCCCTTACTGCAAACGAATCGACACTGTTGTCAAGTGGCTAAAGGCGAGGGAGCCTCCAGAGCTAGTTTTCTTGTATTTCGAGGAGCCAGACTACGTTGGACATAGACATGGCCCAAACAACCCGATATACTGGCGCGCAGTGGAAGAGGCAGATAATAAAGCAGTTGGCGAATTGCTAAGACAGTTGAAAGAAGCGCACTTGTTAGAGAAAGTCAACATCATCTTTGTATCAGACCACAGTATGGTAGAAGTTAGTAACAAGAAACAGATTGATGTGTATAAATACGTAGACGCGTCGAGCGTGTTTACATCTGGTACACCATTTTGGCCGAAGCCTAACCTGACTGAGCAAATTTATAGCAATCTTTTGAAACTCAAAAGTCCTCATCTGAAAGTTTACAAGAGAGAAGATACACCTGAAGAATACCACTCAAAACACAATAGGCGCTACCCGCCTTTATTCTTTGATGTAGAGACGGGATATACGCTTAAGTGGTATCCTTATGATGCTAGCAAGAAATGGAAGCGAGGGTCGCATGGCTGGCCTCCGAGCCAACAGATAGCCGCGTTGTTTTACGCGCGCGGTCCGTCCTTCAAAAAAGGGTACTCAACTTCTAAATCTCTTCGAGCTGTTGATCTGTACCCTCTAATGTGCCACTTACTTGGCCTGGAACCACTTCCTAATAACGGAACCCTCTCCAACATGATGGAGCTGCTTAGGAAAACATCAAACGAACGTCCGTCAAGTGAAATATTGCCGGTAAAAGCAGGGGAGTGCAAAGAAGAGAATTTTCATGTTTTTAATGTCATTCTTCTTTTAACAGTCATCTTGGTCAAAGTTATTAGTTATTTATCGGCCTATTATTTGTATAAATGCCGTCTGGATGGGATGTATAAGCTATTAGGAATTGCTGGTGACATTAACAATAATCCTAAATAATAAGCGGTGATTATTAGCACTTTTTAATTCATGGCAAATAAATATTTTTTCGCGTTTTTTTCCTTTATTGCTGTTCGGGTGCGACGCTAGGCTGGGTCCCCAGATTGACCCACCACAGCTAGGAACCCGATTTTTGCCACTCACTCCAGGCGCAGATCCAGACTGGTTTACAGCGGTTTACGTAAGCCGGTCAAACCGGCGATATTTTTCCCTTGGGTTTTGATATTCTCAAGGGCCATTTGCCTACCCTAAAAAGGATACATACAATATGCGCGCGCATTTGACATCGAGGAGAGAAAGATAACGGGAGATTCCGCTTTTCGTAAACTGATCAGATTTTTCCCTGGATCCGACCTGTACTCCCTTCTAAAGTACTCGCGTCCCCAGTAGGATCAGGGCGGTTCGAAGGTCAAGAGAAAGCAGGTTTTTGGTCACAAAAAAACTGAAAAACTGAGGACAACGAACCCCCCTCCAACAACGCGAGCTGCGGGCATTGTCCCTGAAGTAGACTGTCCGTGCAGTTCAAATCCAATTGTATCGCCTATTTTTCCGGGGGTACGAAATTTATCATTCAATAAATTTAGAGTCCAGACACATTATTTGTTATAGATTTTATTCTGTTTTTTTTCTTCTTCTTACAAATCCCACCACATTTTCATTACAAACGGACGTTTCAATAAACTGTGAATATATTTCTTTCACGAATTAGCTTTACCGACCCGGTCAAATCAACTGAACATAATATTAATTGAAACATTTGTTAGGCTCGGAACTCTATAGCCGGAATTACAACACGTCCCATCGCTCTCGATTGTGCCTCACTTTGCGAGAGGAGATGAGGAGACGCCACGGTATTTTTCACCCATTTCGTAAAATCGGTCAGAAGTAATTGGTTAGTTCGTGAACGATTCCATGATAACGCACGATCCCTCGAGCCGAAATAAAGAGTGCGAAAACGACTTTTTGCTTGGCAGCGAATTCGTTCGATGCGAGGTCCCGTCTCTCAGACTCAGCCAACTACACTTGACCACTATGCGAGGGATGTTACTTAAACAACCTCTGTGCTCACTAAAATGATATATCTAACAACCACTCATGATTGTAAACTGTATTGTATAAATCGCAGTCCGCATCTAGGGATCAGACATCTACATCTGTAAACCGCATTTGAACATATCCATATGATACTTTTTTGATTTTGATTCGCACTACCCACTTTTAACGAAGGAATATTTCTTTAAAAAAACGATTTATAAAATTTGTTTTTTTTCCGGTATATTTCATCATCAAATATTGCGTTGTATGCTGAGTATTACCGCCTCCTAGCGCAATTACATCTTTATCCCCTGTGCCCTTTTGGAAGCGCATCTAGCTTGTCCTGGAGCCCTTGTAACTGACATGAGCTCCATCGATACGAAAAACATCACGGGTAGTATGAGGAACACACTTGCATTCAAAGGTGTAGCCGCTGACATTGCTTGTGGAGGTGCTGTCGTCACGTTTACGTGTACTGTAAATGGCAACACAGAGCGGGTTTCACTTATGAGTGTTAGCCTGTGGAGCGGCGCACGAGCTCACGAGAGGGGGAGACTGGGGAGGAGAGAAGGGGAGAGATTGCGGTATCTACTATCGCTGAATGCCATATAGTCGTCTTCTAATAGAACGAGGCATAATCAAACAAAAGGACCATTCATATTCAAATAAGGTGACTATTGTGACATTCAGCGATGAAGCATATACCGAGATTGCTTTCGCTTGCGCATGCCGCCATCTTGAATTTGGTGACAGGAAGTGGCAAATCGAGGGAGAGGTGTACACTCGAAAGCAAACTCGGGTTTTTCCTTTTTTTTAAACCTAAAATTACTCTCTTACCAGGCTACAAATCATAACAACTAAACACAGCTGTGTAATTAGTGATCACGTCGCGTGATAATGTTTTTGCTGGCTTGGCTTAAAAAGAAACCAGTCACGTGCTTATCGCGCGATAGTGGTTTCTGACTGGCTTGGAGAAACAATTCAGCAGCAATTTCTTATTTCTGTTTAAGATTGGCTAGGTACAGTGTAGGTAGAATTCGTCTTACATAACTCGTAATAAATATGACGCCGTAAGCTAAATGAGTCTTCGTGAAAAGATGTAGCGGTAACGAAGGGTAAGCACCGGGGGGGGGGGGGGGGGGGGGGGGGCAGCACTAAGTTGGATTGGTTATAATCCGTACTGAGCTCAAAGCGTTTTAATAACGGCGTGTTTTCCAAAAGTTCATCGAATCAACCTCTCCCCCTAGATCCGCCCGGGCACCTTACCTTTGATGGTGCAGTTTGTTCCTTCCAGCCGTCAGCACACCAGCATTTGTATTGATGAGGACGCTCAGATTCACACGTGGCGTTGTTAAGACACGGCTTGTCCGTTACACAAGGGTTTGTGCCTAGGAAGGAATTGACGGGTAATAAAGCAAGCAAATACGCAAATAAATGAACAACAACAAGGGAGTAAGCAAGCGAACAAGTAATTCCCTGCTGTATAATGAATGGTTAGAACTGCTTCCCTGCTAGCAGAGGCCTCTACAAGCACACAACGAAAGATAGAAAATATGCATGCAAACAGACACGTAATAAATAAACAAACAGAAAAACAAACAGGCAGGCAAATACACAAGTAAACGATCAAACCAGCAAGTGAATAACCAAACACAAAAGCCAGCAAACAGGCATGTCTAAACAGCAAGAAAGCAACCGGCAAACAAACAAAAAAAAAACAAAAAAAAAACAAACAGGCAAGCAGACAAACAAACAAACAAGTTAACGATTAAACAAAACAAAAAAAAAAACAAGCGAACAAACTATCAGTACAAAGTATAAAAAACAACGAACCAGCGAACAACCAACCAAGCAAGCAAATGATCACGCAAGCACGCAGTGAAGCAAACAAGTCTAAGTAAGAGAAGAAAAGAGAAGACAAAGAAACGCCCAAGGAAGGAAGCAAAAATGTTTGTCCGTTGACAATGACGCCCGACCGACCCGCCATGTTTAAACTGTTTCTTTCAAGTATGGACTTAGACATGGTCGAGAATCATACTTACATGTATCGTTAGCTCGGAATCTGATGATCACCTGTGCCCCGTGATTCCTTGCTCTCTCGAGAGATTGTATTTTGATGCTGTAAACTCGTCCCGTCTCTAGTCTCTTGATGCGATATCTGATTGTTCTTGCAAGCACCCGTACAACTGAGCTCGACAGGGTGTCTTGTATGACATACCCGGTTACCTAGCAACACAAAAACATATCAACAAAGTGGTGTCATTTTTTAACGAATCTGCGCGGGCTAGCTGTGGTTTTTAAAACCTCTTCTCAGGCCCTTTGGCCGAGAAATTAACCAAATGTCGACCTAGAGTACGATTTCTTGAATATCTGAACTCTCCTGCTTTTGTTGCTAAAAGATGTGAAGAAAAATACTTCCAGAACTTCCAAATAAGGTATTAGAAGACAACAGAAATTCGCGACTCGATCCTCAAAAATTCATTTCGACTCGTTCAATGAGTAGCCATAATTATGTTGTTGCAATCATTATTACTAGCCACACAAACGATAACACGGTCGGTTCTGCAAGTAATATAGAAACTCACTCTGGCCCAACCAAGCGAAAGGGCCCTATAAGAGAATCTGAAGAATTTCATACTTTCGAGAAAAATGCGAAAGAAGTTCAGATTTCCCATACAAACTCTTATAAATTTGGAAATTTAAACCGCTCAATCTCCAGTCTCATCGTTATTTTTTTGCGTCTCTTGCGGTGACTTCTCTATGAAAATTTTTTTGGAGGCGTCGGGACTGGGAATGAGTATTAGACGGCGCGCAATGAACTGTGGGATCCCATAACTCTCTGCGCACCCTGTTAAAAGATCCCATAACTCCCTGCGCGCCCTGCTTAAACTATCACACAAATCTTTGCGCGCCCTACAAAAAAAATCGGAAAGCGTTTCTACCAACAAGCACTTGAAGAAACATCAATACCAAATTGATCAGTCTGCTGTAGGATATCAAAAGAAACTCGCAAACAAGCCCTCGGGAAGCTAGAATTTCGTTACTCAGTCACGTGAGTGTCACATGGAATGGCCGTGGTACCAAATAAGGATGACCAATATGCTAAATGTTCATTCTCGTTCCCAGAGCCTCTCGGTAATGCTGACTCGGAGGCTCTGGACGCAGACGAAACCGGAAGTCCTAGAATCTAGGACTTCCGGTATTATGTGGTATTGTAGGTTAGGCAAATTTCAAAATGGCGAGCAGGAATCTCGGCCAATCAGAATCACCCTACGATTCTGGGAACGAGATTGCTAAATGTTCAGATACATAAATTGGCTCCCTTAACTCTTCAAAACAGAAATTTGACAAAATACCACATAAGGCTATAGGTCCCTATTCGCTTGGCCGGGCTCAATTTTGTTGTTAGCGTTGTTGGAAGTGAGGTGCTATTATATTGTCTGAAATGCAATTCATTCTTACTCTGTCTCCTTTGCCCTTCGTAGCTGATAACAATACAGACCCTTGGTTACAGTCTAGTGGACCGAGTTGGACATCCATGGGCTTTGGCCACTTAACTAAAAGAATTAACAACAGAGTAGATTACAGATGGCTATCGAAAACTAAACCAAATACAAAACCACTAGCCAATCAGGAGTGGAAGCCATTCAACAGCAAACCAATCAGGAGGAGAATGAGGTCACGCTTGCGTTTAGGGTACATAATAAGTAACCATCACACTAACTTCGCGCGGAAAACTCAAAATCTTACTTCGGACGCCCACCACTAGGATGACTGGAGGCTCCTGTTTATGGGCTCCCTGTGCTTCGGACGTCCACCTCTAGGTGATGGAGGCTCCCGTGATGGGCTCCCTGTGCTTCGGACGTCCACCTCTAGGTGATGGAGGCTCCCGTTGATGGGCTCCCTGTGCTTCGGACTTCCACCACTAGGATGGAGGCTCCTGTTAATTCATGGGCTTCTAATAATGTTTGAAATTTGAAGACTTACGAGAATCAGGTATGCATTCCACGCCCACGTCCTTCCTGTGTGTACACGTGTGCCTTTTCCCCCATCCAGCATGAGGACATTGTGCGATTGAATCCTCGAATCCTCTGCATCTGGAATGGAAAGAAATGAAATCTAAAACTAAACAGGTGCTCGGCTCGCGGTTTAAGTAAGTGGTACTATTTTGTGTGTACATGGTGCACTAATGGAGCGGAGTACAAGTGATAGGTATGCAAGCCTGGGTAACGCACGCCTTTGCAATCGTCTTTAGCCATTTACCCTAATGTGTGAGATGAACACGATTTATAATGTGTTTTACAAGGATTTCTGCCACTGAGAAAAACCGTTTCCAACATGTGTGGAAATACTATACTGTACTGTACGTACTGTACAATGTACTTCGTGTACATTGTTAGGATTATGAAACCAAATGTAGCGTAATGTTGGGTAGTAGGTACGGGGGGTACGTGGAGATGATTTAAAATATGCGCAACGTACTGTAGTTTCCTGAGCCAGATAGGTCCAGATCCGCGACCAAAGTGACTACAGCAATAGGACGTCTTGACCCACTTAAAACCCAACATTCGGCAGATAACTGACGCGTCTTGAAGATCAAATCCTTCCTGGCAGACAGATCCCCATTGGCCGCGGTAGAAGACTTCGACGCGACCGCGGTAGAACGTATTTCCACCGACTAATCGCACTGGGATATGTGGGTGTGCAGTTGGAGGTGCGGCTATAGGAAACGAAACACAAACGTTAATCCACACCACGCGATATTCGCGGTAAAAATCTCAACTATGGAAAATCAAAGAATGTAGTTGTGGGACTGCAGAAATAACTGCAGCAATAACTAAGGAAAAAATATTTTCAAGAAACTTTGTCGGGTAGCCACGGTTCAACCCCTCAGCTTATTCATATTGCATATTTTTTAAACGGACCCTTAGTTATTTGTTATGCCTTCTTACTTGTGACAATACGAACAGTGGAACACACAATAGCAGCGTCCATTCCACTGGCACACGTGACATTCCCCCAGTCGTCATGCTCACACTCCTGGATAGCTGTCTCGTTACCATGACAACCCAACCCACTTAACCACGTGCCGCCACGCCCTTGCCTCACGCCAAACCACGTCAGTCCATCAACATATCCGAGTATTCGACAGATGACGCGCGTGACCCGCGTGTCAAACGAGTCCAAGCAAAAGCCGCCCCAGCTCCCGTTGTGAAGGGCCTCAACCCGGCCTTTCGTGGCGTTCACTGAGCCATTGATAGTGAGCCTCATTTGGATCACGGAGGATGAAGCTCGAGAGCCTGTGTTAGACAAAAAAAGCACGTGAGCAGAAAACCTGTTTTTAAATTTATGCCCCCAGCCCTTCCCCCTGATTGTTTCGCGCGATGCGGTTCGTTTTCAGCATTGGAACTGGGGAGGGGACATTCTCGAACCCAGAGCACATGCGCGCTATCTGACAGAGCCTTTGAAAGAAGGAGCTTTCTGTGCAAAAACCTTAAATGTCTAGCTCCGCAGAGCTGGGGAGCTCTATGTAAGCGAATAGGGAGGGGGCCGGGCGTTCCCTTTCCTTTTCTTACGCGTTCGTTCACTACGCAAGTTTGGGACGTTTTAAATGCTTCCATATTTTAGATAATCAGTTAAGAATGAAAGTAAGCTGAAGTATGCAGACAGACTTTACTGTCTTTACTGACTTTACTGTCTTTGTACTTTGTAAATAAAATTATATCAGTGTACGCCAAAAAGTGATATAAAATAACTAAAAAAGAGAGTGCTATTATTGCTGCTGGAGTTTTTTTTTTTCGTTCAAAACAGTCAAAAGCGAATTTTGCTGCTGTTGTCCCTGGGTTAAAAAATAAGGCAAAGAAGGTTGTGTTTGTTTATTTCGTGACCGGTTTGAAGGCTAAGAGTTTGAATGGTATTTTTTCTGATGTCATCGTAAGTTTTACATTTGACACGTGTCAGACAGGCGGGGCAAATTCTTCTTTCATTGGGTTTGTAGGGCCTTTCGTATCGACCTCGCTCAGTTTGGAGCCTATTATTACTGATCCGAAGTCTTGTTAAGATTATTCTTTGCTTTATGTTTGGTGTGTGCTCTAAGTATGCAAGAAGCAAATCCCCCCTCCCCCCCCCCCCCCCCCCCCCCCCCTCAGGGCTTTACTTACAGGCGGTAGTTATAAAAGTGATAGAGGCGCTCGTGCCCAGTCCTTCGCTGTTTAACGCTTGTACGTTCACTGTGTATCCCGTGTTGGGACTCAAGTTTATAATGGCATGACTTGTTCCGTCTACATCTATCACGTGCTGGTAAGGTTTGAAGTTAATCTCAAGCACGTAGCCTGTTATCTGGAAAAGGCAGAAAGGGCCATTCAAATATCGCGTCCATTGGCAAATATCGCGTCCACTGACAAATATCGCGGTGCCAAATCACCCGTTGTGCGATGTGACGTCGCCGATCGTCATAAATCTCAACCAAACACAGTGTGAAGAGTTAACGGATAGACCTGTCTCAAAGTCTCTGATACTAACAAACCGAAACTCTCCTAGAAATCGAAAGATCGTTGCCAAAGTTCAATGGGATTTTTGGTCAATTTCTCTGGTACAAAGGACAACAAGAAACGGCCTTCCTTTGAGGATCTAGCGTGCATTGCGCGCCTACCGATGACTGAGTTGGAGAAATGAAGGGACGGCCTTCAAGGGTAGCTATCTGGTTATCTCTAAAACTGCGAAGATTACATGTTTTTAATAGGGAATGCTAAGCCCAAGAGACCCAAAACACATACTTGTTCTCCTCCAGTAAAGTTTGGTGGTTCCCAAGATAGGAAGGCCTGGTTACACGACACGTGAGCTGTCAAATTCATTGGCTTGCCAGGTGTACCTGAAATACAAATGTACTGAGTCATCACGCGGCGAGGGCGTGTTCGTGCTATATAATGATGATGCTGATGATTATCGATGATGATGATGATGAGTCATCAGTGGCGGATGCAGACCCTTTTGAAGGTGGGTGCTAGTACAAAGGATATACTACAGAGTTCAGACCAAGAGGGTGGCTTATCTAAAGGTTATACCAGAAATGTGAGAAAAAAAGGGGGGGGGGAGGGGGTGGCTAGCCACCCTAATCAAACCACCCCCTCCCCCCTGTACCCACCCCTGCTCACTATTGTTTCTTACCCAGAGCCATCACTATGGTCTTGGTTCTTGTAAATGTGATTGGATGACCGTGTATATCCTTCCCATCATTCCACGCCTTGCACGTGTAATACCCAAGGTCATCCGGTCTTATTACTGGAAACCAAATGTGTGCATGTAGACCTTGATGCTGTCAAACAAAAACGACATTGAACGTTAAGGAGGCACCTATAGAAGATATTAGTTCGGATACGCACAGGTATGGCTTGATGGTGAAACCCTTGGGTATAGACAGAATTAGACACCCATAGTTACGCCCCCGAAACCCTTCATTGCTTTGCTTTGTAGTTTTGTAACGCACACCCTGTCTGACTGTATCGAGTATGTGGTCGTCGTCTTCTGATTTCCCACTGGCGCGTTCACTGGCCTGGGGGTACAGTCTACTCCGCAGC
Source organism: Scolanthus callimorphus (assembly GCA_033964015.1). Classification (NCBI taxonomy): domain Eukaryota; kingdom Metazoa; phylum Cnidaria; class Anthozoa; order Actiniaria; family Edwardsiidae; genus Scolanthus; species Scolanthus callimorphus. The sequence continues at coordinate 884,283 of JAWWUD010000033.1, read as the reverse complement.
GGTCAGAAGTTACACAACCCTCTCTGTGTGACTCTAACAGCCTCGGCTGGAAGTCACCACAAGTTCATGTCACACAACACTGTGTGTGACTCACTCAGCGGTTAGAAGTCACACAACGCTCTCTGTGTGACTAGTTCTAACAGCCTGGGCTGCAGTGGAGGCTATAGAGTCAGAAGAACTGGTCGATAGCTCCTTGGGTAACTGAAAACTGAGCGACAAAGAGCGACAAAGAACGGGCTGCGAGGGAGACTAAGAAGAGCGTTGCAAAGAAAATGTTTTTTTTTCTTTCCCGAGGCCTGACCATTTATCTCTGGGTCACTGCTCTACTTGCTGGAGTAGTACAAACATGAAAATAAATAAGTACAAGAATTACATATAGTTTTGGATGCGGCTGGCCATTGAAGAGGATCGTTGTTCGTGGGTTCGGGTAGCCTCTAGCACTACACCAGATCTCGTAAGAATGCCAAAGTCTGATGTGTCGTCTCCACACATCTGTAATGGGGTTGTAAATTTCAGGAGGAGCTGCAAAATAAAATCAAACGCAAAATTGATGCAATTTATTTATCCAGGCCAAAGCGAAGCTTGAATAAAGAGAAGACCCCTTTTCCTTGCGTATGATCTTTTAAGAAAAGTCTATTGAGCACGTCTCAAAGAAGCAAAAAAAGTCGGACCATACTTCCAGACAGAAAGCTGAAGCGTCGTATGGCGACCGTACGGTTCTTACGCCCACGCCAGAGATTTCGGCCCTGACAGTCGCTATCCTGGGTGTTAATTGCTCGTAGCGACCCATACCTAAGGGTGAGGGAACGCCCGGCCACCAGACCATAGATAGACGCCCCTTGTACGAGAAGTGAACAATTAACATTTCATTACGCTACTCAACATATTTATACTACCAATAAGAAATTACCAGAAGCATGTGGGACATTTCTTATTAGTTGATTTATAAAAGTTCTCCCTTTCAACGTGAGAATATTTGGACCGGTGATTTATTGTTTGTGACCCCATTGTGTTATGAATTTGTGACAAAGTGCATGCAATATCTTAATTTTGCTATCGGTGTTTTGCGCATGCGCAAACGTATCCACGCGAAAAATTAAACAATCTCGTCCACAGAGTCCGCGTTTCTTTTAGGCCAACATCTATCTAGCGGCTGTCTCAAAGATGCGAAAAACCAGTCAACAATAGTTAAAATGTTTATTCTGCTTTACATGTTTACGGCGGTTTTCATAACTAGCAACAGCCAAACTGTCTTTCGCAGCTTCCTTCGATCGCACAACTAACACTTAACAACCACGAACAGCACACTCAGAGGTTTAAAAAACGCTACCGGGTAACTTAGATGTTTGATTTAGGGAACGCAGAGTTGGCAGTAACTCAAGATTTGATACTTACTGTACACATCCAATATAGTGGAGCTGTTATAAATAACAATATTGCCAACTGTAGCTTTACAAGTCCATGCCCCTCTGTCGCTTCTTTCCACGTCCAGAATTGTAAATGCATTGCCATTAACCTTCTTACGAGGGTCGAACGTGCTTACGGGATCGCCCGCGGGATTCAGCCACGCTATCGTGGGCACAGGGTACCCGGTCACGTTACAGATGAAGGTCGTGTTAGTTTCCGCAATTAGGTAGCGTTGTAATGGTAATGGCCCTTCTATCATCACAGGGGGTACTGCGAGGAGCAAATTGTAACATATCATTCATGGTTTCTTTAGCAAGGTCGACAGTACAAGGGTAGCGTCCTTTGCGCAATGAGAAATTTCAGGCCGAAAATGTATTAAAATGTTTTTGCCTGTGTTGCGTGCGGAATCACAAGTACTAAATTTATCTTCCGGCGTAATGTAAAACATCAGCTACTGAGCATATCCTACTTATTCTATAGCAAACTGTTGCGAACAGCCCAGCAATTTCCGGAAGCCGAAATTGATCAGCTAACTTATTTTGGGGCCGAATTTAGGAGGTCATATCTCACATATAGCGCTGTTCACGCTGACGTCATCCATTGTTATTAATGTCCAACCAGAGATCAATTGGTTCACAGAACAAAGGACGCTATTCAATCTACGGTTGGCACATTAGCATTACAATAGCAATGTTGATAAACAGTGAATAGCGCTATAGGGACAGTGCGTACTTGACGAAATGGCCTGCAACACAATACACAGCAGAGTAACATTGGAAAACTGGAAGTATTGTTAACGGTCCGGGGTAACGACATACGTGCGCCAACTTTGCCAACCAGAGTGCGTCATTGTTGTGCTGAGCTTTCATCAGGTTTTTCATAAATCGAGCTCTGGCACCCATCTAGACTGTAGTGCCAGTATTAAAGAGCCTCTCCATAATGTCAGCCTAGCAACATACCGAGACAGAGAAAGCATCCATTTCCATCGGCTGATTTAGGGGATGTAGTGCAATATTTTCGATTGAATTCGATAAATGAATAATAAAACTTTGTTTTTAGAAAACTATTTCAAGATTTCTACACGTAATTCGTTGTCTGATATCGACTGAAAACAATAACAAAGGAGTGGCTGGACAAGGGCTCTTTAAACAGTGGCCATCCATAGCGTGAAATGGACTTCTATTTTATCCAGCGTGTAAGGCTCTCAATTTCACTCCCTGGATAGATGAATTTGTTTGATCTTGTTGACCAAATGAATTACAAAAGCAGGAAGATACAGTTGACTTACTGTAGGGCTGTACTTGAAAGGTATAACTGTTGAATGATGCCCCTAAAGTAGCGTCACAAACATACGCGCCCTTGTCTGATTTCTTGAGTTGCTGGATTTGTAATGAGCTGCTCGGAAGGAGCCGATAGCGAGAGTGATGGAGGCCGTGTTTAGTTCCTGGCCGTGTCTTTTCCATACAATAATGGGCGCTGGGTACCCTGCGATGTCGGCCAGGATAACGGCATCTGTGCCTATTTCCAGGTACTGCATTGTGGTTATGTTAATACCTGGAAAATTAGTCAACACCATGTTAAACTTCGTCGAGTGTTACTAGGTCTGAACTAGCCATCTTATCGGCCATAAGCTCCCGGGGGGGGGGGGGGGGGACTCCCATATTTTGGGGCGGGGGTGCTCGTCGGGAACTTTCGTTTTGACCCCTAAAAGGTACCAAACATGGCGTCGCTTAGTTGATTTTGACCCCTAAAAGGTACCAAACATGGCGTCGCTTAGTTGATTTTCCCTCGTAATTTTGTCGCGTATTTTTTACGAGGGAAAATACGTCTGAAATTCAGGCTACCAACAAGTACGATTTGCTTGTTTTGCTAGAACGGACCTCTAACAGGTACCTATCTGGAAAAAAATACACGTTTTGGAATTTTACCCCCTAAAAGGTACCAGAGGCCTGATTTTAAACCCTAAAAGGTACGACGAGCACCCCCGCCCAAAAAATATGGGAGTCCCCCCCCGGGCATAAGCTCTACGTAGAGGCACACAGTGTCATCTTTAAAAAACGGTCTATAACATACCTATCATTGTAAGCTGCGCGGCAGCAATTTGCGCATCTAATGCACGCAGCCCGTTCCCTTTATTATTATTATTATTTCGGTATATATAAATACTGCAATATAAGCCTTGTGGGAATTCTCTGGTATGTAAAACAGGACCAAACCATACCACAGGAAATTTTTGCAGAAACCCAATATGGGAAAATGTGAATTTTCCATGATAGAAGAACGGGAAGTGTTCGGATTTCCCACGGCTATCCATGGGAAATCCAAACATGTCTCATTCTTCTGCCAATATGGCAATTCTACTTTTCTCATGATTGGGAATTTCTGCAGAAATTTCTGTTGATGTCCCCATTTACTTACGTCTGACAAATAGTGTAAACACTTGTTCGGAAACATTCCAGCGACATTCGTAATGCCCTCCATCTGGTACTCGTATGTCCTGTATGCGAAGTTTAAACTGGTCTTCAGAGTCTTCATAGAACACTCTATTTGATGAGTTCTTAGATACAAGCACTCCATTCCTATACCAGCCAGTTAGGTGGTCCCTGCCACTTGTCACGCATTTTACTGTGATTCGGGCGCCTGATGTTACTGACTCCTGGTTTGTGTTGAGTGTAATGGGGTTACCTGATAAAGAGCGGGTGATTTCAACATTAACACCTAAAAACGGAGCTCCCAACACCGCATGGCCCAGTGCAAAGAATGCACGATGTTTTTATAGCCCAAAGCTTGATCTTCAAGTTGGTCTTTACATGAGGCAGCAGGATACTTAGTTTAGGATTCAAGATTGATTGACTGGTTTCCTGAGACACCGAAAGATGCACTTGTGTGCTATGAGCCAGCAACTCTCTCCAAGGCCACTAGGACCCGGATGTCCTCGCGCGGTTGCTACCCGCACAGCACATAGTGCATCTCACAGCTACAACCTCCGTTTTGGTGGGAAGTAAAAGGCTTTGGTCTGGCCCGCACCGTCCACACAAAGGTTTTTCTTCAACAAATACAGTAATTTATTTTCTATTTACATTTTTTGTATATTTGTTAGATGACCCTTATGCGATTTAGTACCTAAAGTATTATGAAAGAAGTTAATAAACTGATCATTATTATTGCTAGCAGGGTAAGTGTCCGGTATTTAGCTTTTGTTAGTTTGTACACGCGTCGCTATAACGTATGGCAGTTCAATGATGTTACAGTAACTAAAATACCTCGGGGATTACTCAGAACTCCGCCTTCGCGCGCGCCGTCCACCGACGCACTGAAAACATGATGTTGCTCGGACATCCATTGGATTTTAAATTCAAGCCTACAAAACTAGAAACAATTTACTGTACTTCCGTTTGATGCGCTGGCGTCCTCCTGGCGTCCTTCCAGCCATACATACGTTTTTACGGTTTTTCATATCTAAAGCTTACCCATATTGCATATTACTCGTGCTGTACTGAGTTTACAGGCAAATTGTCATTAGCTAAGTTTCGGCACCAAGGTAGCTACTATCGTACTATGTGTCTCACATATCGATGTAAAAGGGTCTTACTTTCGTTTTTTAAATGCAGCACGATATTGTTGTTAGTTTTGCATGTGGAAATAACGCCTAACAGCTGTATGGTAATTCAGAGGTCTGTTACTGGAAAGCGAGTTTTGGGGTCTAAAAAGATGTGTTACTAGCATCATTTCGATTAACTGTATAGGTCTAATTATTTTGATCAAGTAGGACCATTTCAAGTCGATGGTTTACAGGTTAAACGTTCAAAAATAAGAGCCAGAGGAGTCGTTTCCGAGTTTTCATTTATGAAACATGTTATGAATTTGACTATGTCACGATATTAAACTTACCATCAGCTGAAAATAACGGTAACAACAGACTGAAGGAAAGTAGGGTCCAACCAAGTGGGGAGCGAATAATCATGTTTGTAGTTCATTTCTTGTCGGCTTGCAAAGAACCTTTTCAATCATTCTGCCATATTTAGAAGCTTTACAGTAGTTAGTGTATTCGGTAGTTTCGGTACATGCTTCTCGTGTTCTGCATGAGCTGTTATTTGAATTAGAATGTCCGTGCATGGATGGTTTTAGTATGTTATTTTTTTCGATGCGTGACACCATGGATCCATGAAATAAGAAACAAAAAGATAAAAAACGCGCTCGTTCAAGGCGAATCGGTTCGTCAGAGCCATCCTATGCGATTTTTGCATTGGACTTTTGGTTTGGGCGGGGCTCCTGTGTTAACGCTTTGCGATTGACTGGATCGAGCGTGAAAACGAGATTTCAAAATGGCGGACTTATGGACTCGAAAGGGAGGGAGGAAGGCTGAAATAACGTTCTTGTTATTTTATTGATTAGTTCACTGTATCTTCCTAAAATGAAGCGAGCATCTGAAGACTACACAACAACAGTCGTTGAAGAGCAACTTGATTCAGGCGGACAACCACAACAACCAGTTTTGCAGCTAAAACGACCCAAGCCGACTTTGTCATCTGCGAGAGTACTTGTTGAACAACTAACAGAAGTTGCTTCCAGTAATGACCTTCTACGCATTGTAGTAGAGCTTGAAAAAGAGCTACCGCTTGGGAACTTGGAAGAGGTTGAGCTAGCTATTCGATGTCTTTGGGAAAGAGTTTATGATTGTAAAGATGATGTTCTGAAAGCGAAGTTGATATCTTTACTTGGTTGCCTGGCAAGACATCCTGGGTCAAATGCTCACATAGTCTTAGACGAGATGGTTAGACTTGTTGGGTCCGAGAGTAAGTATACAGTCACAGGGTTGTATTCCTGTATGTCCTGAGTGATTAAAACTAAATAAACTTACAGAGGCTTGTGGTATGGGGTAATGTCTGTGCGTCTACTTCTGTTCCTCTTTCAGAATCACACAGAGTAAAAGCAGAAATCATGCTCACATTGAGACACCTTGGAAAGCTTTTTGCAAATGAGGCAAGTGTTTTGAAATGTTGATTCTGGAGTGTCTTAATGTATGATGTCCTTCCCCTGTTGACAAGGGAGAGAGGGGAGGGGAGCAGAATTCTCATACATATACTTTAATGCACCCCTTCGCTCAGAGAGACAGACAGACAGATACTCATACATCCTCATACATTGTCAATATCTTGCACCTCCACCTTCCCCCATACTAGTCCAATACTCTGACAAATTTATGCATGGCATTGTTCTCTTCCATTGTTTTGCGTTGTTCTTTAATACACTCCATTGTTTTTAACATTGCCTTGCATAAAATTATCAGTGCATTATGCACCTATCAAGGTTTTGCCCCAGGGTGTGTGTGTGGGGGGGGGGGGGGGGGGCAACCCCACAGGAATTGGATTTTAGCTTTTGAAATGTCAATTTCCCCACCCTTGGAGCTCCATTTAGGATCAAACTCCCACCCCTGGAGATCCCGGACCAGTGTAAAGGCGTTCATAGATACAAACATCAAGACACCCCTTGTTTAATTCCTCTGCCAGTGCTCAGCCATTTGTTCATTGTCCTCTTGCCTATCTTACTAATCTATTAGTTTTTTTACACTGCTTGACCATGTGAATTTATTTTCAGACTAAGCTTATGCAAACATTGGTGAATCTAGCAGTAGAGGTATGGATTGAAGATTGCTTTACCAGTAGTTATAACCAAGTTCTACCTTGTTTCACAATACAATGCTTTCCCTAGAGGGAAATACAAAAGTATTGAGACACTTGCAACCATTACACTTAAATTTTATTAAAACCCAAAATGGTTGAGTCTCCCTCCCCTCCCCCACCCATTTAAAGTTGGTCATGGGTGGCAAAAGTTGTGGCAGGGTCTGGAGCTCAACATTGAAAAGGGGAGGGGATAAAAACAGGATGTGTGTCATCAACTTGTGTCCACCATTGTAGGTTGTATGACATCAAATCAAGTGATGTAGCAAAATCATAGATTAATAAAATGGCTATTTTTTCTATAGCACCTCAAAGATTCCCATCATTCAGTAAGATGCCAATGCCTTCATCTCATTGGCTCCCTTGGTTCTGTCGACACTACTGTGGTTGGAGCTCAGAACATCCAGTCACTGGTGGTTAGTTTTTCTACAGACAGCGACTCAAGAGTCAGGACAACTGCACTTCAGGCTTTGGTAGGGGAGTTGCACTAAATATGCTGTGTCCCTTTTTTCTTCAGCTGCCAATAAAGCTATATATAGTGAAATCATGGATGTAACATGAAGCCAAGTCTAGCAGCTGGTCATTTCCTAGTCAGATCAACGTTTGTGCTTAGTTGTTACTCATCAAATCAAGATTTTGATACTTCTCCAATGGAACGGGCTATGTATGAATGGAAGAGGGGAATACAGAATTTGTAATCCCTCGGTGGGACTATGTCAATGGAATATAAAAAAAATTATACCAACATCTTCAGGGTTCCATACCCCCTCCCAAGAAAAGGAATATGATGCCCTTCCTTAATTTTGGAGCTTGCTATGCCACTGATAGAGATACAGTACTTATGTGCTTTTGATTAATTGCAGCTAACATGGCATGAGAGAGGCCAGAAGTTAGATCTGATGGTTTATGAGCAGGCATCCAAAGCCTTACATGATGACTATGAAGAAGTTCGTATGGTGGCCATTAAACTTTTGTGGGTATTCAGCCACATTTGGCCAGACAGGTAAATAAGGGGGTGCCTTATAATATCATGCAGCATACTGCCTCCCGGTCTGACATGCAGGAGGTTGTGGGTTCGAACCTTGGCTGGACCAACACTCAGGGTCTTTTCTAAATCACTGAGGAGAAGGCACTACCTTTGCTCTGTCATCTGCAGGGTAACCCTTCATAGTGTCTTCTCACCTAAGGGTGTAACCATGGGTCCCGTCTCTCACATACACTACATTAACCTAAACCAGAGGACATTAAAGAACCACTAGGACATTCAGGGACATAGCTAAACATTAAAAAAAAATGGTAAGCTGGAAAAGGGCACCATACAGATGTGACCCCACTTTCTCAAATCCTGGCTACACCCCTGACGTTGGAATGGCCATCCTCACGGACTGTGGTTATCACCACTTGGCAGCCATTGGCACAATGAGATCCAGCCTAATTCAGCTTATGGGACGCAAGTCTGGCGAGTCGGTCCCTGCACATTAACATTTATTATATAATTTCTAGCACTGTTTCATTGCCAACATAAGATGTTACTTAATTATTTTATTAAATGTTGGTTGTTCAGGATTGTGACTTTATCGTCATTTGAGGAAGCACGTCTAGTTGATGATGCCTTTATTAAGATCTGTCACATGGTTAATGACATGTCTATGCAAGTACGTGCTGAGGCAGTGGGCCTGCTAGGGTCCCTTCACCACGTCAGCCCCAAGTTCTTGGAGCAAACTCTGGACAAGAAAGTCATGTCACATTTGAAGGTACATATGCCATATTTACTCATGTATAATGTGCACCTGTGTATAATACGCACCCCAATGTTGAGGGTCAATTTCGATAAAAAGTAGTAGGACAAAAGAATGTGGTAAATACGGTAGCTATGGTAGAGTTACAGTACTGTACTGTTTTTACTTGAATATAAGACACACTTTTTTCACTCCAAAATGACCTTCAAAATCGGGATGTGTCTTATACATGGAACATTGCTTTTTGGAATTTGCATAATAACCAATACAAACGATCCTTTGCAATCCTTGTGGAACAACACAAACAACAAAATCTGTTTCAACAGCAAAGAAAGACTGACCATGAAAAGCAAAGAGATCGCCATGCTGCTGGTGGTGGAAATACAGATTCTGGATGGAGCACAGGGCGCAAGTGGGATGACAAGAAAAGTGACAATGCAGAACTGCCACCAGAAGAGGTATAGTTTTCTGTGAGGTCTACATTTGATAGGCCCAGATGGCCCTAATGACCAATAAATTAGTAATTTTCCCTACACTTTATTTAGCCACATCACATTCTTGATCATCGTGTCTTGCATTTTCTACGCGTTCCTATTGGTTGAGGACTTGGGACTTTCTAAAGTCAGCCAATCAGAATGCGAAGAAAAAACAAAACCAGTGACACTGACTTCTTTGGTCACAACTACTGTAAATTCAAGTTGTACTTACATTGTACTTCGTTTCATGATTGGGTTATTGTTGAATTAGTCTTGTTTCTGATTGGCTAAGCTTGCTTACTTTGTGTTTAGTTTTCGACACTCATTGAAAAGTAAACCAGACTGAAATCTGCTCTAAACCCAATCAATCGAGATGCACTCTGTGGCACTTTGTCCAATAGAACATTATCTCACAACCATTATCTAACATTCAGGTATAATATATTATGACTTTTTCAGGTTTCTCTGATGAGCAGTGGTGCCTGTGGTGCATTTGTGCATGGACTTGAGGATGAATTCCTACAAGTGCGCATGCCTGCTGTAGACTCATTGTGCGAGTTAGCCAATCAGAATCCATCTTTTGCTATGCTGTGCTTGGACTTCCTTGTAGATATGTTTAACGACGAGATTGAGAGTGTCAGACTCAATGCCATCAACAGCCTTAGAAAGGTACCGTATACTATGCTATGCTAGTAGAATCCCTGGTGAAAAACACCTGTACAGGATCCTGTTTTGTGAGTAGTTTTGTGAGTAGCAAAGGTAGCAGGAATTCAGAGATGGTTAAAAAAGGTTTCAGGGAAAACTAAAGAAAACAAATGGCTTCTGGACAATGCTTCAGGTTTTAGTGTTTCAGGACTCGAAATTAAGGAAAAATGGTAGTCATAATTTTTACGCTTTTGTACCAAAAACAAATCTAGGCGTGCATCCATTAGAACAACACTGTGACGTCTAAATAAGTCATAGGCATTATTGAAAAAAAAAAGGTGTAAAACAAAACATTTATGGCGTATTTACGCCCGTGTTGGATGCAATTTCGAGCATTGTTCTGAGGTTGACAGAAGATATGATACTGAATCTTACATACAGGTTAATTCCTGATCTCCACTCCTGAATCTGGAATGATTTTATCCCAAGAAAACTGTGGTTACCTTTCATTAATGGACCCCATTTCACAAATAACAAATGTAATGGAAGTAACCTTTCCCTTAGGTGTGCCATCAAATGGAACTGCGTGAGGACCAGTTACAGATAGTCCTTGGCGTCCTAGAAGACTTCAGCCGTGAGATCCGCGAGGGTGTACGTGAGTTGCTAGGACACTGCCAACTCTCCACTCGAGCTTGTCTACACTCAGCCATACATGCCTTGTTGGGTAACCTGTCTAAATACCCACAAGATAGAGCCTCCATCTGGAGGTGAGTGGTGTTGTAGGGTAAGGGTAGGGTGGGGTGTGGCGGGATGAACCTCCATCTGGAGGTGAGTGGTGTTGTAGGGTAAGGGTGGGGTGGGGTGTGGCAGGATGAACCTCCATCTGGAGGTGAGTGGTGTTGTAGGGTAAGGGTGGGATGGGGTGTGGCGGGATGAACCTCCATCTGGAGGTGAGTGGTGTTGTAGGGTAAGGGTGGGGTGGGGTGTGGCGGGATGAACCTCCATCTGGATGTGAGTGGTGATGTAGGGTAAGGGTGGGGTGGGGTGTGGCAGGATGAACCTCCATCTGGATGTGAGTGGTGTTGTAGGGTAAGGGTGGGGTGGGGTGTGGCGGGATGAACCTCCATCTGGAGGTGAGTGGTGTTGTAGGGTAAGGGTGGGGTGGGGTGTGGCGGGATGAACCTCCATCTGGAGGTGAGTGGTGTTGTAGGGTAAGGGTGGGGTGGGGTGTGGCGGGATGAACCTCCATCTGGAGGTGAGTGGTGTTGTAGGGTAAGGGTGGGGTGGGGTGTGGCGGGATGAACCTCCATCTGGAGGTGAGTGGTGCTGTAGGGTAAGGGTGGGGTGGGGGTGGCAGGATGAACCTCCATGTGGATGTGAGTGGTGCTGTAGGGTAAGGGTGGGGTGGGGTGTGGCAGGATGAACCTCCATCTGGAGGTGAGTGGTGCTGTAGGGTAAGGGTGGGGTGGGGTGTGGCAGGATGAACCTCCATCTGGATGTGCTAGACTTAAGAAATTAGCCATTTCTTACTTTGAACCATTTGGTTCGTTTTTGAGTGGCTTTTGCGTAACGTTTTCCCATGTCAAATCACGTGACATTCCCATGAGTATCCTTTCTTTCTTTGCTATGCACTGAAGCATATTTGAATATGGGGGCCAATGTAGAAGTGTTTCAAACAAAGAAATACTATTCAAATGGAAATTCAGAAAGGCGGAATAAGTGTACCTGTTGATGCTGTGGTTATCACTGGCGATCATCTAACTGATTCCTTGCCTTAAGATGTGCAAAACAACTCGGTGAGAAACATCAACACCTGGCCTCCTCTCTCGTCCCTGAACTCCTCTCCACCCACCCCTATCTCGCCACTGCCGAGCCCTCCGTCGATGACCCCGCCTATGTTGCCATAGTGATACTCGTGTTTAACGCTACGGTGACGTCACCAGTGATGATCCCCATGTTCCCGAGCCACACTCGCCGTCACTATGGTTACCTTAGGGACAGCTATCCCCACCTGGTACCACGCCTTCCGATAGCGGCAGAGGGAATGGAAGTTGAGGTTTTGAGTCAACAACAAGGTAGTTTAAAGTGCACTTGCCGTTGTTGTATGAATTCAGGGGCTACTGATGAATGTTCGTTTTCCGGATTATTTACTCTTCGCGTTTATGGTGGCCAACACTAAAGCTTGACAATGTCATAATTTGTCTACCTTGATAAGAGCGGATTTCAGATGAGTAACGAAAACTAAAGGCAAAATAAATACAATTGGCCAATAATCAGAAACGAAACCCATTCAAAAAAACAAAACAATCAAGTATAACTTGCGTTTAGTCGTGACCCAAGAAACAAGAGTCAGTTTTTCTTTCTTCGCATTCTGATTGGCTGACTAAACAATGACCCAAGATCTTAACTAATACGAACGCGTAAAAAAGCAAGTCTGATTTGCTTTCGACAGTCTCGTTCTATCAGATACTACTAAAGACTTTATATATTTACTGCTAGTTTTACGTTGAGCGCTTTATTGATACAGGATCAATTCATGACTTTGCACTCAATGGAACTTCTGCTAGTCGATAGCCTGTTCATTATCTCTTTCTTTTCACAGCATCAACTGATGACTCCTTCATAACTGGCATTCTACAGCGCATTCAAACCATCCCTTCAATGTCCGATTCAATGGCGCAGAAATTCCTCCAAGCGGCCATTCAAGACTTACAGCATGTACAAGGCATCAGTCAACATCTATCCTCGAATGCGCGCTGCTTGGCGCTCTTCCTGGAATGCCAGCTGGCCATACTGCAGGCTCAAAACAGCAGGCTCTGGCAGACCCCAGGCCCCCTCTGCTCGGCCCAAGATACTGGGCTCAAATGGCTGGTAGAGAAACTGCTGACCAAATGCTATCGTATTGAACATTGTTACCACGGGCTCAGCTCGCAACATCTCTTGCAGCTGAGGGAACTCCGTCTTTTAGCGCATGCGCTGTTGATTCTTGCGACGCAGCGTTGCGATGCAAGAACCGAGAAGAACCTGGGCTCCACTCTACAAGTTTGGCAATCATTTCTTTCCAGAGTGAAAAACTTTTCGAATTTCCTCCAAACTAGTGGAGCTAGAACAGATCTTGATGAGTTCAGCGAGGCGATCCTCTCCTTTCAAGAGTTTTTCGAGTCCAACATTACAAAGCCATCAAGCATTTCAGAATACTTACAGCCTTTTGCGCTAACCCATCGCAGTCAATCATTGGAACTTAACACTCAGTTAAGGGAGGCACGCGCGGATATGATAGAGCCACAGGGAGGTTCGGAGAACCCCCTGACGTTCACTGCTGGGCTGACACTGGGCATCAATATTGATGCGACATTGGAGGATGTCTCTAACACAGCTAATGTTCGCGTGCAGGTAAGCTCATCCTAGAAGTGATGAATATGAATATTCTCCCAACAATATCATGGTAACAATATGAGAATCGAAGAATTTATCAACTTATTGCAGAAAATGTATTACTGTCATTAGGAGGAATTCCAATCTAGAACTGTTGGGAGTAAATAAAGGGGGTTAGAACTATAATTATATAGCCAGCTCGAAATCCCATTGTGCCGGCAGATCGATTTTTCTTGAATCGTCCAATTGTTTTTAAATTGGATCGAGCGCGCTCTAATTGGACAGTTCGCACCTCAAATTGGACAGTTTGGTTTTGAACATGGATGTTATATAATTAATAAATAACAGGACTCCATGCTTGTCCAATTAAGAAAAAAATGGATGATTCCTCGGAACTTGGAGTTCCTCTGAATCATCCAATTTTTTCTTAATTGGACAGCATGGAGTCCTATTATATATACTAATTCTCCAAGCCAAGCTTACACAAAGAAAATTATAAGCGTGAAGGGAGGTTTGCGATATTAGTCTGCATAGATTTTTGAGATTTTATACTTCTTTTTCTCGACAATAAATGATTCGTTTGAGAAGCTTTATCAAAAACTCGGCAGTGTTTTTCAATCAGGATTTCCAAACATCTCGAAGTGGGTTTAAACAAATTCGACTTTGCCTCGTTTCTTTACAACCTCTCGGTGTTTGGAAGTAATATAGTAAACAAGCTGTCTCGTGTTTGATATATTACTAGTGATTTCATTGGAGGGGAGAAATGGGTGAGAGAAAGCTTGTAGCTTGAAGACGCAGAGGTCATAAACAAGCTGTCTCGTGTTTGATATATTACTAGTGATTTCATTGGAGGGGAAATGGGTGAGAGAAAGCCTTGTAGCTTGAAGACGCAGAGGTCACAAGAAAACAATGAGGGAATGTGACTGTAATGCGTATTCGTGCGGCACCATAATATTAATATAATAATCATATTTGCGTAAAGCGTCCTCCTCCTCCACCCTTCATTCTATCGGACACCAGACATTTACACTCGCCAGCCACGTACTAAGCGCATGTTTCTCTTCCCCTGTCCTGTTGTAGGTCGTGTTCCCGGACATGCGGCGCCAGTTGTTCACCCCAAAGCAAGAAGATTTCCAGCACATGACCGACATGAAACACCGACTCACGACAACTACAGTCATCTCGCATTCCGGCTGGTCAGGTAAGGGGAACATTTTACCACAGGTATCCCACCATTCCGGCTGGTCAGGTAAGGGGAACATTTTACCACAGGTATCCCACCATTCCGGCTGGTCAGGTAAGGGGAACATTTTACCACCATTCCGGCTTGTCAGGTAAGGGGAACATTTTACCACAGGTATCCCACCATTCCGGCTGGTCAGGTAAGGGGAACATTTTACCACCATTCCGGCTGGTCAGGTAAGGGGAACATTTTACCACCATTCCGGCTGGTCAGGTAAGGGGAACATTTTACCACAGGTATCCCACCATTCCGGCTGGTCAGGTAAAACGAACATTTTACCATATAACAGGAAGCCGCCTACGTTTCCCCACTGTCAACTTTCATATCATGCTTTAGTTGAATATGAAAAGAAGTAACAGCTTAACCCATCGAAATGCAACACAGCCCTCCCGTTCGAGGTTTCCTTTGAAGAAACTCGCGTATCATTTAATTTTTACCACAGGTAGCCCGCGTATCACCACGAAACATGTATTTTTAACGATATATTTGCGTGTGTTTGTTTTCAGAATCTTGTTTCATTGAGGTTTCACTAGTGCTCAAATTCAGCCCCGATGTTGACGAGGAAAGCGTGCTTACACTAGGCACTGACAGTATTAGAGTGGAGAATAAAACATTGCGCCAAACTATGGACTCTACAGATAGTTTACAAAAGGGAGTAGTAGGGATTTGCTCTCCGGTACGCCTTTGTATTTTACCCAAACCGACAAAATAAAACAGCAAAAGAAAATAGTGCTTGCAGTCGTGAGAGTTTAACCGTGGTCACCCGACACAGTTTCTTACAAGCTTTCGAAAAGTTTGCCTTCTTAGTTATTGCTTCTTTAGCAACGAACTGAAGACTTTTCGTGTTCTATTCTTTCTTTTCCTCTCTAATTACATAAATCGCAGAAAACAAAATACAAAAAGAAAATTGATTTAAAAAATCATCTTTTCAAACGTTGCAATTGAAGGGTTACGATAATATAATTTTCTCCCAAAAAATGCCATGCAATAGCAAAGAAATCCTAACAGAAGACCATGAATAAGATAGATTTACAAGCTTTATTGAGTAACAAGTCAGTACTGTACTCGTATCATTTCGCGGTATACAAACTGCCGTTTGTCTCGTCGGGGCTTTCACTCCAACTGTATTTGGTCCAACGTTATTGAGCATGTGCTGTGGACAAAATGGTGAATGAAATCTGAGAGGGGAAGACTTACAAGGATAATAACAAACGTTACAACAAATACTGCGTCTTTAAAAACACCTAGAGTGAAGTTTTCGCAAGGGAAGAGGAGTCTGCAAAGAGAGAATCCATCTAAGGCAGGGGCAATACTGTCAAAAATGCCTTTTCGGTCCCGCCCCTTAATCAGATGCATACCGGAATTTTTGTGCTGATCAAAGTATCACCTCTCCCTAAGTTTTAATTGATCTAAAGATCATATCCTTCAAAGTCCAACAAAAATTTGCCTTTGGCTATGAGTAGTATTTCGGCACGAATTCTTGATCTTATATGTTCATCAAATGCGAAACCTCATCATTTCTGCCAAATTGGGAGGGTTTTTTGCAAGGGAGCTAGAAAGTTGCCAGTCATCTCAACCTTATGCTTGTTGTATTTCCTCCCCCCCCTCCCCCCGCAAGTATTACGGCTTGTTTTAAAAAAAACCTTCTAGCGTCTTGATACTTCCTGGTTCAATGCACCAGTGAACGCGAAAAATGCGAAATCTTCATCGATATTGCGTTTCAGAACAGGCTCTTGTAGACACTAATTGCTTGATAGGAAAGCCATTGGCTAAAAATAACGCATAGAATTAACTTATTTCATATGCAGTCTGTGCTGTGAACATTACTGTGACATTTGTGACGATGAATGACAAAATATATATGAATTCCCTGAAATCTGTAATTTGTCTAAATTGGCCAACACTATTTTGCTGGAAACGTTTTGCTGTTGATTTAGTTCAAATTAAAGTCAACCCCATGCCCATGTTGCTTGTAAATACAAATTGGTCCCCTCCGTACCCCCATCTGCGCGTTTGCTGTTAAGAGAGTGCTACTCAACCACTTACTTTGTCAGGCGCGGATCCAGAAAAAAATCTGATCTATTTACGGTCGGCTTTCTCGCTTGGAATTTCGCAAATGCGAGAGTATTTTTTAAGTAGGGGTGAAAATAAAAATAATAATTTTAAAACATACCAACAATTTGACCTGTTTCTGTAAACAGGTGTAAATAGGTCTGGATCCGCGCCTGTTTGCATGTATGCGGTCAGAGGTTCTACAAGAGAGATGAAACTGCACCGGAAGTCCTAAGCACCATGAGCTAAGGAATATCGCTATGTAAGCAACGCATTATTATTATTAAAATGTTAGAAAGATATAGTTAGTCAAGAGTTAGTTCAATCTGCCCCTTTTCCAATTCCCCTGAAACATTTCACAAGAGACGTACACAGAAACCCTAACCAGAATCACTCTGGAAATGACTAAAAAAAATTGCTCTAGCGAATTTCTCTTGTGTCCCCCTCTCCTCGGGGTCCTCGATGCATTTCCTTTACAGAACCTCTGCAAGAGAGATGAAACTCCGCTTATAAGTGGGTAATACAGCAATGTCACTTTAAATACTAAGTGTATACTAACACCGAGTCCTGGGGGGGGGGGGGGGGGGGGGGTATAAAGATGCTCGTCGGATAATCACAAACAAAACACCCTAAGCCGCGATAAAGCATGACCCTAAAAATTATCCCATTGTTCAAAATGAACTCTAAAAGACCAAAACCGCGCTGTACTGTACTTATCTGATGATTGGTGATGTTTAGGCATGAAAAACCCGCCTACAGTTCAAATTTTACTCCTATAAAATACGATCAACAACCCACCTACATGCATGGGAAGAACCCCCTGGCGCAAGTCCCTCCCCCTCACCACACAGTTCAGGTCCAGTGACTAGTGCTGCATGCTCATATGAACACACCCAAGAGCTGCTACATGCCTTTAGCTTCAGTCGCGACCTGACAAACCTGCACTCGTAAATAGAACGAAAAACCTCGGCTGGATTTTCGAGTTATTATATTTGATTACCTTGTCTCCAAAACTAGTTGAAGCTAATATGATCCACCGCAGCTCATTTCTCGTATTCCTTCTGGCTGTGATTGTATTCATGAGTCTTTTTACGGAAGATGAGGCCGCTAGAAAAAAAGGTGGCTCGTCGTCAAAGAAGAGGCGAAGAAAACCGTCGGAGGGAGGAAATTCGGAGGTGGAGATAGAAGTCCCTACTATTGGCCCGAACACACCAATGGAGGTAACTAGCCTGCTTGTTCTGAAAAACGTTTATGAGAAACTCAATCAATTTTCATTGAGTTAAAGTTAAGTTCGTTTCGGCCGAGACAAAACTAAGCGCTATTTTTATAACGTTTTGAATTGCAAGCGCCATGAACTGTAGCGACAATTTTATCTCTTATTTTTTTATCGTTGGCTTGAAAAGAAGACGTACAGATATTACAAATGCATTCCTGCCTTGGGAGCCAGAATATAAAGAATCTTGTAGATTTTTCTTCGATCGTTTAAGTGTTTTTTTCTCTCTCTCCAAAGTTTGGAGAAATCAGACTTGGGAGCCACTGTTGATTCTAATGACGAGAATGGATGCCATGATCGGTACTACTGCTGTAAAATAATCACCTTTCTTCCTAGTCCTCTCAGTCATCGATTCCAAATTGCACGAAATTAAAATCCAGATTTTCATCTGATTTGAAGAACATGAACACGCGGAGTTTTGAAAATGTGCAGATTCCTTTTCTAGGCAACAATAAGTGTACAATAGATTACAATGCTATTACTACCATGATTATCTTTGTTTTCCAATACATAGGTGACAGATTGGAACTCGCCAGTTCTTAAGAGTCAAGATGCTTCTGAGAACAGGATGCGAGCGCCCAAGAAAGGAGACGGTCTCGACGGCGCTGTCGGAATAAAGAAAACGGTATATACTTTGAGTACCGCACCAGTGGTGTATTATGGGTATCCAATGTGGGGTGCCTTCATAACTATCCCGGATGACAAGGGCCTAAGATTGAAGGTAAGCCATGCATAAGCGCTTTTAGGGAACGTACGTTTCGAAAAAAATAATTAAGTGTGGGTTGGGCATCGGTGGGGTGGAGTGTGTCGTGTGGATTTCAGTGGCGGATCCAGGACCCCCCCCCGTTCCCCCTCCCCCTTTGAGTACAGAACAATGAGGATTTTATTAATTGTGATAATAATTATTCAATTGGCTTTAGAGAGGATTTCACATGACTGTCAAGACTTGTTATGTAATTGCGATTGCTTTGCGTTCTCATTGGCTACTCGTTTTTCTCAGCCAATCAAATTCTGTAGTAAATACAATTGTGTAATTTGGTTCGGCTTGCAATTGGCTGATAAAAAAGCCATTTAGGAGCAAGTCGTGATTTCTCTCGATTCTGATTGCAATTGAGCAATCGACAATTGCAATTGAGCAATCACTAGCCAACCCCCCTTCGCGTGAAATCCTCTATCGGCCACTGGGTTTGTGTGCTGGGGGGGAGGGGGGAATTAAAGAACAAAGACCCAATATTTATTCATGTTTTAGGATTCGACCTTGAATAAGACGGATCTATAATCATATACTTTTTTTTTAGTTAGAGGACAGTACTTTCTGGAATGCCGAAAGCAAACCGTGCACCAACGACAGTTTTGTGTTTCTATCAAAGAAAAGAGGAAAAGCAAATGTCCGTACTTCGTTAACTAACGGCGGTCAAACAGTGGCAACCGGTGAAGCAAATATTACGTTCGATTCTAGTTGGGTAGGTGAAGTCAGGGTTATATCGGATACAGTAAAAACCCGCATAAAAGAACATGCGGTTTAAGAACACTCAGGCTGAAATTTGGTCAAAAAGGTACCTGATACATAAGAACACATGCAGCCTGAAAATGAAAATTGTTCTTGTATAAAAAAAATTGCTGCCAGTTAGATTCGAGTACAGTAACCCATTGTGTGATAGAGTACCGAGGAGATCAATATGTAATGTGCTAGACCATGCACACACCGAGTTCTACAGCAGGAATTCCAGGGTATATATTTTAGTAATTGTTTTTTAGACTTAACAACTAATGTTGTTACTTAAATGACTGTCACCTTTCTACCAATCAAGTACCTGATGTTAAGAAACAACTTTAAGAACACCTTAAGAACATTTTCAGGCTGATTTTGCAGAAGACACCCAATATACAAGAACAAAATCAGCCTGATTCCCCAAAACACCTGTTCTTTTATGCGGGTTTTTACTGTATAACATATGATGGAAACAATACCCTTGAGTTCCCGGGTATAGATGCCGACTGTGTCACAATTCACACGGAAATGAATTCTGTTATAGTTACTATGCACGACACCAATCCTAAGGCAGGAGCAGGAGCAAGCTTAAAGTCCTGGCCGTTTATGTGGCTAAGCTTTATTGCAATCACAAGTGGTCTAATTAAGAATTTTGCTCTGTTCTAGCGATCTGTTATTAGCCTTTTTGTGTGCCTAAACCACTTTGTTGTGTCTATCCAGAGCTTCCCGCCTCTTTACCTCGCGGGGCCGAGGCTCTGGTGACAGCCACCGACGCATGCTCAAAAGAAAATGGTGGTTTTATGCCTCAAAATTACTTTTAGAGCGTTCATGTCGAAGGACAGACGACTAGGAAACGAATGCCAGTGTTACTTTGACACACGTTTCTATAAAGCGAGATCAAGCTACTTTTATGTATACGCGTTCGCTGAGATGAAGCTACTTTTATGTACGCGTGCGCTGATTTCAGCCAACCAGCGAAAGCCCTCAAATGGATGTCACCAGAGCCTCCCCTGCGAGGCGACGAGCCGGGGAGCTCTAGGTTAGAGAATGATTGTGCGATTAATGGTGTGTTATAACTTTTGAGTGCCATTAGTTGCGGTTACACTAGCGCCTTTTCCCGTGTGGAAAGGGCATTTCGACCGCGTTGAGAAAATTATATATACTAATTACGATTTTGAGATGGCAATTCCACAAAATATTGACGGCTAGTTGGGAGAAAATATGTTCACGTATTGGGCGGAGTCGCGCAGCGACGGAGCCCAATACGTGAAAATATTTTCTTCCAACGCCGTCAATATTTTGTGGAATTGCCGTCTCAAAATCGTAATTAATATTGTATCGCGATTCTTGAAGATTTTCTGGAGGAAATGGCAAGAAATAGTGCTATTTATTGTCGATTGAAATTTCAATTCTCATTACATTTACGCACGATCTTACGCAATCACATGGGCTTTTCGCACGAGCTCGAGCATTTTCTGTTTACATTTTTCCATCTTTTTCGGCGAAAAAAATCTCTTTCTGCCATAAGATATTGCTAGAAATATAGCTAAACGTTATTTCTAACTATTGACAATGAAATGAAACATAAATTCGTGCGAAAAAAGTTGAATTTTGCTAGCTCTTTTTGAGCCGTCAATACCACAAAATATTGACGGCTCACAACAACACAGAGTGGCAGGGTGAATCGCGATACTTTAGTGTAACCGCTGTTCCCAGACCGAAATCTCCTAGTAGAGGTTTCCAAGGATACGTCAAAAAGAACAAAAGAATTTCACGCGACAGTTCCAGACCTAAAGAGCTCAGGAAATACAGCCCCGAGACGCCTAGGCCAATCACGTTGCAAGAAAAGAAAATATCACCGAGGGCATGTCTGTACGTGTGACCGCTGTACCATAGGCAATTTCAAACCCGAGACGAACCCAGCCCACACCCGTAGCCTTGGGTAGACCTAAAACCCAAGGTGTGTGTAACCGCAACTATTGCATAACACAACGCCATCGTGAATTATAGACACACAAAAGTTGTTTAGGCACACAAAAAAGGATAAGTTTGTTGTAAGTCCACAGGCCGATGGCTGTCCGGACTAAATTCACTAAATTATACATCCCCCAATAAAATTTGGCAATAGGAAACGCATTGTAAGTAACATTTTTGTAAGCGAAGTTGTATAAAAGCTTTTAGCAATTTCACTTTTCTAAGATAAGTTACTCTATTTGTAATAAATATGGAGAAAATGAAATAAAAGTGTAATAAAAGCAAAGGGCTCATTTATTAATTGTAGCGTGCCTCGGACCTCGGGGTCCAAAACAGTAAATGTACTAGTAAAAAGCTCACTTATTGTTTATAGGCAGGCGTACGAAGGATTTCGAAAAGTTGCAGGCACAGCTCATTATGAATGCAGTGCAGTACTTGTACCACAGACCCTGGGATTTGCAGAGACCCGCGGCTTTCATAAAGCCTATGGTCATGTGGTATGACGTCATATTATATACTTTTATCGTTTTTTTAGGCTCAACGCGCGCTGTTCGCTTAAGTCTAATCTCTCCCTTTACGCCGGATGTTTGCGATATTTAAAGGGACTGTGGATCCCTTTACATGGGCCGATGTGGTGCACAAATGAGACGCAAGTTGCCTGAAAATTGGGCATATTCAAAGTGGACGTCGTAGGTCATCGCAAGTTGATAGCTAAACGAGCAAAACTTGTGTCGACTTGCATTTCGTTTGGCCAGGGCTTTAGGGATGTGTTCTAGCAAACAATGAATTTCGCTATAGGTTTTTGGATAGTTTTTCATAATTTAGAGACATTATACTTGACAATAAATCTGAGGGATGAATCTGATATCAAATATCACTACAAACCATGTGAGAGATTTAGAGGGGACCTGAGGAGGCCATGCCCCCTCCCCCTTCTCTGGAAATGTTTCATTACATTAAAATACTGTATTTGCTAATGAAAATTCTCAATTCATGTCACTTAATTTAAATGACTGCTCCCCTTTCTGAAGTTCCTGAATCTGCACCTGTGTAGTGTTTGGAATTGAATACACTTCTTTTTATTGTTTTTCACTTTTTCATCATGCAGGTACCCAGATTTCTAAGCTCAATACCACTGCCCAATAACTCCTAAAGGCCCCAAAACTAAACGTAACTTACAGTCAAAAGACAAGTGCCCCCCCCCCCCCCCCCCTAGAGTTGAATATTCAATTCATTATACCATTATTGATTTCATTATTCAATCCAAAATGCAATTTTCAATTCAATATTGAAAATTTTGTAATCTAAATAATTACTCTGGGTGAACAATTGCTTATTCAGAAATCAAAATTTGAGCATTTAAAACATTTTTAATATTGAATTGAAAAATGCAATTTTGGATTGAATAATGAAATCAATAATGGGATAATGAATTGAATATTCGACTCTAGGGGGGCCTGTAAAACAACTGTTTTGAGCTACTCTTGGGCCAAGCTCTTGAATGATGGCCAGGCAGATTTATTGGCACTGTTAGCAAAATTCCACAGGAGAAAGAGGGGAGGGGGTAATCCTCTGTAGACCACAGACTAAAACCTCAACTGTGTCCATCCCTGTACATTTGCTATTTTGCTAGCTGTTAACTTAAGAACCCAGAAATACCAACCAACCAACCCAATGGGCTGAATACAAAAACTCATCAAATTGAAACAATTTGTTATTTTGGGGATACTTCATGTTTTTTAATATGCATGATTAGCACAAATTCACATCATAATTCATCTGATAATGGTTTAAAGGATTCTTTTCTAAGACTCTCACCAACCTGACTTGGTTGTACAACTTTACCAAGGAATAAAATAGCTTTGGAGTGTAAATGATGTATAATGAATAAAAATGGGTGATCAGCAATGAATTCTTCATTCATTTCTATAGAACGTTTCATCATTGTGATTCCTGTAGCTGCGGCTGCTTCTGTCCCTTGCTCAGTAACATGAACATGTGCTTTGTGAAGCATGCTGGAAATAAACAACCCACTTGCAGAACTTATGCCACTAAAGTCTGCTTGCTGTGCATCAAATAAGCCAGCTAAGCCAAGCTCTGACAACACTGACTTGAGCTCAAACTCTTGACTCATGTGGAACTTCGGAATCGATATGTGAACAGTTGTATTTCTCAGTAGTGCCAACCATGCGAGGAGCTTTTCAGTATCAAGACCTTTCTCAAGCTCTGAAATACCTTCATGTTGGTCTGGTAGGATAAGGACCATAGCAAGATCACTCCTGCTATAAGGCAGTTCCAGTATTTTACAATGATTTTCAAGGTCATGATAATATTTTTGTTTCATGGTGCACGTCATCATTTCAACTTCCAATTCCTGCTCATGTTGCTCATGATGCACAAAGAATGGAGCATGGAATGTTTTTCCTTCGTCAAATTCGTTTTGCCAAACTCCTTTAAAGTAAACTGCATTCACCAAAACAAGTTTTGTAAGTGCTGTTATAACACCTTTGGGAAACAAATCCTTGATGTTTCCACCTGTGTGTTCATGAACCCAACGATTAATCTCTTCTCTGGTTCTTTCAGAATGATTAATGAAGTCTGCTTGTGCCATTTCTGAGCGATAAAAACTTTGCGTCCCCTGAGAAAACTCCTCCAACAACTCAAATCCATTGTGTCCCCATAAGCGGTTAGCGAGACGGAATTCGCCATGCTGTTCATTAGTGTGGTGGAGAGCTTCGTGTAGACTCTTTAAAGTTAGATGGACTTCTTCAAAATCATCAACTGTCCAGCCAAATACATTTGCTATCTCGCTAGCTGTGTTACCTCGAGAACCTAGAAATACCATCCCCAAAGCCATTGTAATACTAGTAGGGGAGAAAAACACATTTCTCGGGGCTCCAGCTTCGTCTCTTGTCCCGACCTTCTGAAGAAGTCTCAGCGCCATCTCGTTGCTTCCTTGTATTACTTTATGCGGCTCATCAGGCTCGAATGCAAGTTGTGACTTAGCAAGATCGGGCCTGGAAAGCAGGACAAAAAACATAGAAAATACTACGAAAACACGAAGCATTTTGCGGACGTGGTCGAACAGTGACTAGCATAAGGAAGCATTCTGCAGATATCGTCAGGCGTTACTAGCAAGCTAAAACTACGATGCTCTTGATTGGGCAAGTTTTTAGGTGACGTCATTATTTTCCTTAGCTTGTTGCTGATTGGCTGTAGCCGGATTCCAGGCGGAGCTATTTTGTTTGTTCTGCTGTGCGGCTGTACAGGTACAGAGATCACTTTCGAACGAAACCCTGTCGAGTTGAGGGTAGCAAAATGGCTTTTTCAAAGACTTCAAAGCAAGCTTCGGAAATGAACAGTTTGATGAAGTCAGTCAGCAAATTTGCGGTGGACCTGCACAGAGTTTTGAAGGTTAGTTTCAAGCTGCGCGAATGTTGACAGTGTAGGACCAAACGTGGATGAAACCCCGATGAAACCTGGACAAAAAAGCTCGGCAAGGCCCTTTGTCATTTTCAAGAAACACAGGCAATGCTTGGCAGTTGTGTCAGAGTTTTCCTGAGAGTGCAGGCGCGTAGCTGCCTTTAAGCCCGGGCTTAACAAATTTTTGGTGATTTTTTTTAAGGACCGAAGTAAAAGCGTAAAAAAACTCATTAAAGTTTTGTAGCGACGGAGACGGCGGGTCTCATTTGCAGGTCGCAGGTCGCAGGTCGCAGGTCGCAGGTCGCAGGTCGCAGGTCGCAGGTCGCAGGTCGCAGGTCGCAGGTCACAGGTCACAGGTCACAGGTCGCAGGTCACAGGTCGCAGGTCGCAGTCCGAGATATAAAATATTTTTTACAAGTTTCCGAGATCACGCAGACTCCTGTAGTGGTTCTATCATTTTCTTCGAGCCGTATTCATGAAGCCGTATTCACGGACTGATAGCGGCGGGTCTCATTTGCAGGTCGCAGGTCGCAGGTCACAGGTCACAGGTCGCAGGTCGCAGGTCGCAGTCCGAGATATAAATATTTTTTACAAGTTTCCGAGATCACGCAGACTCCTGTAGTGGTTCTATCATTTTCTTCGAGCCGTATTCATGAAGCCGTATTCACGGACTGATAGAAACTTTTATTAAACTGCATTTCACTTTCTTTTGAGCGAATTAACATTTGTCTTTGGGAACGGGAGAATTTACGCGCGAATATCAATATGTTGCTGATGTATGTATTTTATGTGTTTATAAAATTCAATTGCGAGATGTTTGATCTCTAAGGTGCGGACTGTAGTTTTGGCAATGCAGTTTAGAACTATGAGTGGGTTTATCTTTATCTTAAAGATACTTAGAACCTGAGCGACGAATTAATAATCGTATCTATTTTTGTGAGTGTTTTACGAAGGTACAAAACTTTTACTTCTACTTTTGGCAAACATATGCTATGTAATGCTAATTATCGTGGGATCACTCCATTTCTATTGGCCGTTTCACAGACTGTCAATCACGTGCTGCACAAGCGAAACTCTCTGAAACGCCCTGTTCTGTAAAACACTCACAAAAATAGATATGATTATTAAATCGTCGTTCAGGTTCTAAGTATCTTTAAGATAAAGATAAACCCACTCATGGTTCTAAACTGCATTGCCAAAACTACAGTCCGCATCTTAGAGATCAAACATCTCGCAATTGAATTTTTATAAACACATAAAATACATACATCAGCAACATATTGATATTCGCGTGTTAATTTTCCCGTTCCCAAAGACAAATGTTAATTCGCTCAAAAGAAAGTGAAATGCAGTTTAATAAAAGCTTCTATCAGTCCGTGAATACGGCTTCATGATGAATACGGCTCGAAGAAAATGGTAGAACCACTACAGGAGTCTGCGTGGTCTCGGAAACTTGTAAAAAATATTTTATATCTCGGACTGCGACCTGTGACCTGCGACCTGTGACCTGCGACCTGTGACCTTTGACCTGCGACCTGTGACCTTTGACCTTTGACCTGTGACCTGCGACCTGCGACCTGTGACCTGCGACCTGTGACCTGCGACCTGCAAATGAGACCCGCCGCTATCAGTCCGTGAATACGGCTTCATGAATACGGCTCGAAGAAAATGATAGAACCACTACAGGAGTCTGCGTGATCTCGGAAACTTGTAAAAAATATTTTATATCTTGGACTGCGACCTGCGACCTGTGACCTGTGACCTGCGACCTGCGACCTGCGACCTGTGACCTGCGACCTGCGACCTGCAACCTGCAAATGAGACCCGCCGCGACGGAGAGGCAGTTTCTAAGGCGGTTACATTGAATTGGGTCCACATAAAGTTACTTTTTACATGGGGGTAAATTTTTGGTAACCTTATGTCAACAAATTTTGACAGCGGACTCAAAGGTGAAAAATTCCCACTGGCACTAGGACCCATTGGTGTGATTGACAGGTCCTGGAATTGATACATGGCAGGGACCTCAGTGACCAATGTTGTGCTGAAAAGTTTTGAATTTTTCACAGGATTTTGCTGACAGACATGGAAATAATTTTTCTTACTTGATCAGACTTGTGATCGGAGTTGCTATAGCAACGTTATAACCACACCCTTGTTTATAATTAGCAGCCATCAGACGCGTTGCGTGACCTAAACTTTTAAAATGACACCCCGCTTGAAAATGACGCTTCACTGATTACAGGGAAAACCACGTGAAAGCTACAACAAGTGAAAACAAAGTACAATGGCAAAAACCGGCTCGAGCAAACCGAAAGAGTAGTGAAGTTTAGCATTTTTTCTCGGTGCCTTAAAATACTTCAATGAACTCAAGACTTGGAGGGTTATCTTTGGTATATATTCAAGAATAATTTACGGAAGTATCAAAAACATTAACATATGAGATTTTTGTCAGAGGCGAAAAGTATAAATTTTATAACAAACGTAAGATTTATAATATAATTTCTCAAATTTTGCAGTTTGCTTGAACACATGCCAAACAAAATCGGAAGCATTCTAAGAATTGAAATTTGGCTGGTACATTGCCTTGGGTTTGTAGATTATTCGGGCGGCAAGGATTTTTTAATTCCGCAGATATTAGCCATTCTTTTTCAAGGAAATTTTTGCGGCATAAATAACTTTGACATTTTGGAGCCTGAAAAAGTCCGTTCGAATAACATAAAATTGGCCCAATGAATGCTCTCCAAACTTGCTGTGATTAATGTTAGCTACTCAGGGATTAGTGCGAGGGGTGTCATTTTAAAAGTTTAGGTCGCGCAACGCGTCTGATGGCTGCTAATTATAAACAAGGGCGTGGTTATAACGTTGCTATAGCAACTCCGATCACAACAAAATGCACACTACAATAAAGTTCAAACCCTTCAGGGTAACCATGTGAAAGTTCAGACCGGTACAGGTTTTCGAGCCTGAACAGCAGTCATACAAAGATTAGGTGTTGAGAGGAAAAAAAATTGTAGGCAGCCTCCTTTAAAGTGCCATCATTTTGATCATTTCAGTCCGACAAAGCTTCAGTTGGTAAAAATCTGTTCTACTCACCTGCCAGTCTGTGTGTAGCCCTTGGGATGGTGTATGCTGGAGCACGTGGGCAAACTGCAGAGGAGCTAGCAAAGGGGCTGTATTGGGAGGGAGCTAGTCCTACAGATAGAACCCAGCATCAGCAAGTAAAAGACCTCACAAAGGCCCTCAACAAACCTGGCGCTGAAAACAAGCTAAACACCGCCAACAACCTCTTCATACAAAAGGATTACCCTCTACTGCCAGAGTTCACAGAACTTTGCAAGAAGTTTTATGATGCAGAAACCTCTTTGGTGGACTATGTGAATGACTATGGGGGAGCAAGGAAGATAGTAAATGATTGGGTAGAGAAGGAAACCAATGGCTTAATCAGAGATCTCATTGCTGAGGGAGTCTTTGATTCATTAACCAGGCTGACCCTTGTCAATGCTATATATTTCAAGGGAATGTGGGAAAAACAATTCAAGACAGAAAACACACATCCATGGCAGTTTTCTATCAGTAGTTCCCAAGAAGCGGAAGTACAGATGATGTTCCAGAAAAACAAGTTCAGGTACAAGTATAATGATACTCATGGGTATAAGGTGTTGGAGATGCCATATGTTGGAGGTCAGTTATCAATGGTCATCATCTTGCCAGATGAGATAGAAGGGCTTGCAAAACTTGAAGAGAGTGAGAGTCTTACACATGAGTTCCTCCAGGATGCTCTATCAGTCATCAAGTCAAGGCCAGTTGAGTTAGAAGAAGTGCAGATCCCAAAGTTCAAAATGACCCAAGATTTCAAGTTGAATGAGGTGCTGCATCAGCTAGGAATGACAAAAATGTTTAGTCAGACAGATGCAGATTTCAGTGGCATTACAGCACCACCTGACAAGCTTTATGTGTCAGCTGTCATCCATAAGGCATTTGTAGAAGTCAATGAAGAAGGTACTGAAGCAGCTGCTGCAACAGCAGTTGTGATGATGGCAAGGATGGCAATGATTCCTTCAGAGGAGCCTTTAACATTCATTGCCGATCATCCATTCCTGTTTTTGATACACCATAAGCAATCCAACTGCATTTTGTTCATGGGAAGAGTGATAAATCCTGTTGCTTGAAAGGAAGATGGTGTTTGTGAACATGACAAAATACTGTCCCCACTTGGCTTATAATAAATACCTGGACATTTAATCAATAGCTTAAGCACCCCATTTGTAATTTTCAATGGGCCTTTTGCACTAGAGGTCACATGACCCAGTCACCCAGATTCGAGCAGATTCAAGCAAATGATGCTCAGAAATGAAAAGAGCATATTGATTTTAGTAAAAAGCCCAAATATTGGGATCAAAAATAATGATGGCTGGACTGTAAGCCTTGCTTTCCAGTCATACA
Source organism: Scolanthus callimorphus (assembly GCA_033964015.1). NCBI lineage: Eukaryota > Metazoa > Cnidaria > Anthozoa > Actiniaria > Edwardsiidae > Scolanthus > Scolanthus callimorphus. Next base: position 855,060 of record JAWWUD010000033.1, on the reverse strand, counting down.
AATCCTAGTAAAAGAAGCAGTTTTGTTTTTGCTCTCTCTATTTGCGTATGCATAGTAGAGCTGAAACTCTGGCTTTTCATTAAAATTAATTTCTGAGCATCATTTGGGTGAAGCTGCCCATCAAGGGTGACCGGGTCATGTGACCTCTAAGTGCAAAAGACCTATTCATTGGATTTGGGAAAAGGCACTTGTGCTGAGATAGGTGAATATCTAACAGAAATGCATTGATGTATTAAAACATAAACACACTATAATATATAGTACAAAAAATATATACTTCAAAATATACACACAAAGAGAGTATGTTGTGATCTCTTAGGGGGGACATGTGACCTCTTAATAGGCGTGGGGGTAGAACCAAGATGTATACTGCAAGTACCACCCTGGAATTGGCCCCTCCATCCCCTAGAATTTGTCATTCCCTCTGTGATGGGGATATGGATCTGGAATCAAACAATGTAATGGAACAATCCACCAGAATAAGGTTATTCAATGCAGCTCTACACAAAACAAGAAACATTGTACTGTATAGACTTCTTTATTTGTCACCAAGCTGAAGAAAGAAACACAGTATACTATAGATTTTTCAGCAAAATCATTTTTTTAGATATCCAAGAATATATATAATATACAAATTTAAATTATCGTACATCAAGCTAGCTGCCTTTAGATGGGAAATTATTTCCTCATTCTTCTAAATATTTAAAATAAATTGACTAGGTACCATCAACATTAATCCATTTTCGTCAGTTAAGATTTCATGACTGTAGATGGCTCAAATTCTTAACAAAACCTATAGGAGTAATTACAGGGTATTGCAAATAACTCACAAATCTGAAATCTGCTCTATTCAGTGCTTTGTAGTATGGATGGGAGGCCCAACTGGATAAAAACCTTTCCATTTAAAAAATTCTGGCATATGTAGATGGTACCTAAACCATGCTCAGTTTTTGGACAAGTATAGAAATGGACTATTCCAAAATTAGTAAGAAATGCTTCAGGATGTTAAAATCAAGGCCCAAAAAGGACTAAAGTTTGTAGTGTTTAAAGTATCAAAAAGAATAAAACAAATGTTACTGATTTGTTTTTTCATAAAGCAAAAACAGTATTTTCAAGTTAAACTAATCAGCACAGTCGGGTGGGTTGGGGTGGGGGAGCAGAGGGAGGTAATAACAGCCCTTTTTGCTGCTTATTTACAGGAGTGTGTACTCCCAATGCTTACAGGTAACCAATCTAAGGAGTAAATTATACTAAAGCCAAGATGTTAATGTGTGGTTCCAAAATATATCCATACCCTTTCAACAGAAGGGTGTTGAAAAGTGATCCCCCCACCCCTCTGGAATTTCCAAAGAAAAATACAGTATTTGTATGGAAAAGATCAGATAAATTGACCCCCCACCCTTCCGGAATTTCCAATCCCTTCCGTAGGGGGAGTATGGATAATTTCTGGAAACACACAATTTGAATTTTAGCAAATGCTACCATATACACTTTGTCAAGTCAAATCATTGCTGATCATGTTAGGTCTGATCAGCAGGGGCATTTCCAGATAGGGGCATATCCAGATGGGGGCATAATCCAGGCAGGGTCATATCTAGATGTGGGAGTGTCTAGACAGAAGCCCCGGGGGGCCTGGGCCCCCATCTATTGAAGCACTAAAATATGGCTAAATCTATGGGAACTTAAGCAAAAAAAGGCCCTACCTCCCTCGGGCTTCCTCATGCCTCCTGTTGGCAAAATTCTGGCTATGCAACTGGTTAGGAAAATGTATTTGCAGCCTTGATTTATGTCTCATTTAAAAACATTGCCCTAGAAATATTGAGATAGCATCATGTCTACAGGAAGGTTTAACACATTTAAATGTCAATTTTATGCTCCCTGATTTTCCTCCATCTTGGCATTAAATACCACATCCCTTCTTGGACAGAATTACCGGTACCTAATTTAAATCTACTCAACTTTCACAAAAATCCTTCTACTATAGTGAGCATTTCAAATGTCAAATTTTTAGAATGGGAGCCATGGAAAACTTGTTTGCTTAAAAGAGCATTATTATACTAATAAGTCATTGTAATAATCTTACTAGGTTAGGATATTCATATTCAAATAGTGATATAAAAATAACTACTGAACTAGATTTTTCAAGACACAGAATAAGTGATGTCTTACAGCCATGAGCTATCAATGGGCAATTCCAGAAAATATATGTACCCCACGGGCAGACGGCATTTGGAAATTCTGAATGGGAGGGGGCTTTTCAAGCTTGGAATTCTGTCTGCATGTTTTTTTTTTTGGAAGCTAGAAACTAGTATAACCTCTCAGGAATTCTATATGCATGGGGGGTAAGCATTTCGGGAATGCTGGATGTATGGGTGGGGGGCGGGGTCAAAAACTAGTGCTGCCCGCCCCTGGGGTACATATATTTTCTGGAATTGCCCAATATTGGAATAAACTGTTTCTGCCTATTTGTTCCGAAATAATTCATTGTGTACAGTTTGCAATTCAGAGTTTGTATAATGAAATATCAAATGTCAAACATACAATGTGTCATTCGAGAAAATGATAATTATAAATTACAAAAGTATGAACGGAAATTCGAGCAAAGGGTGTGGCAATCTGAATTTGTTGCTTGTGTAAATCCTGACTTAAATGGGAACATTAGCCCAATATTACTGGAAGAGCAAACTGAGAGTCACGTGGTTGTAAGACAAGACTGTTTTTACAATAATTATAATATATCCTAAAATTCGTCTTTAAATTCTTCCCACTTTATATCTGGAACAATTCCTCGTAGAGATGTTCTTATAAATTTTTCCATTTTCCTTCTGGCTTGCTGTTCTTCCAGCAGACTTTCTCGTAATGAGTGTGTTTCCTGAAAATACAAAGGCTAATGAACTCGCTAGGGACAACACGCACACTAACCAGACTTTTCATTACGTTATTGAAGATGTAACCATCTTGTTGCAACCAGTCCAAGTTTCCTTATCCAGCCATGGCCCTCCACGAAATAGGAACTTCCAATTTGAAGGTACTGATTATCCTGTAGCCCGTGGTCGAATTTAGTAAGGGGATGCAGTGTCATTCGCTCACGACCTCGTTTCTATGCTTACATATTCACGAGTTAAAAAAACGGAAATTGTACACTGCAGTCAAAATGGGGACATGTTCCGTTTTGGTATGAAAATTCACTTAAGTGCTATCTTTTAGGGTTGTAAGAAGTTTAGACAAATTACGAGCATCACCAAACATCTTCAACCGAATAGAAAAGCACGACATATTTCAGCCGCCATACTCCACAAGTTCCAACACATCGACTTACCGACTGAAGCTCCTCAACTTTTTGTCTTAAGCCGTTGAATTCCCCGTCCATATGTCTGCAAGAAAGCAAACCGCACTTTAAAACAAGCAAACCATAATCATCGAGCTGCTAAAAAAGGCAAAAGATATCCGTCTGTTTCGTTGTTTACCTCTGACCTATGAAAGGCCTGATTTTAACGTATATCTATTGCCGTGCGAATTCAGCACTTTAGTCTTATCCAACTATATTTATATACAAGAAAATTACAGAAAATTAAAAAAAGATAGATTCGACGAGGCAAAAGATCGTCGTTTGAAGCAGACCTAAACAACGAACGTCTCTAAGGAGTTTTATATCAAAGCGAGCTGCAGAAAGGATCAGATTGATAAATCAAAACTATCCAGCGACAAACAGATTTTGCGCGTCCAGTCCATAAGAGCCATCCACTTTCCGCCAAAGGATGACATCATAATTTCTGACCTCCCTCTATCGCGAATGCACCGAGTTATTTACACCTATTTCACAAGAGGCATTACCATGAAGCATAACTACGTACTGTAGCCTACTGTGTATCATACGATGGTCCTTTATCAAGGAGCAACAAATGTGACCCCTTCATTTAAAATTATTTTGCCTCATAAGGGCTCTCGTGATGCACAGCGGGCTACAGCACTAATACTTGACCACTGAATTATACCCCTATTTCAGTGAACTGAGCTAGTGCCGTCACAACTGTCTGCTATAGCCCGCGATGCGTCACGGGAGCAAATAGGCATACCAAAACAGAATCATAGACCCTGTTTTTTTTTGGGATGGTCATACTTATCACCTGCTTATGCCAAATGACCCTTCAATACACCGCTTGCAAGAAATGTTTGAAATGAGGATTTCGTTCTTCTTTGTTTCTCCGACGACGCATCGCGGGTTACAACAGACATTTGTGACGATGCAACGTTTTCTGAAATAGGTGTATATTGTGACGTCCAAAACTAATAAAAGTATGTCCAATATGTATGTGAGGATGGTTGATCAACGTAAAATCACGGACCACCTTGCCCCTGATATCAATACCTTGAACGCCTTGACTTTTTACTTTCCTTGTTTCTCAATTTAGTCTGTGGCCCAATCGAGTCGATAGATTCTGGCTGTTTTTTAGAATCGTCTGAAGGGGCAGGTGTGTCATCTCTACCACGTGACGGGCGTAAAACAGAATGAGCGTTAGCGCATGCGTACTGGTGAACAATTACATGACTGTATGATAATAGGATATTTATTGAAAAAATGATGCATCATGGGTAATCAAGGCATAACTAAAATTATGAAAGGTTTGTGTGGAAATTCTGCATCTGCACTCTAATGCAAAATTCTGTATCTTTTGTATTCAATTTCATTAGAGTTTGCCAATGATTCAAATTTATTATATAGTAAATTTACGTGAACCAGACGAAAATAAACTGGATCGCGCGACGTTCTTTTGAAATAAAAGGTCAAACTCGGCGATAGAAATATTTACAAATTTACTGATTACATTGGACATCGCATTTTACTTTCCATACAATCTTTTATAAATTTCAGTCATCTTGTCCTGATTACCCACGGTGCATCACTTAGTAATGGCCACCATTGATTCCAATGTTCTTCTGAATAATACACTGAATCGAAATATGGCGGCAAATTTGAATAAAAATTTTTCTTGTCTTACTAGCCTCGTGTTCACGTGGAAACATAAAAGCATTTTCACATGAATGAGAGGCTAGTAAGTCAAGAACGATAGCTATTCATATTTGCCGCCATATTTCGATTCGGTGTATACATTTTTATAAATGTCGGGAATATATTTTTTATAGTTATCAGATAGTTTGAAACATGAGCAATATCATCGTCACTTGGACGACATCATTAAAAACTTCCTTTGAAACAGCGAACTCAGAAATGCTGAAAATTTGGTCTCCCTGTGTCACCTGAGACCGTTCTAATCAATCGTTATCAATCTTGTTTCGGTGGACTACCTTCTTGTCGCCCCATGTAAGGTAATCCGGAATCCGACTTTTTGTTAGCTTTGGAATCCGGAATCCCTAGAATGGAATCCGGAATCCCTATAGCAGGAATCCAGAATCCAAACGCCTTGAGAATCCGGAATCCAAGAAATTTATTCAGATAAAGAATCCGGATTCTTTGAGAGTTATGGAATCCGGAATCGACTTGTATGGAATCCGGAATCCAGTAGGTTGGAATCCGGAATACAAGTGCTGGAATCCGGAATACAAGATCTGCTTGGATTACCTTACATGGGGCGATTCTTGAATGATACTCAAAAGAACCTTGCATCGAGGTGGCTTATTTTAATGTAAATAAAACGGCATTAACAATGAGCATGAACAAACTCCATGTAGCAGCCTATTCATAGTTCCGACCTGTCATTCAAAGCCTTAGTTACTGTTGTTATGTCCCACAAACAAACCAGGGTTTTCCTTAAAAAAAACTCCAAAAATATTCCGATCCCGCTAAGGTTTACCAGATATCTCTATCTTCGGATCTCAGTTTATATTGTCATAAAAGGCGAAAAAGTGCTGCAAATCGGACTGATTTCGGAAGTCCTGAAGTACTGTTTGTGGGACACGATCAGTCCCCATGGGAGAATCTTTCCAACTCTGATTGGTATCTCCAGATAGCGTGAAATGGCTTCATTGTTTGATCGGAACTATGAATTGTTACCTATTTTGCTTCTTTTTGGACTTTCGCTTCCAGTCTCCTCTGGCGTTCGGAGTCGAGAGGGTGCGCGCATGTGGTGGAATCTGTGGGATGATTGGGCTAGCTGTGGAGAAACGCACATTTAGAGAGTCTTATTCAGCATCGCCATTTTGTTAGCCATAGAAAAGTTAAAGGAGCGGTGTCACGATTTAAGCACACTTTAGTGATGTAAAAAAACACCCAAATAACTGATGGATAGCCACAATACTAGTCTTGGTTTGTTAAATAGCCCTTTAACTACAAATCGATCATGATTGTAGACTTCATGGACCTATTACAGAGCGGACGAAAACGGATTGCAACAATGAGTTTTTGAAATCTTGTCAGGATGACAAGTTTTCAAAGTTTGAATTTACATCATAATTTCCTTGTAAATCGGCAGTCTTGCCGCTAAGACTTGCCTACATTGCCTATTAGGCTAATACCAAGTGATATGGGGATGATTACATACATATTTAGAGCTGTATTTACAAATTTATTCAAATGACCGTGACACAGCCCCTTTAATACCTTTAACCTAGTCCCACGCATTCCTCGGTGAGCCCATGGAGCATGCAGATTACGTCGTCCTAGGGCGATCACTCTCGTACAACCGCCCTGGCTTCTTGTGACGTCATGTCAATAGACCTCCTCGGCTTGGGCGTAATGTTTTCCCATTTCAGATCTAGTGGCATTCCCATGAGTATTCTTTCTTTTTCTGCTACGCACCGAAGGATATATGAAAACATCCCAAACAGAGAAAGATTATTCAAATGAATGGCACGTGAACTGGAATGGGAAAACATGGGATTTTTTAAAATCTGTTTGGGACGCTTCGCAATGAAACAGAAATCGTTCTGATTGAATCATTAACGAAAGGGCAACGACATTTTTGGGATTTTTTTTTTTCACTTCACCAGGTATGGAAAACAAAGACGGGATCATTTCATCAGCGTGTCGAAATTAAATCTGATTTAAGCTTGGCATGACGAATTGTATGATTAGGCAAGTAAGGAAATTTGGACTACAAATAATACACAAGATATAGAGTCAAATAATTTTAATGCCCTATTTCATACATTTGCATACATAACTAGCTAATTCTAAATAGAAAAATACGTATCTACAGATTAAACATAACCTAAAAAATTATGAAATATAATTTTAGAAAAATATCGTTTAATCAATAATGAAACTAGAAATAATTTACTTAATTATATCGCTTTTATGTCTCATTTGTGAAAATTGTGATTTTCGACTACAAAATTATTTAATAAAAAGCTACAAAAATGTAAAATATTGGTATATTAATGAAACGCATACACACACCAAAACTACCTTAACGAAACAAATATCAACTCTGTCAGTAAGAAAAAAGCATAAGGGTACAGTTTCTAAATGCCAAAATCTAGATTCAGTAGTACAGTTTTAAATATTTTTTTCGCAGACTATATCAGCATATTTCTAATAAAAACATTGCATGAATATGCTTTTGAAGTAGGCTTAACAATCAACCAATGTTGGCGAGTTATGGAAAATAGTCGAAGCTCAAGGAATAAAATACAATGGTTCCTATAAATACTACACGATACAACACGACCTTCACGTTTACACGCAAGAAACGTACCAGCATAGCACGCAAATTTCCGACATGATATGCAGATTCGATATTTTATTTCTATTCTTAGAAAGCAGCCTGCTTTTGTAAATGAAGTCTAGTAAACAGAGAAGTCTGCATAGCTGGTATAACACAGGGGCATTTTCTCTACCATTTTTCTTCAAGATAACAGTTTTCGGACAAATTAGTTTGGTTTATACTGAAGTAAAGCTCGGCCAACGCAGCGGCTTTGGAATTTGCAAACAAGAAAATGTTGCAGAAGCTTTATCTCAGAAATGGGTTTCATGTGGACCCTAAGTATTTGTTGAAGGTCAGGTACCTGCCTGTGCCTTTTTCTAAATTGTGTTCGCGAGGACAAAATTTTGTCATTTTTAGCCAGACCTGATCCCTGGGGCGTGCCTCTCCTACCCTCCACTCCCCCATTGTTTGCACAGACAGCGCGATCTGCGCTCGGGTACAGTCGTATAAGAGGAATTACTAGAAATACTATAATTACCGTACCGGACTTGATTCCTATTTACATAGATTCAATCAGGGCTCGAAATTTACCATTTTGTCGCCACTTAGCGACAATAAGAAAGAAAACGTGTCGCCATGCCATAATTTTTTGTCGCAATCTTCAAGTAATGGGAAGGACACCTTGAAACATATGATCTCAAACTTGCAACATATAAATTTTTGTCGCCAGAAGGAAAATCTTAGTCGCACTGGCGACAAAATGGTCGCAATTTCAAGCCCTGCTATATGCAACAAGACTATCTAATAGGAAAGTAGCCTGCTTTTGCCGGTGAATCCAGGGCAGCAGCCTGCCGCTAACACGTGAATCATGGTGTTCTTGGGTCGGTGGTGATGCCGAGATGGATGATCCTCATCAGAGGAGTCTTCGTCTTTCGAGCCATCCGCAAGCATTTCTTCAGCTTTATCATGAAATGAAGGCATAACAACATGTCTTAGAATGAGTCCACAGCTACTAGAAATCAAATCCAAAAAACTGGAAAGAATAAATCATGTACCGCTTGACACGAGTGAACGGCGTTATGTGGTTAGATTATATTAAGCGAAGAGAGCCAGTGCATTCGGCAGAGGAAATTGTTTTGGCAAGAAAATCCAATAACCTCCCTTTATTATCCGATCCCTAAGAGGTCTAAGGAACAGGGAGGTATTGGGTAAAAATGGCTATAGATTCCAAAAAGTGAAAATTTGGAGCAGTGACGTTATATACTGCAGTTTCTATTTATCCACAGCCCCGAGTGATCATCGAGTTTTAAGATTGCCTGAATTCTGGATGGAGCATCCACGCATTTCATGAGTTCCAGGTTTGTAAAATCGGGTGACTGGGCGTATAATAAACGGGAAAATTGAAACGATTTCAACAACGTTTGGATGTTCCAGCCACAACATAGCTTTACCGTATGCAAACTGGCGTAAGAATGAAAAGAAAAGCAGAGATCATAGTTTATCCAGTTTTACAGCTGTTTTACGTAATAATGAACGTTATTAAATCTAGTTAAGTTTTATCCATCCCAAGAAATGCAAAGAAACTAGAAACAAAGAAAATTATGCACTTTAAACAAAAACGTATATTCAAACAAAAGCTTACCAAACAGCAATTATTAGTTTTATAAACATTAAGCTATTACAAGAAGCTTGTGGACGCATTCCTAAGATGTTATACCTTCATTACAGTACAAAGCAGCTAATAGCCAGGCTGACAAGTTAACACTTATCTTAGCAAAGGAAAGAAAACTCCAAAGTAGAGAAAAATATAACCAACCTACGTTTTTCCACGGCATTCGCCGTCGGCTCAGAGAGTAGCTTGCTTACGAATCACTACAAATTTAAAATAGCAGTTTCAATAATAGTACTATTTATATTTCAGTGATTAGGAAGACGATTCAACTAATGGCAGCCGATCCCATGATTTGCGTAAAGTCGTTCGTTTCTCCTGTATTTCGTATGCTAACTTCAATATTGTACGCTAGGTTCGTCCCGGCCATTTTGTTTATCAATAAAATGCGAGGTCTATCAACAGATTTATCCCAGCACCATTACTTTAGAAAACAGGAGTTAAACAACTGCATAACTACTGCATTGGACACAGTAAGCCAGGTTTGCCTAAAACATAATGGTGCAGTCACAAACCGGATTGGTTTCGTTTCAAGAGACCACGAGACAAATTCCTCCTAATCACTGACTGGTGTAACCGATTGTGTTAAATTAAACGAGCTGATCGTCTTTATTCATTTTGAAGAAGTTAGGCACAAAGAAAGATGGATTCGGCTTTGGTATAGTTGGGGATATATTATGGAATATTGTTAGGCGAGTTGACTACCAAAGACAAACATCTAGGGTTAGCACTTTTACATGCATTCAAAGTCATGCAAATCTCAAAGTATTTTCGTTGCTGCTCTTTCTCTCGCTTCGCATGTAGATTACAGGAAACCCAAAGATTTGAGCGTTCTACTACTCTGGCACAGCGTCAATTTTTCACCAAACATTTGATTTAGCAGTATACGTAATATTAGCAGACATCTATTTATAAACATCCAAGTAAATCTATAAAAGCAACAGTCAGCATCTAGAACTGACCTATAATATCCCACTTCAATATGTGGAGTACTATTGTAACAAAATTAACCATGCAAAATAAAGCGACTACGTAATTCCATGCAGTTGTAAGCGATGGCAACCTCACGTTTTAAAATTTAAGGTGAGCGAAAACGCCACCAAGGTACTTTCGTTGTCTGTAGTACAAAAGAAGGATAACCCCCTTTATTCAATACACTTCATCGATGAGTTCAAAAATAAGACTGGTGGTTGACTATCAAGTGTAATAGTAAAAGGATGTTTGTTCTTTGTTTGTATGTATATATTCTGTTTTGCGAATTCATATAAGCTGGAGTACTCAAGACACCGCTTTACTGAATATTTATGAGATAATGGCCACCCTTGCTGAACACCTTGTCGAAAACATTTATTGGGAAACATTTGTTACAGTAAACTTTAAAAATTCTACTTTGGAAGAAGGAAAAGCAAATTGTCTAGAGAAAAGTACTGGATGCAAATATTCCAGTATGCAAAATTGTGAAAGAATTGTCTCCAAGTAAAGTTCTTGAAATAAAAGCTTGCAACACGGATTTTCAATAGAAAGAGAATAAGGAAGTTATCCCAGGAAGAATGCAATTAATAGCTTATGAATGTTTATTAAAGGCACGCGAAGAAAGAGATTACGCTGTGTCAAGAACGGAAAAGCGACAAAAACAGGCTCAAATATCACAGTTGTTAAAATAAGTAACAGAGATTCTTTTGCCGCGCTGCGCATTTTCAAACTTTGGGTGGAATTTTGGATTTCTGTTCCGATACTCTAAACATCTGCGCCAATCAAGCCACTAAAGCGAAACATGCGTAGACCTGACTGGCGAAGGACGTTTGAGTGGCAAAACAAAAATGCCAGATCGCTCCAGTTAATAAGCAGCATGAGACAAAAAACCGCAAAAAAAAAAAAAACCATTTCACGGCAAAACCGAACATAACGTACGCTCTTTTTGCTTTTGAAGCTGATCTTTCTTTAAATAGGCTTGTTGAAAATTAAGTGACAACTTCGTTAAGTGTAGTTTTCTTCAATGAAAGGGTGTTCAAAGGTATTAGCAAAGGAATGACAAGGTCACATGAGTCTCTCCTTATGACTAAATGTTAAGTTTACTCCCATGCTCATGCACTTGCGAAAACAAGAGACGTTGTGGCGCTAAAATAGGCAATAATGGACAATGAAGATATATTATGGTGCAGTGCTCATAGAATAAGAAAGCTGGTGCAATTGTTAGGTGATGCTCCGTACAAGAACTAAGCAAGCCAACGGCACGACACGCTGGTATTTAATTTAGACACAAAAAAGACGTGTGGAACCAAGTGCAAAATGCTGATTATTATTTTTTTTTTCTTCATTCTCGTTGGTCTAGAGACATTTTATGGCCGAAATTTATCTCAAGCAATTCAGTCAAATCTAGTATTTTTTTTATTGAAGTTTGTTACTAGTCATGAAAACTTTCTGTGGTCAAAACATAGGACACATCCTACGTGTGGAACCCTTGATGCCGTATGTTTGCCTAGTTCTTGCATGGGTGATTATCTAATCTCCTCGCCACAATATTTTTGACGAAACAAATACTTTCTTAATCCCGTTAATCGACTGAAGCCAACTTGTTCACCATCGACTTCCTGTCCCAACAACACCAATTCAACATCTGATTCAACATTTGTTCAACGTTGAATGGGGGAGCCAAAAAAAACTCAACATTGTCGAACTACGACGTGCTTGGCAGTTGACCACGTTCAACATAGGTGTTGAATCAGATGAGGAGCTGGCTTGGCGCCAGCCTAAAGGATCTGCGGGATTTTCAACGGATCACACCCGGAAGATGCAATGCTAGTGCCTCAGGCATGAGTCAGACCACTTTTAGCTTTCTTTTTATCACTTTATGCTGCTCCCTTCGATTTTCAAAGCGTCCAAAGTCAAGGAATAGTTTCAAACTATAAATCATAGTTTCAAACTAAGATATTGTGCAAAATACTAAGAGATTACTTACAGTTGAGTGTTTGTCTTGCCCTGGCGCTTGTACAGTATGATTCAATAACGCGAAGTATTAACATGTCTTCTTCCAAGACATGGCCGGCTCCACCTAATCAAACAGGACATTTATTACGATTAATAGAGCATTTCAAATGACTGCAATAACACCAAAATACCTAGCCAATTAAAACGTGAGCAATTTATACAAGTTTTTTTTACAAGTTGCTTAATGGTTTCCCCTTCAGGCAACCATGAGCCAAGTAAAATTACTCACTGAACACGTGAATGTAAGTCAAAAGTGAAATCACTATCACGCGTTAAGCACGTGATCACTAAATCCAAGGCTGCGTTTAGTTAAAAATATGACTGGTTGATAGAAATGTGCGGCTAATGAGAATGCAAAGTAACACAAATACAAATAACTTTCTACGCTGTTATGAAGCCCGCTCTGTTTGAATGAACAACACGAACAAATCGGATAAACCGGTAATTACCTGTTGAGGAGGACGAGTGGCTATGTCTGTCATCTTCAGTTGTTGTGTCACTCTTTGACCGACCTATGTGTGAAAAAGCGATAATAACACAAATGACCTTGAAAATTACATACGAAACATACGAACATGCGCACATCTCAGAGTTGTGGACATATATAAACAACAAGTAAAATTTCGACAAAACATAGAGCGGATTTCAGATGACTGTCGTGAGTAATTGGAAATTACTTTGTAATTACTCCTATAGGTTTTATTCAGAATTGGTGTAATTACTTTGCGATTGGTTTCACTACAGTCATCTGAAAACCGCTCTAAACTATAACAATTACAAAATGGCCTAACGACTTTAAAAAATAACAATATTTTCACCAAAAGGCCAAACTCAATACCCAAAAGAAAGACTGAAAAAGATAAAAACATAAACAGGAAGAATAAATGAAGAGACTGGAAGCAGCTACCAGCTTTTATCTTAGGTTAATTTATCATTATTAAAACTCAAAGTGAAAGACATTTAATACACAAAGTACAATGTTAGTCATGTTAGTGATCAAAGATTAAATTGACACTGGGATTTCAAAAAAGTACTCCCGAGACACTTTTCATTCATTAACAAGAAATCAAGATAAGAAGAGCTTTTACGTTAGCTGCGCAGTCAAGGAAAAAGAAGAGAAACAAAATCGAAAGAAAAGGAATTAAAAAGAAAAGAAAAGAAATAAAATGAAACGGGAAGACCATTAGAGATTTACTCGAAAAGGAGCCTGCTCGTGTGCGCTAGAGAGCAATTTTAGGTCAAAATACCGAGTCTGTTTCGCGTGGACGCCATTTTGGACTTGGTGACAAAAAATGACAAATCGAGAGGAGGGTGGCAGGTTCTCCTCTATCTTTCCTCCCTCCCCCTCCCCCCCTTTCCCCCCTCGTCATTGTCACAAAATCCAAAATGGCGGCCACGCGAAACCTTGCAAACTCTAGCTTTTTTCGCCTAAAATTACTCTATAACGCTGTATGAAAGCAGGCTGTTCGAAGAGGTGAAGAGGTGTTTACTTACAATCAGAAGTGCAAGTTTTGAAAGTAGTGAGTGGATTTGAAAGACAACCTACAACGAAAAGTTAGTAGTTCTTTAAACTTTATATTCTTTAGACTTTAACGAATTTACTCAGCTCGAACTGTTTTTTTTTTTAAACAAAGCCATGCTCTCAAATTGGTGGGAACGATATTTAGTGATAAAGCAAATCTATTTTGTCCATTTATTTATATCAAATTTAAATTGTATTTATTTCAAACTAATATATTTAATGCTAAGGTTGCAGTTATACAGCAAAATGGAAAAACAAACAGAAATAAACAGAACAGTGCACTTTAGTATTAATTGAATCATGAAAAATGTTTATGAAAATGTTAATCAGCTCGCCGGGTTAGAAGATATTTAGATATTTCAGTATATCGCTATAGTAAGTGAGTTTTAAAAGTCTGGAAGTAAAGCCTGGCGCAAACGTCGAACTTTTTCTGTCAAACCTTTCCTTTTTCAAAGGATGCCGCTTCATTAGACTTAATATTAGAAACATTTCTATTGTTTTGGATTGGAACGGCACGACTCTAGCACGACGTTTGCCGTGGGCATAAGTTGTTTAGTGCTGTGTTATGACAAGTTATCAACATTGTCAAAGGACTGGATAATTCATGCTCCGGGATCCACCGACAACCTTTGAGTAGAGATACACGCGCTTTTATTTTTTTCCCAACGAAAAATAAATCGTCAAATCAAATAACTTGGCGAACAATAATTTAATTATTTATTATTTAACATTACTACAAACCCCTCATAAGAGGATTAAAAAGGACGTTCCCCATTTGCAGGCCGGATCCCAAAACACGCGCATGAAGATAGTCGACACGAATGCGCACGACACAACTGTACAAAATGGCGGGAAAACAATGTGAAATGGCGGGAAAAGACATGTACGAGCAACAGTCTGCTCACCATGAGGAAAGCACTGTAAAACCGTGAAATCTGGAGAAAAGAGAGAAGAAAATCACTCACAAACCTTATTAACGGTTACCTGAATAATTCTACAATACTTTAATTCATTTAGTGTCTTGGATGGCTGAGATTTACTTCAAAATCCGTTGACAATTTGTTTCTAGTCTTTAAAAGTTGCTAGTTTAATTTGAGGACAAAGATCGGTTTTGGGAAGTACTTTGGCAGGATTTATTCAATATTCAGATATCGAATTTAAGGTAGGATTTTATTTTATTACAATGTATTAGCACTGTTCAATTATATAAAGTTTTCAGAAGCAGTTCTCTACTTACAATTTTATAGTAAAGACACAGCAGGAAACACAGTGTACGAGAAATGACATATTAAATTGTTGTACACTTCACTTTTTCTACAAATTTGCTACAAATGTTTTGTACAATTCACACCGAATTTATTTAGTGAGATAATCTCCACAGTGAAGAAAAATCAAGGGAAACGTGACTCTCCTAGTCACACATTTAACGAATAAGTTATAAACTCAAGCTGTATGCTTTATACAATCTAGCGAAGCGTCGCCATTATCTGTACATGCAAGCGTTTATTTATATGAGGTTATTGTAGCTTATGTTGTTAGCGTTAGTTAGGTTAGAGCTGGTAAGCTGTGTTAACATCCATCACAATATAGAACGCATTCAAAGCATGTAGCCGAATATATACCGTATGATACGGTATCACTAATATCGTAGACTGCTTGAAGGCGGTAGATGGTGTTTTTAACCTAGATCCTTCATATATGGTACACTATAGTGTCCTGTATATCCTCGTTCTATAAGACATGGGAGATATTTACACGGAGGACACTATAATGTAGCATACATGAAGGATCTACCGTTTTTATCGCGGGAAACATCGGAGTTCGTGATCGCGGGCGCCATCTTGGATTTGGATCGCGCGGTCTTGGGGTGAGTGCGCGCGCCCAAAATCCAAGATGGCGGCGGCGACCTTTTCGCCATAAAAACAACGCTCGACCGCCTCCAAGCATGCTATATCACTTTGGGACCGTTAAATATAAAGTGAGCAATCCCAGAGGAGTGGGAGTTTGGCTCAGACGACTTGCCCACTGACACGATTTCTTGAGTTACGACTGGTCTCCATGGAAAATTCATATGGACTAGGGTGACCCACTACATAACAGCCAAGATATAGTCAAGTGAATAACACAACTTGGCAAGGTGAAACAACAGGGAAATTTCAATGCAACACAAATCTGACAAGGGAAACACTCGCACGGTAAGTCATCCCGGCTACTATCTTCCACGTTTGCAGGGACGGTTAATCTCCACAGAAACAACAGAGCGGGCTGAAAATCGTTTTGCGTACGATAGACAGAAAACAAATCCAGGGACAAAAAACAATATCAGCATGTTCAACTAAGGTCTTAGAAATACTAAATTAGTTACATTAAATGTATATATTATATATAGGTTTATTCTAATTCAAAAGTAAAATGAACTGCTAATATCTAAAAGTGTATAAGCTTCTGGTGCATGACCGACCTTGCTTTTTCTTTGTGTGCAGAAGACCTTTTACAGAACGACCCATAGAAGTATCCTACGAGAAACAATTCAAAACAAACATTAACCAAACAGAAGTGAGCTTGACTATTTAGAGTTAGTAGAAACCCACTCGCATACTATCACAAATCCTGCAATCTGATTGGCTCCGCTACTCGCTATCTATCACGTAATAGATAGTGAGTAGCGAAAACGCTAGCGCAAAACTTTCTAAAACTATGAAAATAAATACGTTTTAGCAACAACTCGAAGGTAGTATGCTAGTGGGTTTCTACTAAAACAATTAGACTACTTGTTCTCGTTTTCTATGAGTCAAATAGTCAACTTGGCGCTACGCGCCTCGTTAACTATCTATTGACTCATAGAAAACTCGTAGTCTAATTGTTAATTATGAACTAGAATGTACAATAGAAAGCTTGAATACCTTTTATGAACTAGAATGTACAATAGAAAGTTTTAATACCTCTTTGGCAATAAGTGCATAAGCCGGACGCAAGGGAGGGGTGGGTCGTAGTTTCGAGATGTCCCATCTTTTTGATCGATGAGGGCTATGTGGTGCAGAACTTAGCCCTGTGAGATCTGTCGCAGCTGAATGCGAGGTGGACATTGTTCCAGAACCCTGAGGAATCAACAGGAGAGTATTTCGGCAACTGTTCAATGAAGCACCAGCCACGAAAAAGACAAAAATGGATGTAGCGAATTACCAATAAGAGAGAAAAAAACAATCACTTTTGTGGCAAAGAAAAAGGTAGAAATCCTCTAGCCAATGGCGCAAACAAATCAAGAACTTAACAGAACGGTCTTAACAAGTGTGAGGCATGGGCAACTGGAATTGTATGGCGAATGGACATCCCAGCCCAATAACACATCTCACCGTGCATTTCACGCACTGCGCACGAGATACGGGAGAGGGCAGCAGTGACTCATACAAAGCTCGCATGTATTTCTGTTTCTAGAAGGCCTTGCGCGCTTACGCTCGAGAGACGCGCGCAAGGCAGAGCCGAGAAACCAAATCTCATTCCCGTGGCCTCCCAAAGCGGCCACTGTTTTTGTTTGTTTTCTGCTACTGAGGTGAAACCCACAGGCACCTGGAGTCACGTTCGGAGAACAGACGGCTGAGCAAATGACGAAGGGACTACATTGTACAGTCTAATAACCAGAAAGTCTAATTTATTATACGTACTTGCGATCCAGATATGGTTCCTGAGGACTTCTTCAAAGACGCTGACCCGGGGGGCGAGTCATCACTGCGAGCGGGGCTGGATTTGTCCGGTTTAATAGCTACTTGTCCCCCCTGTCTGACCTCCCATGGTGACCGCTCAGTCGGACTGGCACCCCCCGGCGTTCCCTGTGACATCAACTCTGGCAAGGTTTCCATCCACGCGTGCTTCTCGGGTGCGTGGTTGGTAGACAGCTTCATTACGTCTCCGTTAGCTGCAATAGATTTATAGACATGATCAGTTACATTGCAAAGTGCGACCAGGTAGTCGCAAATCAGAGCTAGGCGACTTAAAATTTGAACTAAGGCTCCAGCTGGCGACCAGATTTCTTGGTACTCTTTTCAAGCTTGATGCCACCTGGCGACCAAAAGTTGTGTTCAGATGATCAGAAAAAAAAGTAATTTCCAACCCTGCTCACAATGAAGTATGAGAATAGAGTGGGCTTCAGGTGAGTTTCGAAAATTATTTGTATTTGGGGTTACTTTGGATTTTTATTAGTCGCTCATTTCTATCAGTCGTTCATATTTTGAACTAAACGCAGCTGTGTGATTAGTGATCACGTGTTCACCGCGTGATAGAAATTGTACTTGGCTTGGGTTACAAAGCAAAGAAACCAGCCACGTGCTCAATGAGTGATAGCGGTTTTACTGACTTGGTTTGTGATTGCCTGATGGGAAACAATTTCAATTTAATTTCAAATAAACAGCAACTTGTTATTTCTATTCTTTATAATTGCCTAGATGTATTTGGTCTTACTAAAGTGATTTGAAATTCGGTCTATTAGCCCTAAAATTTGCTTTGAAAGTCGCTGCGTTATCTGTTAAAATCTGCGTACAGATTTCATTGTTCCGTTGCGTCGAACGCTTGTTCGTAACATCCGCTGGCTGAATGCGCGCGTTTGATGTCGGGCACGGCTGTCGGGCACGCAGATCGCGAGCTAAAAATAAATTCGTAAATCAAGATCGTAGGACTTGGAAATACGTTCTCTCACTTCATTTTCTTTTTGTCAAAAGTATTCTTTACAAGTTGGAGCTGATACTTCTTTCATTGGTGGTTTTTAAATTGTGATGCTTTAGGTTTTCACGTGCTCTGAAAACAGTGCGGGGCGAAACAAAAGGATTTGTGGCTTGAAGCTTGCTCGCGAAGACTTCCTTGAAAGCTTGTGATAACATTGAAAAGAAAAAGCACGTCCACAAAAAAAATTCTCTAGATATTATACGTACCTTTTATTTCAAAAGCGTTTAGTATACCTTCCGTGTCCTCTAGCGACCTCACGGATAAATTCGATAGTTCGTATTTGCGCTGTGAAAATAAAGGAAAAGAAAATATTTGAAGAATCTATATTATTTAGTTATGCCTACGCAAATCACAATAAAATGTGCTTGCCAGGACAGCAAAATAACCGAGTTCTACTTATGCCTGGGCTGGTATAGGGTACATAATTAAATTTGCGCTCGTCTCACGCGGCGAGCTCCCACAGTTTGCTCCGAACCACTTAGTACCCCAAGCTCATTGAGAGTTTAAAATTTGTATTGAATGATATGCAACACCAAAATGGCACAAATTCTCAAAATTCTTACAGATGTCAGAAGAAATAGCAGTAATAGTACTTCACTGCAATGCTTTATTTGTGCTTTATAATAGTTTTATCGCCGTTTTTCCCTTATTTGTTTCACCTTTGCACACATCAGTTGTCTGGGAAGCCAGTGCTTTCACCTCTACACAAATCAGTAGCCTGGGAAGGCTGTGCCAACCTCGTCCCCAGGTTCTTCTCGGTCGTTTTTCAAAATGGCGGTTGCTACCAACCCAACCTTGTCCCCAGGGTCTTGTGGGTAATTTTCAAGATGGCGGTTGGCAACCTCGTCCCCAGGGCCTTCTCGGTCGTTTTTCAAAATGGCGGTTGACTCAGAGAAGACCCTGGGGGAGGCTGAGTCACATGACCGCTTCGAAACAAAGGACAAAACTCGTTCTCATGTCCTCAAACAGTGGTCATGTGACTCAGCCTCCCCCAGGGTCTTCACACTGAGCTAACCGCCATTTTAAAAAACGACCGAGAAGACCCTGGGGACGAGGTTGGGCGGTTGGTCGAGCACAAGACATTTTGAAAACGACCGAGAAGACCCTGGGGAAGAGGTTGCTACCATTCGCCATCTTAAAAATTACCCACAAGACCCTGGGGACGAGGTTGCCTGTGCTTGGACCATATCGCGTGGTTACTTGACCCTATCACGTGGTTGTTCGACGAATTGTTCTGCACACGTACTTTATCGTCACAAGAAATGTTTCGAGCTGAAATTCTTCAAAAGGGTAAGCTCCCTGAACCATCCAGAAAAAGCGATGAATCCACGAGCAATCGTTTAGTGGCAATTTCGTGTTGATTTGAGCATATTTTTATCGAATTTCTGCCTGTTTTCGCCCGTGCAGTATTTTCGTAGTGAGTAGTATCCTACCTTGGAGAGAGAAATCTCTATAAATGGACCCAAAAACTCAATAAATGCGTTCTGCAGCATGATTGAATTCAACTTTATTGATAATAACATTCTTTTCTTTTGCAGAAGCGCTATGTGACGAGAAGCGCAATACGCGTAAGTTAAGTTGATAACAAATATGACAATAACACACACTTCAGACAACTTTCAAACTCCCAACGAGCCTGTGGTTCCTGTAGTGCCACCAAACAACACGGTTACGACGCCAAAAAATTATTGCGAAATGTCAACATTATCTTGTTTAGACAGCTACTGTATTCATCACGACTGTCATTTGACAACTTTTTTTCGCACTATATTCGATTGGTTTCGGTATTCTTTACGGTGTAAACTGACCCATGGGAATTCTTCTTTCAAAGTTTTCATGAGTTTATGCAAACTTCTCTTACCTCAAAGCAGAAACCGCTGAGTTTCGCACTAACAGAGAGAATAACCAAGCAGGACGAGAACAAGAGGAAATATCTTTCTCGAACTTCTCCTTCTTCTCCGTGAATCAAAAACTGCGCCATAAGTATAACATCTCCAAGCCGGTTTATCTCCTGTAAGAAAAACAGACAAATACTTTACAAGACTTCGAGCGCGCAGAGTGCAACGCGATGTCAGCTTACACAGAGCCTCCACCTAATTCATTTTTGACACCCTTTCCCACTAAAAATGCTACCTCTGTTCCGAGGGTAAACTTCCCATTGCAATCGTAATGAGCCTAAGGCGTACTAAGGCTACGCTTAATCTAAAAGTTAAGGTTCAATTCATTAACCTTGAAGAGCTTTAGATCTGACTGTAAATCAAAATAACTTTACTTGGACAGAATCAGCACGACAGCTGGTGTATCACCGTACTCCTGAGTACAAACAGTAACAAAAGGAATTGGCTGAGATTTTCAAGCCTTCATACCTCTTCGTCCAGCCCTTCTATGGTTCCTGTTAGAATTTCTAACTCTGTCTCTTTCTTTTTCCTCATTTCATTACAACTTGTCTGGAAGGCAGAAAGAACATCAGTACAAGTACCAACGCATAAACGCATGTAAAAACGCACATTTTGTTATTAAAAAGACAGAAATAGCACAACACCACAATAATTGGAAAACTCCTGGAGCACAAGATACTCCGAATGGAGTGCCAGTAAACACACACAGGCCATGTTGTAGTGTGCATACCTTTATATTTTGGAACACAGGAATTGCTTTTTTAGTATCTAGTTCATCAATATGGTCCTCCTTAAAACCAAAATTCAATAAGTTAGAATAATCAAACGAAAGTCAGGAACAAGGTTTATTGACTTTGCTTTTTCCTTCGTCTCGGAAAATACCAGCAAAACCAACTATTAATTTGCGATGATGTTTCCTTCACATAAATAATTCAAGTTTATATGCAAGCTGTGGTTTGACAGCTAAAGCAAATTTAGTGGACAAACTGGATTAGCATTGCTAGCTGTTTCCCTCCAAGCCACAAAAATATAATTACACCATTAACTACATACCGTAGGCGTTTTAAAAATCCCAAAAGCAAACATTTTATATGACATTAGTTTGTTATTTTTGATTTTTTTTTAGTTTGATATTTGCGTGATAACTCGCATTTGAAAAAAGGCTCTAATAGAAAAAGTAAAAACATATCATTAGTATTTCAGACTAATCAAGTATCAAGTATTTCAAACATTTTGATCATTTAATGTACTTTCGAACAAGTATTTTACTTCTACTAATAACTGAGCAAAAATGGAAACCTGATCAAACGAACGTCAAAATTAATTTAAGATAATAAAACGGCAATATTTTCTAACACTGACAGAAACGAAACGACTGGCTATAACAGGTCAGCCATAAGCACTTCAATATTTTTTCCCAAATAAAGCTGAATTTGAATGTTCTAAACAGTTTAGTTGTAAACAAATACTAACCTCTAAATGTCGTTCTAATTCCTTTAGGAGTGTTGGGTATTTGTCAAGATGACAAAAGGGCTGTGGAGATCAAGGAAAAACACATTTTCAGCACATGAGGAGATAAATTGTTAATCAACTGATAAGCCTAATTGAAATACTAATTATATGCTAAATTAAAAAGACATAACTTGATTTGTTGAATTTTCTACTTAAAATCTGATTTGCTAGGCAATTTATCTCCAGGAGTGTAGAAATAAATGCCACAATGGATCACATTTACTAAAGAAGTGTAAATTCGCTGGTAAAACAATTGTTGTGGATGTCTTATCTAACTAAATATTCACCAGATAAAAACACAGTTATTTTAGGTCAGTGGAAATTATCGCTCATTTTATTAGTGGAAACAACAAAACAAAACCAAAAAATAATTGAATTAATTAATATAATATAAATATGAAACAAAAAAGACAAAATGCCATTACACTATTCCATTAAATTTTCACTTTATGCATCTGGTATTTTACATTGATTTTTGTCAAGCAAAGGGAAATTGCTGTGTTATTTCAACAAAATAAAATACTTGGCTACATACCTTGCTTAAACTTGTTGTCAGTGTCAGTATACCAGGTGCAGGGGCCCCTTTACTTTCAATAAATGCTGACAGCTCGTCACTACAGAGAGAAATTAAATCATATTTTGATCTTTAGATGTACATCACTTGCTGTCCCTCTCTGTCTGTCTCCTTCCATTTGACTGAATAACCCTCAGACCTTCTACGCATATATGTCTGTCATCCAGCTTTTGTTCTTCCTCTTTGTCTGTCTGGGCAGGGTGTCAGCCCATGAATGTTTGTTTATGCTTTCATATGAGTTTGTAGTGCGGTTGTGGGGGTGGCAATGCAAGTGCCTGCTAATTCGCTTGCCTCTTTCAGTTTGCAATTGCCTTGTTTTTCAAGTAGCCTTAGCTTGTCTAACTACCTGACAGTCAACAATTCCCCTTTCTTTTTAACTCACCTGTATTTAGTGAGTACTTCTACTGCTCTAGGATGATTTGCACAATACGTCAGGTACAATTCCTTCATCTAGAAGCACAATGAATAGCCATATTAAATCTGGATAAAAATGAAACACATAGCAAGCAAAAATTCCTGAACATAAGTTTTTATCTAATACCAGAGGGAAGTAAGAAAATTATTGTCAAAGTGCAAGCATGTAAAATACAAGTGTGTTCCATTTACCTGTGGTGCAATCTGCAGAAAATTAGCACCTATCCGTTGACTACTTAGTGGCAAACTGAAAACGAAACAATAAGAATTTATTTGAACACAACAATCTTAAGCCCTTTTAGAGTAACATAATGCACAAAATATTTAAAAAAAAAACATTAAAACAGAGAATATTGGAAGAGTGCAAAAGGGTTATGGCAACTGTTTCATGGTTTGTGTGGAGGTACCGATTCCAACCTGATGGCTTGGGCTTGTTTCTAGTATGAACCAAACAACTGCTTGTACTTTAGTAGTGTACATTGCAAATGTTCCAGACACACTATAATGCAAACCAAACTTATACACTTGCATCCCTTGGTTGTACCAATTCAGAATTAGCCCTTCGTAATGACAGAGACACTTACTGTGCACACTCATCTAGTATGCTGAACAAAGATTGCTGGAACCTGACAAGCTCTTCAAAGTTTCCACACAAAACTTTTATATCTCTTGGGGAGAGTCTGGTTTAGAAAGAGAAAAATAAATAAAGAAGCATGTTCATTGAAAGACTGCACCATGGACAATTAGCAGCACTGCAATGAAGTTGATTTGACTTACATATTTGAGGACTGAAGAGGCTTCAAATAATTTTGTAACAATGCCTGAAATAGTGAAAATGAAGGTCATGTGTTAAGATTTTAAATCCTCTCAAACACGCGGAATAAAAACAAAAAATATCCCACCTGCAGTTCACTGACATGTGCTCTTTCTGTGTCTAGAATGTTTTGAACAACCTAGAACAGAAACCACACAAGAAAACAATTGAGAATATTGTCTCACATGGCTATGCACTTAGATCTGGCGCTGTGAGACTGGATCGATGTCAAGGTAAAACTGAGCACTTCAATAGCTTTGTTACCATGCGCTGCCAATCATAATGTTTGTAATAAGTGCTTTATGTTTTGTAAATGTATTTATTTCGCTGACCCTCACTGTAATTCAGTTTTATACTGCCATGGTGTTGCAATAAACGATTATTATAATTATATTATAATTATTTTTTCAAAGATCTATTATTCTACATAATAATCATCTTAAAAGTGAAGGTGGAATATTCAGTCATCTAGTGCTTACCATTTGTCAAAAAATCCCAGAAATTCTGGTTGGGACGAAACGGTACAGTCAATTATTTTGGTCATTCCTGTTGTCACAAGTGGATAAGCTCTTGGAACAAACCAACCAAAGTTTGTACCAATGGATGCTGATAAAAACAACTGGTTTTCCTTGTGGTGGCAAGCACCACTGGGGTTTGACTATCAGCATCTGTTTTGACTATCAGCATCTGATGTAGAGGGTTAGCTTACCAGATTGTGGTACACCTTTGTACTGTCCCTGTTATTAGCTAATAAGGGTGTTGGTATGGGTGTGGTTGGCGTGACAGGGATATCAGGAGCTGAAGAAACATCAGAAAGGCAAAGATAAAGTACAAGCACAAATTAAAAACATGGAACAATCTCTAGAGATCATACTGGAATATCATACTTTGGCAAATCTCCACAAATGAGCAACTCTGATACAAATTAGTTATATACAAATACTTACTAAAAATAATCTTAATTCCACGGAACCCCCCTTGAGCATCAGAACACACAACAAGTTTTGAGTGTGATACCCAGAGTGCTAGCAGAGGAGCACTCTGTAATATATTGCAGATATCAGTTTTTGAAGGGGTGAAGAAGAAACAGAACCCCCCTTTGCCACTGAGTGGAATGCCTCATTAGGATAAGTTTCAGTTTTCCTACCCTTCAGAACTTCCAACTGTAGGTTAAGGGCTTGCCATAAATGATAACCACTACAATGACTGGAGTTGGCCTAAACTGGAAGCTAAAAGTATACATACTTGCTGAGATCTCCTTGACATAGTTACTAGGGAACCAGCCATTCTTCCCATTCAATGTCCCTTCCCACCAGCCACCATCTACAACCTGTAGAGGCAAAAGGGGACTTCGATTTAATGAAAACCTTCTACTAACTTG
The DNA here is from genome assembly GCA_033964015.1 of Scolanthus callimorphus. NCBI lineage: Eukaryota > Metazoa > Cnidaria > Anthozoa > Actiniaria > Edwardsiidae > Scolanthus > Scolanthus callimorphus. The sequence continues at coordinate 829,968 of JAWWUD010000033.1, read as the reverse complement.
GGGCTGATTACCGTAAATATTAAAGAGTTTGAGAAAGGCATTTCAATATGGTTAGAAGGGTCTTTTCATTGTGTGGTTCCAGAAAATACCCCCCCCCCCCTCCCCCAACGGAAGGGTTGGAAATTCCAGAGGGGTCAATTTACCTGATTTCTTCCATACAAATGCCGTATTTTCACACCCTTCCGTGAGGGGGGGGGGGGGGGGGGGGGGGGTATTTTCTGGAACCACACATTCTATAGTTAGACTGCATTCATGGTGTGCTTACCTTAGTTACTTCAAGGATGTCGCCTTTAGCAAAACAAATCTAAATTAGAAATAAAACGTGATTATTATTATTCAACTAGCGGTTTCAATTGAAAGTAAAATGCTGCGAGCGCGATTTTACAGTCTACATGCCTTGGTATACACTTATTTTTAAAAACTGTAAGCAGCTGCTTCTTCTTGGGGTAGAAATGCTATATTCTCTTTGACTGACCGTAGCCTATTGTTGTCGTGTTTTACTGCATTCCTGGCCTTTCAAGTAGAAGAAACCATTGCCACAAAGGTGAGAGACGTTTGTTTTGGCAAACAGCAGCTTAACCGAGAAATTTGGGAATTACAATAAACATTTGTATACCGACTGTAGACGGCTGTTAGCAAAAGTTGCATTTCACTGCGGGTCTTCAGCTTTTTCGAACACAAGACAATCGGATAATCTGATGCACTTTGGCACGCGACTGCAACTGTATAATAAACAAACACTGAATAAAACCAAATTGATTGTGAAAATAGCGCTTCTCTTGTAAAGTACAGCACAGATAGCTAAAATAAACGTACATCTCATCATTGTGAACATTTATTTGGTCTCAGACGTACCTTAAAAGGCATAAAATGCAGTAAAACCCGGCATTACAAAAGCGGAGATGTTTCGCCAGGCGATATCAGAAGATCTCATGGGTGAGTGCTATTTCCTGTCTACATCCCCCATCGCAAAATGTGTCATTGTGATTGTGAGGCGCAACAGCCATACGTCCAGCCCGTTGAAGCGACCTCGAATAAAATCGTGTTATGCAAATCGCGGCCGGCTGCAAATCTCGCCCTTCGTAGGGAATCATTCTTCGTAGCGAATATGTTGCTGCTCCTAACGTCGCAGCAATAAACTGACAGTCCATCAATCTAATTACAAATTTACCCGTGTATAATGCACACTTTTTTCAGTCCAAAATGAGCCTCAAAAACGTGATGCGTATTATACATGGAACTTCGTTTACGGGCAAACAAAAATTTGCATAACAACAGAAACAATAAAAACCAACCTATTGGTTGTTTTAATGCTCAAATAACTAATGACTAAAGAGAGAAAACGGTGAGAAAACAGTCAAGATTTGAACGACCAGTAATAAAAAACCGGGTCACTGTTGTTTTTGGATGCGGGGGACTCAGGCGACAGAGAAGCCTGCTTGTTTACGACGTGTTCGAGGCCCACATGACAAACGGCAGGAAAGCTGCTTTCCGGCAAGAAAATACAGATCTTGCTGTTATTCCCGGTGGATTAATGTCGCTTCTACAACCATTGGATGGCTGTTTGAACAAACCATTCAAGGATTGCATGAAAAAGCTGTGGATGAACTGGATGGCTGAAGGAAATCACGAGTTTACGGCGAGCACTAGCGGTGGGCGATATCACTCAGCCAAAATTGAATTGAATTAAGATACCTTTAGGTACATTTCACTTCATTTATACACATGTAAATAGCTTTGATTTGAATTAAAAACAATATTATGAAATGTTGTAAATAAATAAAGAGAGAGAATTGCATTTGATTGTTGATGATATTTCCCCAAGTCATATGGTTGTTGGAGGTTGGAAGTTTTTTGGTGCATTGTTTTGTTACACTATTTTTTCTCAAAATTGACCCTCAAAATTGGGGTGCGTATTATACATGGGTGCACGTTATACACGGGTAAATACGGTACTGCATTTTTTCATTTAGAGATTCAAGGGGTGGGGATGGGTACTTTGGTGTTTTTTTTCTGGAATCACAAAATTTTGTTTTTGATACAAATGAAATCCACTCTAAAGCACACATATTATAACATAATTTTTATGGCTATCATAAAGCACTAGGGCATTTTGTCAATCGCCCCCATTGTACCTTTACTTGACCTTCCCAGATCAAACACATTTCACCCCTCCGCAAACAGTAAACAGAATTTCATATCCCCACCCAAGCACATATGGAAGCTGATTTGAAAACTTGAGATACTATACCCTTTAGAATATTCACATGCCAATGGCTGTATGCATTCATGACAGATTTCGTATCAGATTGCCAAGGTGTACAGGGCAGATAAAAAACAATTGGAGTTTTATTGGTTCTGAGGGCAAAGTTCAAGGGCAAGGTCAAAGGGCAGAAACAGTGTAAAAAAATTGGTTAGTTTATTGGCTTTTGAGTTCCAGGTTTATTTTTCATTCAAACATTTTAACTCAATGTGCTTACTCTGCCCGGGTCTCTGTAAAATGCAGACCGGACCTCGGCGGACCGGACCTCCGCGGACCTCGCGGACCGGACCTCCGCGGACCGGACCTCCGCGGACCGGCTAAATTTTTTCCTAATTTTTTTTCTACATTCTTTCAAAAAAAAAAACATCTTTCATAAAAAAAAACATCTTCCATTTTACTGAAGAAGGTATTGTCTGTTAGACGGGTCACCTTTCCAGCTGCCTGTCCCGTTGCGTGACTCGCTCTCAAAACACAAACCGCAAGAGTGTAATTGTGTAATGTTCTTCATTATTAACCTTTTTAACATTATGAGGAAAATAACAATCAAAATAAATAGCAGAAAATGATATCCTTCCTCAGTCATTTTTTTTTCTGACTACGGCGCTAGCATCGTAGACTTTAGGCCAGTTTCAAACGTCGATTCATTTGATTAAAAAAAACGTGGTTGCCCGGATACTGGGGGTAACACACAAACGGATACTGGTCGCCCTACTATTGTGTGAAAACCGCTAAAGCTATTAGCCATATATGCTAGTACAACATTCACAAATAAATGACTACAGCAATCAATGCCAGTGAATCAAGGTTATCAGAATTAGTCGGATAATCAATTTTGCGTGGTCGGATACTGGGTCACAAAAAAAACAGAGCGAATTTCACATTGCACGCAAAATTACAAGAATTGGAAAATGACTACATGATTTCACGCAAAATTGAATAATAATTTTAATTCCAGTATAGATTGCTTCAATACTGACTGAGATGTGAATTTTCAAAACTTCGTATTCTGGCTTTATTTTTGTTTTCCACTGAGAAATGTATGGGAAAATACATCGAAACATCCAGCCTCGATGTATTTGCCCACACATTTCTTTGTAAAAAGTAAGCCAGAATTCAAAGTTTTGAAAATTCATATCTCAACCAGTTTTAAAGTAATTATTTTGAATTTGCAATTTTACGAATACTGGATTTCATTTTCTGATAACTATTAACTATTATTATTCAACTTTGCGTGATAACGGCCTATAGGAGTAGTTACAAAGTATAAATAATTGCGAATTACTCACGACAGTCATCTGAAATCTCCCTCTTAATATATCGAATTGTTCTTATTCTTATTACACAACATCAGTACAGCTTAATACATAACTCAGTTTAATTTCTTTTCAAAAACAAGTACAGGCTAAATAACTAAGGGTTATTTGCAGTCTTAATAGCACTTAATCAACATTTTATACCCAAATTTGCCATGAGTAAACTAAGATATACTGCGGCAGTACGCAAAGCAAAGCAAAGTTAACTGACAGCTCGGATTGTTTGTGCAAACCGGATGTTTTTTCTTGCTACAAACAGCCACGACAATACCATTTTTCGCGAACTGACAGCTGAAATTGCTAGTGTGGAGATAAGGAATCATTCACAGGAAATCATTCTCCCACAAAAAAGTACCGCTAATGCAAGAGCTGCAAAGGGTCTCGCTCTCCCGGTTAGACTTCTAGACGCTGGACGTGGATACGGTATGTTTTGCGAGCGAGTCACGCAACGGGACAGGCGGCTGGTGAGGTGACCCGTCTAACAGACAATACCTTCTTCAGTAAAACGAAATATGTTTTTTATGAAAGATGTCTTTTTTTTTGAAAGAATGTAGGAAAAAAAATTAAGGAAAAAAAAGATATCCGGTCCGCCGAGGTCCGGTCCGTGAGGTCCGCGGAGGTCCGGTCCGCCGAGGTCCGGTCTGCATTTTACAGAGACCCACTCTGCCCTGAGTAAGCACATTACAAAAGTATGCAAATGAGGATTTCTGAGTATGGATATACAGCCGATTGCATTTGACCCTAACAGTTTGAACATTATGATTGAACATTGGAAAGTTGTGTTTCTAGGATGGAACAAGATGATTCTATGGAGCAAGATGTTTCTATGGAGAACCAAAGACTTCTGCCCACTCTAATTGGTCAGTGAAAAATAAACATGGCAGTTGCCCTGGAAATGTCTCACTTTTTTGGCAACTTTCAAACGTTCAAACATAACGTGTGAACTGTTTGGGTTAAACAGTCAAATGCAATCAGCTGTAATTTTGCTTAACATGACCACACCCACCAAGTTGCAACCAGACTTGTTCATTTTATGACACCAAATGTCCAGCAAGTTGCAAAATATAGACTGGTTTTGTAGTGTTTTCTTTAGAGAAGTCCTTAAATATAATTTGGAATGCATACATTACCTCATCATCATCTGTGCCTTCAAAGGGAAATGTAGCTTTGACAAGACGCACTCCAGGTCCACGGGCATAATCTGTCATTTCCTGGAAATACACAACAGTATGATTTCAATGGCAAATAACAAACAAACAAGATGTTCCATTACATTACTTACAGAATTTTTGGTTGGCTGCGGCACTAGTCTTGGGGACTGGTTTAAAGAATCTGTACTTGTTTGTGTCACTTGGCCAGGAAAAGTTGGAGAGTTGCTTGGAGACCCAGGATCTGTGGCAAGACAACCCAGAATAAGTTAAGAATTTTTTTTTCAAACTCATGATTAAATAACATATTTGTTTCCCCTCATCATTGTTGTGTTTCACTAGCATACCATTTCTTACTTTTGCTTATATTAATGATTTTTTAAAGGTTTATGATTTTTTTGAAATGCAAGAAATACATAACAAACATTCAAAGATGTTATGCCGAAAAAATACATATATGTTATTTACCGGCTGGGAGGTCCGTATAGGGAAAAACTGTGACCGAGGGCTGGAAAATGTTGACCGAGGGGGGATATTTTCCAGGCCGAGGTCACAGTTTTTCCCTATACAGACCGACCTAAAGCGGTAAATAACTTATTTATTTTTTCCAACTAAATTTGGATGAAAACAAGCCCGCGAAAATGGTTACCGTGACCTAGGTAGAGATAGGAAAATACTGCCCCCGCGTGCGTGCTCTATGAACCAACCAGAATGCAGAATTCGTTACCGTGCCCTCTAGGAAAAAAATAAAGTACTGTACCTGTACGAGAATGAAAATATGTTTAACTTTGAGACAGGACTAAAAATCTTGAGACTAGCACCTAATGCAGGAGAGTTGATAGCTATGTGAGAAATAGCTGTGAGAAAGGGAGAACTAAAGACTTTGCAGGATGATAGTGTGCCATACTCATAAAAAATTCACACTCTGATTGTAATTGTTTTCGCTAAGTGTGGCTACAGTAAAATGTTTGACCAGGGTCTTGGTTCCTTGTCATATGATGAGAGATAGGAATTTTAAAGCATGGCCCACTTTAATTTTCCTCTACTGCATAGACATGCCCTATCCATTTTCACACCTACATCCACTATCGTGGCAAGAAATGGTCCCATGCATTGCAAATTGATTTAATATTATAATCAAGAGAATTCCTTGCACAGTAGTGGATAGTCAGTTTGATCTATTGTTCATGTATAAACTTGTAAGTTGCATTTCGAAATCTCAATGAGTGGGAAGGTCATATCTTAACCCTTTCCATGTATGGGGTATCCATACCTATACACCCACGAAATTCCAAAATCTTGAGAAGTCATCAGAATGTTTTGCTTGCCACAAATCCCTTCTGAAAACTTTGAACTTTTCCCAAATATTTGCCAAGTTTTTGTACTGTAATTTTGAGAATCAAGGTGGCAAGTAAGAACAAAGGAAATGGAAAAATGTTTGCAGAGCTGAAATTATCATATGAAATTTAAGATACCGGTAGTACACAAACAACTTTTTTAGCTAATAAAAGACTGACAGAAAGAAGAAATATCTGGTCTGGGTATGCATGAATACAGTATTTTCTAGAATCACACAAAATGAATTAATGCCAAGCTGATTCTTTAAATCACCTTTAACACTAATGTGAGGAAAAATGTAGAAAGCTTGAAATTGATACAGTGGCAATGAATTTGCCTATTGTTTTTCATTTCACACCTTTTTCTCTATTACCGTTAGGTATATAGCACAGAGGTTTTCTATAATACACTTCTAATGTGCCTGGTATTGATAATTTCAGAGAAAGTCATAAAATTATGCTCATGCCCTATTAATTTCAATTATTGCCATATAATTTTTGTTCTTTCTGCATTCTGAGTCACTTTGGAATCAATAACATTCTAGAACCTATTTTAAGATACAAGCTGTTAGAGGAAAATTGTATATTAACATTGTTCATGAAACTATAACAGCTGTTTAGTACCGACAGACAATGTCAGGTACTGTGTAATAACTGCATCTAAATACAAATCAATAAAAGGTGGATAATTTTTGTTAACTTCAGACAAATAACTTGATCTTACTGTTTCCTATTATCTTGCTTAGTCGCAACTTCACCATCAGCCACCAGTAAAAGATTCCGGGTCTTGGACAAACTGACTTTGGTTGGGCTGCATCATCTGACATTTTGGGACTTGGAAATAGATTTTTAGGTTTTATCTGTTTCCAAAATGTTTTATGTTTCACATTTATGACTCATGATCAGGAACATAAACAAACCAATGAAATCTTTTTTTCTGATCAAATCATTAAGGCTGTCTAAATAATTGAAAATGAAGAATTCCTGTAAGCTAGAGTACAAACTAAAATCCTAAAGAGTATTACAGTCCACTTAAGGATGAAAAAAATCACTGGAAAAGATTCCTGACGATCACAATAAACAGGATTAGATCTCGAGTAATGTTCAAGAGGAACCCAAGATAAACATGTGATCTTTTTATACGAAACCAAAAGCAAAAGTTCAAGCCTGATGGATGACAAAATTAGTAATTTGGTAAAAAAAAAAAAAGATTCCAAAAAGGTTGCTAAAACACATGTAAACACACACGAGGAAATTTAATGAGAAGTGAAATGTACAACTAATGCATATAAAACACACAGGACATTCTCATACATTGCCATGTTTTTGACAGCAAAATTCGAAACTGACAATTCGTGTTAGCAAATTCTGCGAACTACGGGTGGTGACAGAGAGAAATCATAAAAGTTAGGCTGGTCGCAATTGCCAGTAATCCCGTAAATGCCTTTATAAATACTCGAGATCATATGTGTAACGTTTCATGTCGATCTGAAGAGCAGAATAGGAGACAGGAACCGTGAAATTGGAGTCAAGATCGATTTCTTTTGCATCTTGTAAGCCGCATAACACATGGCATGCAATCAGTTGAGACGACGCTAAACATACGTTAAACTTATCCCCACAAATGCACAATGCACCGGAAACATTGATATTTCAAACAGACTACGCTCTGGTACAACTTTTACACTGCCAATGCACTAAACTTATAGAGGGAAACAAATTTTACATTCCTTCGAATCAGGCGCCTTTCAAAATGGCGGACGCGCGTTCAGTTCATTCAATGTTTAGAAGCTCTTTACAAGCTTACTGGCCTACCGTTAGCGACATTCTCAAGGGCTTGCAAGGTCCTGAGCACTCTTTCTTTTCCGTCTTCGCTTTCAAGGTCGTCTGGTAAAAATATCTAGAGGAGAAACATGTCGAAACACACAAACAAATGCGAGTATTCAAACACAATAAAGTCGCAATGGCAAAGACTTGGCTCAGAGCTCATGAAAAATTCATGTCCCAATTCACTGGTGTTTATTCTAAATAAGCATAATAGTAAAACATTAAGCCAGTGAGTGACAAACCTCTTCACTGCTTACTCCGATTTCTTGGCAGCCGTTCACAAATTGTCTAAAATTACTGAGTCTTTCGTCTTCGCTGGTCGGTTTATCGTAGATCTGAAGTCGAAAGGGCAGATCATAAACAACTTCCAGTCAAACATGGCTGCATATTTACAGCTTTAGAATGCGTCATTCAGGAATATTTCTACTCAAAACAAAGCTCAGACACCTTTTCAACGGCTCCCGGTCTAAGAATGTTTAGCAAATAGCATAACACGGTACCATCTTGGAGTTTTTCAACGAGCGATGTAACAGTAGATTCGCCATGTTGTCCAATGAGTCCAAGAGATGCCAGCCAAGCAGTAAAATGCTGCGAACGCACCCCCATTCGACTTGTCTAGAAAGAGTCAAAAGATTGAACCCGGCCGCTTTGGATCATACAAAAGATCGACAAATGTTAATTTAGACCTCGGATAGGGGGCATTTTCAAACCATAGTAACTAATATCACACTCCAGTTCTAGGGTAGGGAGGGAAGCACAGGGGGGAGGGTCAATGATTTTCATGCCTCGGAACGCCGCGCTTTTCGGTTGGCCTCCTTTTCGATTGGCTTTATTTACGACATCCGGTCGGATCTTATTTCTATTTGTTTTGATGAAGACGCATGTTCGAGTGCTGAAGGACCGAATGATAAGGGGTGCCACCGTGCTCCTTACGGGGCGTGGCACCACGGGCAGCAAACGCTGAAGGGGGCATGGCATGACACGGGCGTTAGGATATAGTTATTGGGCTTTCATTCCACTCTGAAAGGCAGTCTCGATCAAGAACGAGGCCTCTGGCTTGATCAACTAGGCACTAGTTTTGGTTGTAAAAACTACCCTTTCAAAGGTTGTCGGCCTTCTCCTGAACGCCCAAAGCCTACGCGCCAAGGTATAAACGGGTATTAACTAAGGCTGCATTCATTATGTATACTACAGGGGGGGGGGGGGGGGGGGGGGGGGGCAGAGGATTTGAGGGGGGATCTCAAAATTTAGCAACTGGAAAAGGGGGGATGTCAAGTTTTTTTCATAACATTAAGGGGGGATGCATATTTTTGTTGAGGTATTATATATATTTTAAACACCGAGTTTGAACCTCCTGAAGAAATATCACTTGCACTACTATTCTCGTGTATTTACCCTCTTTCAACTGATATGTTGAAAATAGCTGCGCGCTTCGCGCGCCTGAAGACTAACTTAAAAAATTGTAAAAGGCCTTCTTGTTTTCCACAATTCCTCGAGGTCCTCTCAGTGACTTTTGTCTTGAGACTTTGTGAGATATTTTCAAAAACGTCAACCATCCCCTTTCTCTCTCAAAGAGATAGATCGATAGATAGATAAACTTTATTTAGACACGTGCAATTCATCAGCTAATATTAAAAATATATAACTACATATAACTATATAACAATAAACTACTACTACTAACTACTAATAACTATAGAATATTAATTAAATAATTATAAAAACTCCTATAATTAAAATAAGAGCTGCTTCCGTGAATGCCGTGTATACTGCGCGTTTGAAAGACCCGAGTGACTCTGAGCATCTTGCTTCACGCGGAAGGCTATTCCACAGTGTGGCGCCGGTATAAGTGAAGCTGTTTTTTAGATAGTTAGTTCTTGGTTTTGGAACATTAAGTTTATTCTCAGAGTCCCTCAGGTCGTAGCTTGTTGATTTCATAGAAAATTTTGAAGCCAAATAACTTGGAGCAAGCCCATGGAGACATTTAAAAACCATAGTGGCCTTTTGTAAATTTCGCTGGCAATCGAGAGACTTCCAACTTAAAGCCTCAAGCAATTGGCCAGCATCAGCGTCATAATCTGAAAATGTCACCACACGGCTTGCTCGGTTTTGCAATTTTTGAAGCTTGTCTTGTAGGGTTACCCACAGCTTCCCCAAACAGTACAACAGTAGTCGAAATGAGGCTGTATCAAGGCTTGATAAATGTGTTTTAAGGTCGCCTGAGGCACCAGGTGCCTTATACGTTTATGGCCCGATGCCGGAAGCGATCTTTTTTGTGATATTTTCAATGTGACATTTCCAGTTAAGTTTATCATCAATTGTCACACCCAGCGATTTTGTAGTTTCAACCTGTTTGACGTGCGTACCGTCTATTGTGACTGTTGGTGAAGCCGTAAGAGTATTCAGTCTTTGCTGAATCCTATTAACATGAACTCCGTTTTCGTCATATTTAGGGCTAGTTTATTTGCATTAAGCCACGCATGCACATTCAACAGGTCCTCGTTAAGACAAGACTCGATGCTGGTAGCATCGCTGCCTGCGTACGTGAGATGCGTATCATCGGCATACATCCTCGGTTTACAATTTGACAAACAGTTTGGAAGGTCGTTGATGTAAAGTAAGAATAGGAGAGGACCGAGTATGGTTCCTTGAGGGACTCCACAGGCCATATACGTCTCTCAGATAAGGACCCATTGACAGAGCATTGCTGTGTTCGGTTATCTAAATATGACTGAAACAGTTTCGATGAATTTCCAGATACGCCATAGTGCTCTAACTTGGCTAGGAGAATATTGTGGTCAACGGTGTCGAAAGCCTTTTTTAGATCGAGAAAATTACTGCATTGATTTTTCCAACATCTATATTATATGCCCAGGAGTCAGTTGCCTCAAGCAAAGCCGTGACTGTGGAATGAACTGTGCGAAATCCTGATTGATTTTCACAGAGTATATCGTGCTCCTCTAAATAGGCATATAATTGTTCGTAAATGATTCTTTCGAAAACTTTGACCACAACTGGGATAATCGAGATCGGACGATAATTATTTACGTCGTCTCGACTACCTTGCTTGAATAGTGGTGTAATTCTAGCGGATTTCCATTCATCTGGGAAAATGCCCTGAATGATAGATTGGTTAAATAGAGCACATATTGGCATGCATATGAACTCGGCGCACTCTCGTATAAGCCTAGCAGATATTCCATCCAGGCCAGTTGCCTTGGACTTGTTTAGTTTGGTCATAAGTGAAAATACCTTATTTGCATTAGTAGGACGAAGATGAAAGCGTTTATCTGTGCCAGTGAGATACGTTTGGAAGTCTCCGCTATTGGAGTCGATCTCACTGGCAAGCTTTGGGCCAATAGTGGCAAAATGATTATTAAACTCGTTTGATATTTGCCCTGAATTGGTTATAGTTGACCCATTCACCTTAAGTGATGTCACTGACGTTTTCCAGCTTTACGTGATGTTAGCTCATTAATAGTCTGCCATGTTTTACGAGAGTCACCTGTATAGTCTTCAAAGGTTTTTTGATAATATTCTTTTTTAGCTAATCTAATTTGAGAATTTACTTTGTTACGCTCTCTTTTGTATAATATCCAGTCATGAGAAGCATTAGATTTAATAGCTTTTATTTTAGGATGTCACGCTTATGCATTATCTCTTTCAATGCTGATGTAATCCAAGGAAGACTTCGCGCGCTTTGTTCTCATAGGAGCGTGCTTTAGCTATGGCTAGAAACGTACGCTTCCATTCCTGCCACATTTCATTTGGATTCGATAATGCATAAACGTTTTCCCATGATTGATCTGAGATTTCGTTTCGAAAACTTTGCCTATTGAATTTCCGAAAATTCCTGTAAGTGATTGTATTATGCCACTAGACTTCCCATTTAGTGCCAACTTTGTATATGCAAAAACCATGCTGTGATCACTAATAGCGGTATGACGAACCCCGAACACGCAATCTTATCCAAACAATTGGTATAAAAGTCAAATGGTCGGCCCCTTATTTCAGATGGTGTAGTGTCTACTCTCAGGTATGTAAGGCTTGACTAGCACGGTGGGGCTTATACGCTAGACTGCTTGCAGCCCCTTCTTCGGCGAACGTCCGTAAATCGAGAGAATGTTTTTGTACCCGCATCACGCTTCGGTTCTTGTGAAGGGATAGAGCTGAGGTAACCAATTGGCAGGTATCTTAATTGTGTCATCCGTAATATTCTGACAGTATGTGTTGCCATGGCAACCAAATTAAGCGGGCACGGTACTGATTTATTGCTTTTTGCATTCAAGCGAAAATGGGGAACATAGAGCACCCAAGGATATAAACAATTTACGTACATTTTCATTGTTTACGTCTTTCCCCATAATAAACTGTCTTTTAATGCAGGCAACTATAAATGTAACTGATAGACAGGTACCGTTTGTTACTATGGCAACTTTTCCCACGACCACGTGATGCTGGTTAAAAGACAATTTATTATGTGGAACAACGTAAACAAGGTGTTCTATGTTCTCCATTTTCAATTGAACACCAAAAAAGCAAAATTAGCATCGAGTCCCCTTAAATTTGGTGACCAGAACTATACTGTTAATATCTTGAAGATGGTAAAATTAAAATAACTGCTAAGTTTGGTTACCTCAGCTCTTTTCCTTCACGAGATATTTAGCAAAAGTGTTTTTGACCCGCGTATAAGCCCCAAGTCAAGCCTTCTCAACACACCTGAGCTCATGAGGGGCCACACGCCTCTCCCCAAGATAACGAACAATGTGACACTTTCTCTGTTGTTTTTGCGTCCTTTATTACACATTACAACCAAGGCAAAAATTTAACTACGCAAAATTAATAATTTTATAAAAAAAACTATACTAACTAACACTAGTAGATGATATAATGTTTATATCGTTTGAAGAGCGCTATCCGCGATCACGAGCTTCTATTTAGTTGTAGTATGGCTTGTTGAAGTGCTATTTCTTTTTCTTCAAGGGATATAATTTTCAGTGTGCGCATCCTTGATATAGTTCGTTTTTATCTTTAAATGAAGCCACATTTTTTCTTGCTTGTATAAAATGAAATTTCTCGAGATAACAGTGGAACGCCGTAGGAAGAGCATATTTCGCATACATAAAATATCAAGAAAGCGGCGAGTATCTGTGCTGTGACGGTGACGCGTCGTGCGCATCTCACTGTGGCGTGCGCATACATTTTGATCCGAGCACGCTATTTCGTTTCAGCAAATCCTGAAGCGCGCACTATATTAACTACTGTAGATACGAAGAAACTGACCCTGAGGTGCGCGACAAACAAGCATTTTATGGATCTATTCTTTCTCGTACCCAGAGCTCCCCAGCTCGTCATCTTGTGACAGCCATTTACGCATGCGCGATATTTGATACAGAGCCGTTGAAGGAAATAACTTTCTGCGCATGCAACAGCGTTCAAAATCAGCCAATCAGCAAAGGCCCTTCAAAATGGCTGACACAGAGCTTTCCCCACGAGATGGCGAGCCGGGGAGCTCTGGGTACGAGAATGTTTGTGAAATAGCGCTTGCGAGGACCCTGGGGTTGAGGTTATTATCTAGCGCGATACTTCGCATGAATCTATGAAGCTTTTGACCCTGGGCCACTGAGGATGCTAGGGTCATTAGTTATGTACGATAGTATCAAGATTATGTGTAAAGTTGTAAGCGAAATAACGTTCCCAAAGTTATCAGTAAGCACTGAATTCACCAGCTTCTAAAATACACTATAGGCACGCTACATTTTTAACATTACAGTCCTTAGAGCGGATTTCACATGACTGTCAAGACTTGTTATGTAATTGCGATTGCTTTGCTTTCTCATTGGCTACTCGTTTTTCTCAGCCAATCAAATTCTGTAGTAAATATAATTGTGTAATTACTTAGTAATTGGTTCGGCTTGCAATTGGCTAAGAAAAAAGCCATGTAAGAGCACGTCGTGATTTCTCTCGATTCTGATTGGCTAGTGATTGCTCAATTGCAATTGTTTTCACGACAGTCATGTGAAAACCGCTCTATAATGAAATACTAATACTTGACATTGTGACGAATGTATCATGTCGCTAAATTTCAAATTGAAATATCATTTATAATTTCTGCTCGGCGAATACCAATGGCTTCTTTAGGCCTACGGGAAAGCGTCGTGCCAGAGTCGCGCCGTTCCAATCCAAAAAATTAAAGTTTTTTTATCTATTTTCTATAGTCTATTCTATAGGATTATTCAAAGCTTCAGGAGGCTAGATTCCGCTAAGAAAATAGCACGAAAAAAGCGATATCGCGCGAGTCGCGCAGCGACGAGGGCGATATCGACTTTTTGAGTGCTATTTTCGGCGGAATCTACCGACTGAAACGCTTTGAATATACTTGAATCCTATGATATCTCGTCCTCAATTTACACAAAAAAGAGATATCATAGGATTCTATCACTAATGGAGCGGATCCTTGGAAAGGAAAGGGTTCGACTGAAGACGTTTGCGCTAGGCCTTAATTCCTGGCCAATAATAGGCAATAAAATGAATGTTCGAGAAAATCTCTAAATAAGATCACTATTGTGAGAAGTGGCTTCCCTCCTCTCTTAGGCCGGATGCCACGGTGACGATAATGATGTCAAATTGTCCACAAGAATTAATGGAACAAATTTGAAAGGATCGTATTATCCTATCTGGATGGGTACCAGGGGCGGATCCAGGTTTTTCTAAAGGGGGGGTGCGTTTCTGGTTTGAAGAGCCAGATTTGTCAGTAGGGCTACGAGAACCAAGTCTTTAGGACTACATTTTGCCATGTTAAACCATTTTTGCATTGTAAAGGGGGTGAGTCCGCACCCAACGCACCTTGGATCCGCCACTGGGTACACTTTTCACACATTAAATTACGATTGTGATCACGAATGCTTGTTTAGTATCTCAATCAGTTTTTCTAGTAAAGATCATTTTTCACTTCGCAAGAATACGGTGATGACTAGTTAACTACAGCCGATTGCGTTTGAGCGTTTTACCCTAACAGTTCGCACGTTACGTTTGAAAGTTGCGTTGTGAGACAAGAAGTCGGACGTTTCCAAGGGCAACCGCCATGTGTATTTTTCACTGACCAATCAGAGAGGACAGAACTCTTTGGTTCGCCATAGAAACGTCTCGTTTCATCCTAGAAACGCAACTTTCAAACGTTCAAACATAACGTGCGAACTGTTAAGGTAAAACGCTCAAACGCAATCGGCTGTAAATCCAGACTGTACATTGAGCGTAGGAAGCAAGCCGGACTGGAATAATTTTGCACATATATGGGGAGCTGTCAAAACAACGGTACTACATAGGGTCCAGTTTAGGGGGGTACCCACCCGAGATCCAACACCCTTTCGATTTTTCCAACAATCTAATTTTCAACTCCATACTACCGAAATCACTAAACTGTTACAAATTCGATCGATCGAAATGATCACATGACTTGATCGAAATGATCACATGACTTGATCGAAATGATCACATGACTTGATCGAAATGATCACATGACTCGATCGAAATGATCACATGACTTGATCAAATGATCACATGACTCGATCGAAATGATCACATGACTTGATCAAATGATCACGGCTCGATCGAAATGATCACATGACTTGATCAAATGATCACGACTCGATCGAAATGATCACATGACTCGATCAAAATGATCACATGACTCGATCAAATGATCACATGATTCGATCGAAATGATCACATGATTCGATCGAAATGATCACATGATTCGATCAAAATGATCACATGACTCGACCGAAATGATCACATGACTCGATCGAAATGATCACATGACTCGCATTTCTTTTGTTCGATGCTAGAAATGTACAGAACTACATGGCCGTTTCGATCGATCGAAATAGTCACGTGAGTTAACGGATTTGAAAAACGATCCGCGATCGTTTGTCCCCGGGGTGTTAACAGTTTAGTGATCTCGGTAGTATATCTAGGAAAAGATAATATATATCTAGGGAAAAGATAAGCCTGTCATCACACTCCGCCAAGGAGAGCAACACATTTATGCAATGAAATCGGGTGGTCCTAATACGTGCTACGAGAAAATAAGCCTGGAAATCAGAAGGGGTAGTACCCGAGACCCACCCACCAACCTTTCTGGATACTGAAGTGCCATTGTTTAAACCTCCTCCCTAAGCAAGCTGAAAATGTTATTGTTAGCGTCAAAATTAGCGAATTCATGCTCGGAGATATAGCGTTGTTTGCGGTAGCCCCCAAAAGGGGGTTCGTTCTGTAGGTACCGGAGCTGATCGGAGCACAGTTGACGTAATTCAATAGAGACAAAGGACCCGAGACAAAGGACGAAGCTATAACACAGAATACAATAGTCTCCGGTACCTACAGGAAGACCCCAAAGGGCAGGCTGGATCGTCGAGCATGAGTGGTTATAGATTACCTTCTTGGCATTTCTGTTTTTTTTTTGCTTTGTTTTACACATTATTCTCACCTTTGGTTCAGGTGTTTTCAGACAACACTAAGTTATCATTTCCTACACACTTCCTTGGTCTAGTGCAATCTTTCGCTAGTCTAAAGAGTAAACATCAATATACAAACCTAGCGTTCAAATTGAGCTTTCACTGGACTGATATTTTTCTTTTATTCATGATATGTCCACTGACTAATTCCTTTGAAATCAGTTCCAGTCCAGAGAATCAATTTTTGTTCTACGTACATATGTCCACACGTGTGTCTGAAAAATTATCCCAGTTCCCTTCTCGCTGATCACGACATTTCATCCGGTATTTCATCGCTGTCCATCGTGTTCCATTGTTCCAAAGTCTCGAGGGCTTTTCTTTTCGTGCATTCATCTAATTGTCACATGAGTTTCACAGCTACATGAAGGGGTTATTGGACTGTTTTTGCATTTGGGGCATCCCCCGTCCTCCGCCCTGAGAAAAATAAACAACAAACCATCAGACAACAATCTCAGAACAACAAAGACTAGGGGCAGGTGTGATCGACAAACCACATCTGCTAATTTCTATGAAATGTCAATCCAAGGCAAAATCACATTCAACAAAACTAGGTTTTTTCTAAGGATGTTTTTTCATTTTCAGAGCTAATCCATTGATGTTTAGTTGGGATCTCTGGTAGCAGACAACTGAGAGGCAAATCTGATTGGCTCCTTGGACAATAGCAAACTGAGAGGCAAATCTGATTGGCTCCTTTGACAATAGGAAACTGAGAGGTAAATCTGATTGGCTCCTACAACAGACAACTAAGAGGTAAATCGAATTGGCTCCTTGGACAATAGACAACTGAGAGTTAAATTGGACTATGAGTGACTTCTGGTTTGCACGCAACCAGAGTCCACCACAAATCATAATTTTAATGAGCGGTCGGCACCTTAAAATCATCAGGAGTATCCCAAAACTCACCATAAATGGGTTCTGCTGTGAACTCTGCTGCCATCCTCCAAATTGCTGCTGTTGCTGTGGCTGACCAAATTGACCCCCCATTCCACCACCCATTTTAGCACCAAATGCTCCCCCCTGGGGTGCCCCATGCCAGCAGACTGACCAGGGAACCCCCCTGCTCCTCCTCCCATAAAGCCTCCCCCTGGTTGGGCACCTGCACCATATCCTCCACCTGCTGCTCCAAAACTACCTGACCGTGAAAGCCCCCTGACTTGCAGGTACACCCTGACTTCCAAATGCTCCCCACTGACCACCTCCTGCCATTTGGGGGGCACCACCCATATGTGGTGCCCCGCCCATCTGCTGTGCCCCTCCCATCTGCTGTGCCCCACCCATCTGCTGTGTCCCTCCCATTTGCTGTGGCGCCATTTGCATTCCTCCAAAACCACCTTGAGCCCCAAATCCTTGTTGCACACCAGACCCTAGTGGAACCCCAAAACCTTGCCCACCACCAAACCCAGCCTGCCCTCCCATTTGGGGGTTCTGGGGGGTCATTTTTCCAAACTGGTTGGCTGCCATTGCTGTCATCCCTGCACCTCCGAAACTCAGATTCTGAGAAGCAGTGCTGGTGGTCATTCCTCCCCACCCAGACATCTGTGGCTGTGGTGCAGCAGCTGGCTGTCCAAATGCCCCACCACCTTGGGACTGTGCCGATGTGAAGCTTCCAAAACCACCACTTGAAGGTATTCCTGAAGACATACTACTTGAGGGGCTCATGCTTCTGCCTGGCCCATTCATCTGTCCAAACCCTGCACTACTGGTCTGCACCTGCCCAAAACCTGCTCCACTGCTCTGCGTGTGTCCGAAACCAGCTCCACTGGTCTGTGTTTGTCCAAAACTGCTCCACTGGCCTGTGTCTGTCCAAAACTTGCTCCACTGGTCTGTCCAAGTCCCTGGAATGGGTTGGAGGGTTGGGCAGGTTGGGCGGGTTGGTGTGATGGGAATCCACTAGTTACAGTACTGCCTCCTCCACTGGCAAAAGGGTTTGGTCCTGATGACATTCCTAAGGATGAGCTACTACTGGTACCAAATGAGCCTCCACCGCTCGTGCTGCCAGAGCTAACGGCAGTAGTGCTGCTACCAGGTGGACCAAATAAACTGTCCAGTTCACTAAGGGCAGCATATCTGTCACTGACACGATTAGTAGCAGAAGCAGTGGGTGCTGTTGACATTGCTGAAACCAAGGGCCCAAACCCACTTGGCTGGGCGCTATTTGCTGTGGCTGCTGGAGCTCCGAAAAATCCACCTTGAGATGCACTTGTCGGAAGGCCTGAACCTAAGGGATCTGTAGGATACAATACGACAAATAACAAAAGGCTTAGTTGAGATAATAAACAAATAATGGGAGCTTTGCCCTGTGGATTATAGTGGTGGACAAAATTTTTCTAAGAATCACATAAACCTGCAGAGGGTTCCTAGAATGTTTATTATAATCACACACATACTTGAAGGAGGAGGTGTTCCAAAAGCATTGAATCCAGAAGGCGCATTTGACGACAAACCAAAGGCATCAAAACCTCCCACTTGTGCTGTTGGAGCTGGTTGTGGAACCTGTTGGGGTTGACTAAAGTTTGCAAACCCAGGTGCTGCTGGTTGAGTAGAGCTGCTGACAAAGGGATCAAATGCAGGAGGAGACTGAGTTGGTGCTACAGAGCCAAATGCATCAAACCCTCCTAAGGGTTGGGTGGGCTGTTGTGCTTGGCCAAAGGCCCCAAACCCACCACCACCTGAGAGTTAACATAAAAACATAATGTTATGAAGGGGTTTAAATCAATGGAATTGAGCCTATTTGTTGTACACAGGTTTTGAGTACCCTGTGATACTGTTGATTGCATCTACTATTATTTATTCATTACCACAAGCTTACAACTAATGCAAGAATGTGGCATGAGGATCTCGAAACCGAATGGCCTGTACAAGGAGATCCCCTTGCTACATATATAACAAGAAAGTACAGAGAGGACAGATAAGAAAAAAAAAGTAACGATTATTGTCTGAGAAAGCTTAGATTTAAATAGTGAGAGGCTGGAAGATGACATTATCGAAGAAGACCCATCTACATGCTCGACAAAAACATGTTCTGTCGGCACGTGAAGCTTGAAGTTTTGACAGTTTGAACTTCAAAGTGTTCCCGCCCATGCGTGAAGCTTCCGAGATGCACGTGAGTGGAAAAGGTAAAAAAAGTTCTGTTGCTTTATTTCTTCCTGACCAGAAAAACTATGAAGTGACCAGAATATTAGATTTTTTTTTCAATGATTATTGTTGAAATGAAATTGCCGACTTCTGTCAAAACATTCAAGTTTCACCAACAAAACTTTGAAGTTTCATGTGCTGACACAACATGTTTTTGACATGTGTGTAGATGGGTAGATGCAATCCGCGGTACCAGTGTCCAATGCTTTTGTTTTTTTCTTAAAGCATAGCTCACACATTACATGTAATTTTTGACAATATTAACTATTTTCTATTAAAAGCTTCCACAAACCATTCAATCATATTACTGCCAATGTCAGAACTGACAGGGCACAATGAACGAATGGAAGATTATGCACAGACGCATAGTGCTGTGTAATGGGAAAATCACAAAAAGGTTTCACACTAATGGCTATGGTATATCAGCAGATAAGATCATAAGATATTCAGCATAAAACAAAGTTTAGTGCAGTAAAATGACACTTACCAGACTGTCCAAATGGGTCTCCACCCAAGTCGGCAAGTAAGTCCACAGTAGGTGCTGGTTTAGGAGCCTCTTGTACTAATGCTGGTTGGGGTGCAGGGACAGGAGCATGGGACATAGGTGGGCCAGGTACAACGCCAGGTAAACTGGACTGACTTGTTGTGCGAGGTCTTTCTCTGGTAGCATTTGAAGCTACAGACTGGTGCATAAACAATATGTATTGAAAACAAAAACAAATGAACCAGTTTAGAATTTCCTAAGTGTCACTGGAAATTTGGACAAGGATGCCCCATGTTACTTTGGGTTAGACTTGCTTTAAAGCAAAAAGTGTCTTTTACCAGCATTAAGGGTTTAATCATCAAAACCTAGGCATAAATCCATTCAGAGAACATGGCAAAAACTGAAAACACAGTTAGTAATTTTAAGTCTGACTAAAAAACAGTTACAGTATTGAATAAAATGACCTGTATAATAATAAATTCCACATACCTGGACTTGCTGGCCAACAACTAAAGTTGGTGCCTCCTGGCCAAGAAGCTGTTTTAGTGGTTTGGCATCTGTGCTTGTAGTTCCTGCTCCTGCTTCTTGTAGTGGAATATACCATCTTCGTCTTTCATATTTTTGTATCATAAAATCTTTAACTTTTGTTCATCTCTAGACTCTGGTGTGGGTTCATTGGCTGAATTCCATAGACCTAACCATGTTTTTCTGCACATCTGAAATGGGTGATAATCAAATCAGGCAATACACAATACTATACGTATCTAGCCTTCAAAGATTCCAAATACCAGGAACTTCTCAATACGGCACCACCTTGAGATATTATTCTTGAGTCAAATCACACTAGTGGTATATTGTCAGTGCTGCATTCTGATTGGTTGAGCTACTAAGTAGGCTATAAGTTATAGCCTACTAGTAGCAAAAAGTGTTGGATTTGAAAGCCAGAAAATGGCAAATGACCAGACCAGAATGTTTTTGGCTATAGAAATTAACCTACTAGTGTGATTTCACTAAAACAATTATTCCTTTTTCCCTTGTGGCCTCTGAGTCAATAGCCCATGTGGCCTTCGGCCTCATGGGCTATTGACTCAGAGTCCATTCAGGCTGAAGGAATAATTGTTAATTGGTATCACCCAACTAGTGGACTATTGCCAATGCTGCATTCTGATTGGCTACGCTACTAGGGGACTATTATCAACAGACCTCTAGTAGCAAAAGCGCTGATTTTGAACATGCAAACAATGGCGGCCGCTTCTCGTTTTGTCGAGGTTTCTGGTGATTATTTAGACATTTTTCCACCTTTTTTGTCCAACTAGTTGGGTGATACTAAAACAATTAGACCTCTCGCGATCAATAGCCCCTTTGGCCTGCGGCCTCATGGGCTATTGGCCCGTAGCCCTTTCCGGCTCGAGGTCTAATTGTTAAATATACCATGTATAATTGTATACCAAATGTAGAATTTGCATGGCCTAGAGATGCTTTGAATAAGTCCAGCCATGTCTGCATTTTGCCAATGACATGTAATGTATTCTATTCAATCTCTTCTTGGGGGCTTATAGAAGGGCTTATACGAATAAAGATTATGATTGTATGTATGTAGGGGATGATTTGTAGAAGCCAAAATTATGCAGGTCTGAAATTGTTTACAACTTCAAGAGAAATTAGCTGTTAGAGGGGTCAAATAAGATAATTATTTTTGAAAGAATGGGACAACTTGACTTGGTACTACAAGCATCATTCTCTTTGTTCTTGGGGTTTTCCAATCAGAGCATAATGTATCAATGAATTCCAGCTGTGACCATGCACCATGCAACCCACGGGATTGAAATGGTCCACCCTGGAATTGACTGATACATAATCGACACTTTTATCTTGTGGTTAAAACCAGCCAGAATTTTCTAATAACTGGTAGCACTCTGGGTCTATGGTGATACCATATGATGATCTCTGGTCCCAAATTGGCTATCAAAAATTACATAATCACACTTCAATTAAATTAATCCCAAACAAAAACAATGTAACTTAATGTTCATCTGACAATAAAAAATCAATAAATAATGCAAACATCTTTTAAAATGGAAAAAATTGAGTACTCAAAGTGTATCTATTCGTTTGATTTTGACAACAAGATAAAGAAATTTCTGGAAATTCTGAGGCAAGACTTGATGAAAGAAACAAGCTTTCGATCACAAATGACAATTATCTGTGGCAAAGATCAAACAATATTTTGAAATCATTCCTCAATGGTATAAATTGATTCAAACATGTCAATATTAAAACAGAGGGCTACAAAGGTAACTGAATTGGGAAGTCCAACTGAGCAGTCGGTGTATAATTTACTAAGGTGACGATTTCATAACGTACTCATAAATCTCTTGAAGCTTCTGATAACGTACTTTCAGTCTTTTATAGCAAAAATCACAAGCTTTTCGCAACCAATCTTAAGGACAACTTAGCCTCCTTCTTCTTTCTCGCCAATTGCTATCGGAATACACACTCAATAAATAACACTTAGGCGCAAATCGTTCGTGTTCTTGAATTGCAAACAGTTTAAGGGAAGAAAAAAACATTGTACAAGTTTACTACACAACCATTCGACAGAAAAGTGCTCCTAATTTTGATTTGAGAAACTCCTACGCGTTTAGTAACCCCAAATCTTTAATTACGCGGAAAATGTATATCCATGTATTTCCTTTGATTTTTCTATTCTAATTCTAAATGAAATACGACAATAAAGCTGTAAAGCACAGTGGCACCAGATGAGTTAAAGATCACAAGTACGGTTAAAGTATACATGCTTTGCCGAACTTCAAACTGCACCGGTTTTACCGACTGCAATTTGTCGTGTTTTTAGTGGTAAATTCGGCAGTTTATTTGGATGCAACAAGCCGATCAGTTAACAAAATAGTTTAAGTCTTTAGGGCAGCACCAAATGATGCAAATATCGGCTTGTAACAGGCTGTGCTCGCCTCCCAAAGTGATTTCCTGCATACACATACACAACGACACTAAACATGCACCAGCGTTCTAGAGCATACGATCACAACGCACCTCATTGCCTGCTCCCTGGAGGTATTCTATTTCTTGAGGGGTAAAAACTCGTCATAGATATAGACTTTACTCTCTGTGGAGGGTTCAGACCCCGTCTGTCGAGTAAAAAGACGAAAGGAGTTAAATATACGAGCCTACAGCTCGGGCATTTCAGGATTGCAAAGTTGGCAGAGTCAGTGGCGGAGGTACTTACAAGATCCCACTGCAAGACGTGCAGACGAACGATCCAATAGTCATGTTCACATAAGTAGGTCCTCTCTGTCCGCAGTCGAAACATTTTTTATTGTGAGGTTGAGAGGCGAGATCTCGGAGAAATTTCAAGTTCTTTTCGTCTTGTTTCTTTTTGGCCGAAGCCATGATGGAGTGACTCTGAGATGACTGGACTACTGCGCATCTCAACTGCGCACCGGTCACACGAGGAGGGGTGGGGGGACGGAACTGACTTCCCGCGTTCAAAAAATACTACTTTCTATTAAGCTACAAGTCACAGTGGCAATTGTAAACAACAAACTAAAACTCTACAGTTTGATTCTATGCATAGACATTTGTAGTAAAGCGAAACGAGAGCTTTCTTTTCGATCTTGACAACTTGCGGTCCTCCTGTGGTGTTTTAACAGACAGCTCGCGGCGTGGAAAGCTTGTTTGCCGTTTAGAAAAATAGATAGAAAATAGGATGGACGTTTTGCAAGTTCAATCCAGATATATTGTCAACTTGCGAGCTTTAGACAGTGCGCCAAGTTTCGTCAAATACGTTTTCTGCTTTTGTCGTTCAGCTCCGTGTCCGTGTCAGCTCTTCATTTTGCAAACCGGAAGTGAAGTTGATCCAACAAAAATATTACCCCCAACTACGTACCCCAATCGCAATATGGTAGTCACGAGTGGCAAATCGCGAAATGATGGCAAAATATACAATGTAAATTATGCAAGTTGTTATTCCTTGATAGCGTAACATACTTGATGTCTACTCTAAAATTATTTTGTTTCTCTTGAAACATACAGGGAGCCCAACACTAACAGCTGCGTTTTATAAATAGTGAACTGAAATCGACACCCGACTAAACGAAGTTTGCGCGCCTCTCGACCACTTCTCCATAAAACACAGCTGCAAACTCTCGAAATCTCAAGAAAGTTCACCCAGATTACATTGAGCTTCTCAACAATTCAACCATCAATAGCTGGATGTCTTCAAAATAGCAAATAGGGACACTGGATCGGAGGAAAATGAATGGGGAAAGCCAGAATTCGAATTCGATGAGTGGAGCAGAGCGCGTTTTAGTGACAGGAGCATCGGGATTTATTGCTTGCCATGTCGTAAAACAACTGTTAGAGCAAGGAGAATTTATTGTACGAGGACAGTAAGGGATCTTAAGATTGAAAAGAAAGTGCAACCACTTAGAAATCTCTGCCCAGACGCAAAGTATCCTATAGAACTCGTGGAAGCAGACCTTATGGACGAAGTTTGTTGGGAAAGGTAGGTCCCTAGCTGTGTGTTATTCGTTCAATCTGATTTTGACAGGTTAAGCTCAATATTTTGTGTTCTATATTTGTCAGTTTTTCGGTCAAAGACTAAAGTACTTGAACAGATACGTGCAAAGACAAATCCAGGGCATGCAATCACACAATCCAAGTAACTAAGAAATTATCTAGCGGACAAAATTAACATATGAAAGAAACCATGTCTTAACTATATAAAGAATACCGGGAAGAATAGGAAATTAAGATTTCTAATAGGTATTGTCACTTCGGAATTGTAAATAAAACTAGAAATATCGAAAAAAAAGACATTTGATTGTCATGATATGCCAAATAGTCTATTTGTTTCAATCCTTTCTAGGTATTTCAAATACTTTTATTGTTGCCTTATTTGCTTGTGGAACTTAAAGCAGGTTAAAGAGTGTTCTTGAAATTCTGAAGCACAGAGATAAATTTTAGATGATCAATATTTTATAATTTTCATTGTGTGGTTTGTTTCATTATTTGTCTCAGATTTCTCTCACAATTAAAGATTTCTCTGGGGAATACTTTCTCTTTTTGAATTTTTCAAACTTCTCATGATTCTATGCAATCAGTTTGTTCCATCTTGTTACTGTGATCACAGTTTCTATTTACCATTGTATATTTTACCCCATGCAGACGTTTAATTCAGGTATTTGCAAATTTTGATCAATAGTAATTGAATTAACATTTTCAAAGTCAGGCCATCCATGCTGCTAAAATACAAATTTGGCAATCTAGTATTTCACAATGTAACATTTGTTAACAGTTTGGGATCAAAGTATATACTTACAGGGGAGTGAAGGGGGGTAGTGATCATGAATCACGGAGCGATTTTCGTTATTTCACGGATCACAGAGTTATGAAAACACTTTTCACGAATCACAGAAGTAAAATTTTAAAAACGATTATGCAAGTTGTGTTTTAAGTAAATATAGTGATATAAGTACTTGAAATTTTCCAAAACTAAAAAAAAAGCACAGTACGATGTTTTAGTTTCTAAATGCTACACCAAAGTATCCTCTTTATGCGTGCAAAGCGCGCTGCAAATTTTGACATATAAGTTACAAGAATGGGGAAAGTCCAGGAGTAAATGAGAACTTGATGTTTAACAATTGCGCTTCCTGACATTGCTGAACCTTTATTTTACTGTTTGCTGATAGTAAATTTACTCAATTTTAAAAAGACATTTTGATGTTGTACATCAAAATGTATGGCGAGCGCGTAGCGTGAGCCGACAAAAAAAAAATCTATTTTTACGGACGTCAGGTTCCCTAAAAAGCAGTCAGGAGAGAATGAGCCTGCTCGATATTGGTCCAAATGGTCTGTCTCTAATGACCAGCTTTCACGTTTCACGATTCTCTAGGCCTGTAATCACGAGTCACGTAAGAGAAATTCGTAAAATCACGGGTCACGAGGGCATGAGATTTCACAGATCACGGCAATAATTTTCCTGTTTTCACGAGTCACGGAGCGAATTTGGGGTGAATCACGGAGAACCCCTTCACCACCCTGTACTTATTGGTGCAGAATTATTGCAGCTATCTCAGGTAGACTAAAAATGTCTTGTATGAACCTGCCTTCACAATGGTCAATGACACCACTTATTTGTTGGGTCATGAAGTGCCAAACTTCATATCTCATAATAGAGCACTGTAGACAACAAAGAAGCCCCCATAAAAGCAATCCAAGAAATCAAGAATTTCCCTGTACTGTCCACATTGTGTATCAAGTAAAATGTCATACTTTGTCAAAGTTGCCTGATAATCAATGCTATTGACATCTATTCATCACAAATCAAATAATCTCCATCATGATTAAGATTATGGCAGGTCATTACCATATTTTCTTTCATTAAAGAGCTGCAAAAGACTGCCAATATGTAGTACACATGGCTTCACCATTTCCAAAAACAAATCCTAAGGATGAAAGTGAAATCATAGAGCCAGCTGTTGAGGGAACTAGAAGTGTTCTGCAAGCCTGTGCTAGATGTGGGGTCCAACGAGTGGTGCTCACCAGCTCTATAGCAGCAGTTATGTGTAAGATAACAATAATTCTCTGATTACTGTTAATTTTCTTTCCATAAGGAAAGATCATTAGTTCATGGATATTAGGAATAGAAATTATGCATGACATTTAGTGGTTTTTGAAAAGGCATATAGGAGTATATTTTTGGGCATTGCAATGTAAGGAAGTCTAGAATTCATGCTGCACAAACTTGACTTCCAGCACATTTTTCTGTGTTTTTCCAAGTTTAGAGAAGTTGTTAATGAGTATGAGGTAGCGTGTCATGCATTTTTTCAGATGGTCGAATGGAGGAAACAAGGGAACTAACAGAGGAGGACTGGTCACTTGAAGGAGAATGCAATGCTTATGCCAAGAGCAAACTTTTTGCTGAGAAGGCAGCATGGGATTTTGTCAAGAATTTAAATGGTGAGACTGTTTGGATGGATGTAATGGGCTAGCAGTCCATCCTGCTCAAACAAATCAAGCTAACAACAACATACCATGTTTTTTACATATACATCCCCTGTTATTTACCAGATGATGAAAAGTTTGAATTAGTTGTTATTAACCCTGGTCTAGTATATGGCCCAGTATTGCAAGGATCGTCTTGTACAAGTATGGAGGTATGTTAGGAACCTATACTGTAACCGTTATTATATTAAAAATATTACATTCAATATTTTACAGATTATATTTCCTATATAATTTTTTCTGCAGATTCCATCTAGGTTACTACTTCATCAAATGCCAATGTTACCTCGGTATAATCTCAACATCGTTGATGTAAGAGATGTTGCCAAGGCTCACATCACAGCACTCACATCATCAAAGGCACCAGGTCAGTTCTCACTCTGTGGGGGAAATTTGAGAAACCATTCTTGTGGAAGACCTTGACAAACTGCCTGGGGGAGAGAAGTCCTCGACCCTACTATATGTGAAAAACTTTAAACAATTTGTTTCATTCTTTGTTATTACTGTTGTTATTTTATATGGAGAGCTGAAGAGGGGCATTCCAGAAGCCCCCAGAACCTACCCAGTTCAGTTCTGTTTCAGTTTATTCATTGTTTATTCACCCTGGCTTGTTATATTTTTCAGGGGTATTCGAAGCATGTGGGAATTTATAACCCTGCAGCCTCATGGGCCTTATTTTTAATATTAATGATGAACTTCAATTCTTAAATCTTTACCTGATTTCTACAGGCAACAGATATCTAGCAGTGTCTGGCAACCAGTGGATACACGAGACTGCAAAGATACTCTACAATGAGTTTAAACCTCAAGGTAAAGTTACTGCACACTACATCCTTATGCCCATTATGGTCTGCAGTATGGTGTCCCTTTGGACCAGAGATTTATTTTGTGCACTAAAGACTCCCCCTACCCCTATTGAGGAACCTGGAGTTTCCACAGGGTAGTTGTTTTGAGGACCCAGCCTGGAATTTCCACAGGGCCTTTCTATTTTATCCAGAATTTCCACAGGGTCACAAGAGAATGGAGTTTTATCATGTAGGGGTAGAGCTATTTTTAGAGCAATTGAAAATCGAGTTTCTCGATAGGGGGGTGAAAGGAATTTCTTGATGGTAGTATCAATAAAATGGTATGCAATTTAGTATCTTGCATAATAATGTTACTAGACAAACATTTCTCATTTCAATTTTGTTATCATTTCTTTGAAGGTTATAAAATTCCAACCCTGGTTTGTCCAAAGATAGGGTTATATGTATATGCACTATATGATAGCAGTGTCAGAATGATATTACCCGACATTGGAAAATCTGTTGTCATAAGCAACAAGAAGGTATATTTAACAGCCATAACAGATAACTGAGCATCTATTGAATGTTGTTGTTCTGCTCTATTATTAGACATGTGACAAAATGATTGGTAGAAAAAAAAATAGGGCCTACATGGCAAATGGTTGAGTTCAATTCAGTTCCGCTTGAGAGGCAGGGCCACCCTTGGAGTTGTTGGCTCACCAACTTAATGTTAATGTTTAAGAAATCTCCCCCAGGGTTTACACAGCTCATAGAAAACTGGAAAGTCCTGTTTTTTTTTAAATTGTAATCCTGGAATTGTGACCAAAATTTTTTCCAATTTCTGAGCTGCTTCCCTCTCTTCTATTGCTTGTCGGAACAAAGACTTGGGCTAATAACGCTAAGTTCTCCATGGCGTTTAACATAAATCTCAACATTTGGTTGTTAATTGCTCATGTTTACTTCCTGTTGACAAGGACCACCTAGTTTTCACACAAAACTAGCTATCTGTACCACAACCTGGTGATGTCAACCTGTAACGAAAATACCACCTAATTCTAACTTCTGGGAAATCTAGGAGTTAGTAATAATCCCTTTGTCTTTTAAGAACAAAACAGTAATAAATCCCTTTGTCTTTTGCAGATCAAAGAAGATTTAGGATTTGACCCTATTGACATAAATAAGACTATAATAGACATGGCATACTCCATGATTGAGCAAGGATTCGTAAAGAAGACAGCAAAATACCATGGTCCTCCCAGGGAAAATACACAGGGGCAAGCTACAGACGCTGCAGCTAGTCAATGAATCCACTGATATCAATGCGTGTCTTCCAGGCAGTTTTATATGAGGATATATCTTGCATTGGTTGGTTGCTTGAGAACATAAAAAACTTCTTAGCTCAGGAAACTGGCATCTCCAGCAAAGTCCAATTCAGTTGGTACTTTCAAATGGCTGAAAAAGGTAATTGTTGGAGGCCCAATAAGTTACTAAGCTGGGTCCCAGAATGATATTATACAGTTTTGGTCTTTGACTGTGAGCTTTGTTATTACAGACTGGAATTTTTTTTAAAGTTTGGCATTCTATGATTTCAGATACTGATTTATTTATGGCTGAATTTATTGAAAGCCACTCTTTTATTTGAAAGAAATACCGGTAAAATATTTAAGCCAACATGAGCAACTTTATATTTGAAAAATGCTCCATCAATCTTTCTAACTACTGCATTTTTTGTGAACGTAATATTGTCTGTTACTTTGAAAGGAAAAACTTCCTAGAATATGGCCTAGAATATGCGCAACATTTGTTTTCTTTGAAATGTTGCCTATTCTAACATTTGTGGGGAGATGGTGCCCTGTGGGTACATTAAAGGGGCTTTTGCATGCTTAATATTCGTCCACCGTGGACATAAAATAAGTAAAATTGTAACCATGAACACACATGTACATTTGCCCAGTTTAATCAAAATAATCCTCCAGATTAATAGAAAAACCTTTCAATTGTTAGACAAATGCAATTCTAGGTGTTGTTTTGACCTGTTATCTGAGGATGGAATTGGATTGCAATTTTCTTGTCAGAGAAGTGGCCAGCAAGCGTGCGAGAGCCCCAATATTCCATTGTATTCGATACAGATAAATCGGGGCCTTGTCATTGAATTTTTTTTTTTTACATTTTTGTGCAATTTTTTAAAGGTTTTTTTTTCCAGATACTTTTGCTTAAAATTATAAAATGTACAGTGTATTGAAAGGGAATAAAAAGATAATAAAATAATATACAAAATAATAGTACATATGGCTCAATCTGCAGACAGTACTGTTTCGCCTTAAAATAATAGTACTATATTCTTATAAGCTATATTTATTTGGTTAAGCATTGCTACCCTATGCTGGTATTAAAATTGCATTGCTGTCTCATATTTTTACTAATTGGCATATTGATTTAACCTTTCAATTTCCATAGCAAATGATTTATGCCAGGTATCACCTCAATGGAGTTGTTCTGCATAAGAACGTTAGAGATGCAAATGACGCAAGCCTTTTGTATCGAATTGATTCTGGTCAACCAGAAACAAAAGCCTCTCCTCATTGCATCTTTAAAGAGCCCTAGTCAGCCACTCCTTTGTTATTGTTTTCAGTCGATATCAGACAACGAATTACGTGTAGAAATCTTGAAATACTCTTCTAAAAACAAAGTTTTATTATTCATTTATCGAATTCAATCGAAAATATTGTACTACATTCCCTAAATCAGCCGATGGAAATGGATGCTTTCTCTGTCTCGGTATGTTACTAGACTGACAAAATGGAGGCTCACAGAGGCTCTTTAAGGTTCCTACACAGAACAACTCCAATCAGTTTAACAATCCAGCTTATTGATCTTTTTCACTTTCTGACAAATCCATTCCCAACAAATCCCACATTTTTCGTCAGTCTTTTTTATTTCAAAGTCAAACCTTATTTCTCAGATTGCACCAAAACACCACATTTTACAAAAAATAGTTATTTACAAAATTTAATATTTAGGAGTCAATACAGACATTCTATAAAAATATCATTACACAGAAGTATACATCCATGCATAAATTTTTTTCATTTTTAAAGCTCTGCTATAAAGTGAATGAATTATGAATTATATTTCTTTCCTGTATCATAATCATGATAGAATGCTGTGATCGGTTTAATACGAGAAGGAGCGGTATGAGCTCTAGGTGCTCGCTCACTTGTTGGTTTTCTGTTTGTTTTCCACTCTGCTGAATGCCACCTTGCTATACTTAAGTAATGCAGATCAGTGTTCACAGCTTTGGTTTTGTGATCATCACATGTTGTGCCTTGCTCATGAGGTCTGTTGAGCTCCTCCAAACTGCCACTGGATGCTGACAGGCCTTCATTCTCATCAGAGATATAGCTGTCATCATCAGAGTCTGTAATAGACACAGAATGTGATTAAAAAAATACATTTTCCAAACCATTACAATGGGGCATTTCTTGGAAAATATTGAGAGCCAAGTTGCATGAATAATTCCATGGTGAGTACCCTATAGCTGGGTAAAAATCCAGTGCAGTCATCACAAGAATTTACAGGAATTCCAGGTTGGATAAGGGGCTACTGAAGGCGTGGTTAGCTGAAACTGAGGTCCTAAAAAGGTGGGGGGGGGGGGGGGGGTTGTTTGCAACTGCTGAACCTAAATGCAAACTAATATTGGAGAAGTGTGGGTTAACTTCCTATGGATAACTTTCTCTGTTCAAGCATCAATGGGACTGCATGCAGTAATAATTTGTTGACTGATTATGTAATATTTAAATTGCTCCTTGTCTCTCATTCAAGCTCATACAAATCTTCAGCTACTGCCAGGAGGTGAGCTCACAAGGAAAAAAGAATAGATGTGTAAGCATATCTCCCCTTATCACTTCCTACCTTCTGCTGGTTTTCTCATTTCTTCTTCTTTGACGAAGAATGACTTCAGACCAGCCTTTGGAATGTACATGCCAAGCTTGGATAATGTTCTAGAGTCCAAAAACCTAGTGCTGTAAATGGAGGAAACAGAAAAAGGGTTATATAAGATGTTATTAGATGCATGATGACACTTGAGGATGGGTTTGCATGGATGATGTATGTGTTAGGTGCTGTTGACTTACTTGTTATATCTTGCTCCTGTGAGAAAACTATGCAAAGATTCACCATGTGGTGGAACCCTACAAGAGGAACACTGCCTATTAATGCTTGGGTTCAATATATAATACTGAACAGCCACTGCAAGTCTCTGTTCCATTTAATGGGATATGTGTACCCTTATATAGCTGTTTGAGTTTACTTAGTACAGTCTATGTCTTTTATTAGACAAATATCATTATTATTAGTTTTATTATTATTAGTCTCATTATTAATAGCTTCATTATTATTATTATTCCACACTGAATAAACTGAGCTATGTTTCCCTTGGTACTATATTTTTCACTACAGTCATTTGATATTGTCTAGCATTATGATTATTAATCATTTAGTGCTGCCTTTAGCCAAGGAGGACCTCTTTGCTTTAGCTGTTTGGGTTTACTAGTGGAGTTCTAGTAGTGATATTTCTAGGCAGCTGCAAGCAATGTGTAGTCTGCATTTAATCTGTTATACATACTGTTTTGAGGGAGAACCAGCATTGTAAAACCTGTAGTCATCTCCTAAGAAAGAAAGAAAGGAGAAAATCAACACACAAGTCTCATAAGAGGCTCAGGATAATTTTAGCAGTACTTACTTATCTTGCAAAGTTTTTTATTAGCACTTCCTGGTCTGCTGCTACCCTCAGATGAATCGGATGAAAGACCTCTCACAGACACACATGATGCTGACTTTGCTCTCAGTAAACTGACTTAGTGTGCATGCCATTTTTGACTGACAGCTGACATGCTGACATAGGCCTATTAGCATATCCATATACTGTGCATGATGACTTAGGCCTGAAGGGCTGTTTAGGGGTCTTGCCAACCTCTGGCATTGTCTGGTAGTCAAGTGGGGAGTAGTCTGTTGCATGAGGACGGCGCAATGCAGAGCCAACAAGTATGTTCTAGAAACAATAATATGTATGCACTTATGTTTAAATGTGGTGGAACAAAGACCCATAATTGGCCACTTCAACTAACTGGGTCATGTGACCCAAAACCAAGGCCTAGGGCATAAGTCGAATTAAGGTCGAACCGATTACTTTTTTTTTTCAAAAGATACCGACTCATTATACTTTCAAATAACAAATTATCTATTGTTTTAAATGTATTCGACGCGAATCTAATTCGACGTATGCCCTAGGCCTAATAAATTCTGAGTAAAATCTTGAAAATTCAACTTGCTGCCATATTTGCACCAGAGCTTTTATGCTGAAACTTCAATTTCTGAATAATATCATTTGGTTATTTGTAGTTTGACAAAACATCTTGTTAAGAGGTAGCTGGAGTCATGTAACCCAGTTAGTGCAAGTGGCCTATTCATTGTAGTGCTCCACCACATGGTAGTGGTAACCATCATGTCGTCAAGGAAAAAGCAACTGATATTAAGATTAACAAAAGGAGTAACTTGCAGGGTCTTGTGGTATTGTAAGGTAAAAATTATGATTCACCTATAATATGCCTGTCGACCACAACAGCAATGCAGCTGTGTATTTGATTTTCGTTTCACATGAAACTAGTAGCAAGCATCACTGAATATAATCGTCTCATTTGGATGAGTTTGAGTTGTATTCATGAAATTTGCTGACAATAATACCATATTGATTGGATTTTGCTTTTCATGAGTTATGTGCTTAACGTGAACAAATGTGACAATTGCCTTAATCATCTTATAGTTTATCAACACAAGTGTGGCCACGGATTGAATGAACATTGAATTCTCCATATCATAGGAAAGCTGAATCATTGTTGTATTATTCATTCAAACCTTTTTATTTTATTTAATGTCTGAAATCTATGTGGTCATTTACCACTTTATTTATATATGAATAATAATATAAGAATTTGTTTCCATCTTCATACCTGTGATTCTTTCTGGTGAATCTTATTATCAACTGCAATACAGCTATGACTATCCTTGCCCTGGGGCAATGAGCATGCAGAGTTTCGCCCACTCTTCTTACCACCAAAGGATGTTGAGCTAGAGTACAACTTCTGCCTGGAACTTGTCCGTAGAGTGTGGAAACTTGAACTGGCTGTGTATGTCATCATATGTAAACAATAAGTTTTAGGGTTTATTGATCTCTATGTGAACTGAAACTGTAACAGATGCTTTCTCCCTTCCCATGACAGACAGACAAACCTTATTCTGAGAAAGTACACCTATGTAAAGGGGCCTCGGCTGGCCCTCTCCACTCCCCCCTCCCCCACTTTTCAGCAGATTTTTAATATGTTTTCTGTTAACTTAGCTCCCCACTTTGCCATTACATTGTCCCTAATGTACCCCCCTCACTTCAAAATCATGCACAATAGCCTTGAATGCTCACATTTTAGGGTCTGTACCCTTGGTAAAGAGCCTGGTGGTCATTAGAATTGCCTTTCAAGCCGAGAGTGCCAGGGGCGAATTCCTTGATATTACCATTATCGAAACAAGATCCACAGAAAGAGGAACAGCATGTTAAACTATACAAAATCCTAAAGTTTGGAGTTGATTGTGTAAATTCCGATCGAATTACAGCCATTCCCAAGATGCCGGAATTGTAAGCTTTGTATGGTTTCCCGGACGCCGCATCCGGATTTCACACAAATCTTGTAAAATGTTGGACTTTTTGAATGGCTGTTTCGAGATCACTATTTGCCCAATTAATACCAAACTTTGGGATTTTGTAGAGTTCAGCATAGCCTTTCTCCTTGTGTGTGTTTTAATCGTAATATTGATGGATTCGCCCCAGGCACTCGTGGCACGAAATCTGGCAATGTCAGTGGCTCTGGACGCATACGAAACTGGACATCCTAGAATCTAGGACATCCAGTATTGTCGGTTAAGCAACTTTCAAAATGGCAAGCGGGAATATCGGCCAATCAGAATCGGCCTATGATTGTCTGCTGCCAGAGCCTAACGACAAATGACAACATCGCAGTGGGCTCTGGGAATGACATTGGGTGACCAGATTATCAAAAAGTGGCTTTAGGGGTAAATTTTAAACCTAAGATAGTTTTTCTCAAAAAACGTAAGCTTACATTTGCTGACAATGTGACATCGGGTCAGAGATAAGCTTATTCTAATCTCTTTTAAACAATTTCCACAAAAGGACCAGTCTTGGGTAAGTAAGTTTAAAACAGCAAATGAACAAGAGTTTTCTGCAATAAGCTAAACCTCATGAATTTCGTTATACAAAAAGCCAAATAATACATTTGTTGTTTACGAAAAGCATTGTTTTCTGAATTCTGTGCTACAAGAAAGCTACAACAAATTGACTTCCTGAAATGAAGTCGAAACAGAAACTGTTTTTCTATTTGTCTAATTAATGACTGTAAAAGACAAGACCCTGAGCATTTGTTGCATTGGAAGTTGAATTCCCACTTAAGATTTGTCCGTCTTACCTCTATTTCCCCGCTGGCATGTTTTATCGACTGGAAGTTTGAACTGATAATAGGTAAAACTTTGCTGAATATCTCTCATACCCGCGTTTTATGGACTCAAATCAGGTCCAAATTGATTCACATTTCGCTGCGAATATCAAGGAAGCGTTTAGTGTGGATGGAGGAAGTAATTAACTCGCCATAACTAAATAATTTTCACACCACGACAGCGAGCCGTGTCAGCTTCAGCAGCGCTGGTTGACTTTTGTCCCGAACTCACAGGTTACCATGGAAACAAAGCGTTCGTCTGTCTTTGTTGCGCGCCAAAAGATGACGGGCTCTGGGTACGAGATTGCCAATCAATCAATCAATTATTTCACTCATTCATAAATTACAATTTTATTGGAAACGTAACAAGGGCAACTGATTAGTGCTTGCTGTAATATTATTGCGTGTTGCTAGTTTTCTCCCAATAAGACCCGGCCACATGCTTGTGGAATAACTGGAATAAGAGAAACATCATAGCAATGCACACTCTTGTGCACACCACTGTTAGCATGTGATATATTTATATTAGTCAAATCACACTAGTGGGATATTGTCAATGCTGCGTTCTGATTGGTTGAGCTACTACTAGGCTATAAGTTATAGCCTACTAGTAGCGAAAAGTGTCGGATTTGAAAGCCAGAAAATGGCAAATGACCAGACCCAAAAACGTTTTTGGCTATACAAATTGATCTACAGTGTGATTTGACTAAAACAATTATTCCTCTCGCCCTCTCGGCCTCACGGGCTATTAACTCAGAGCCCACTCGGGCTCAAGGAATAATTGTTAATTATTTTCCGACTCATAAGGAGCATTATGCAGGCCCAATGCTCTTACAATTAAAATGATAAACTTATTTAGCGCCTATATTATCACTGTCAGTCTAGTTCGATTTCAACGTAAAGTATTTTTTTATATAATGAAATTAAAAATAAATAATAAACGTCAAGACTGAAATTTGATTTAAAATGAGTACCAACCCCTAATATTCAGCAAGGGCTGATTACTATTTCGTGTCACCCGTCTCCCATGTCCCAAAACTTTTATACGGGGATGCTCGGCCCAGATTCTGGACCCCTTACCCTTCTTTAAACCAATTTCAGAGCAAAAAAGGTACCCCTTTCTTATACCAAAGCCGAAAAAGGTACCCTTTCTTATACCAAGCCTGAAAAATCAGATTTGTGCTCTGTTAAAAAATAAACGGTTTTGCTCGCGCGTTGCGGTTGAAAAACGTGAAATACAGACCCTTTTTATACCAAAATTACAATTTTTCCTACTGTTTTTATACCCAGTCCAGTCTGGAAACCCTACCCCTTTTTTATACCCAGCCTGAAAACCCTACCCTTTCTTATACCTCCAGCCTGAAAACCCTACCCTTTCGGGCCGAGCGTCCCCGTTAGTCCAATATAGGGGGTACCCCCCCGGGAGCTAGAGCTTTCTTGTAAGGTAACATTAGAAGAAGTGGAACAAAGTAAACGTTTTAGTACGCACTTGCGTATTGGTAGCTATGCCCCTGGATTCCCAGCCCGCGATCCGTCCGGTCAGTCCTCCGCGGCCCCGACCGGTCCGCGCTTGTGGCGGAGGATCGCAGATCGACAAACAATCTCCCCCCGCCAGAAAAACATCCCAAACTATCATACTCTTTTTACGTCCCACATGGAACATAATTCATACTCTGTATGATGCCATGCTAGCGTAACGAAATAAAGATATATATATTTATTTATGTTACTGTATGTCAGTCCCTTTCCAAACTCTCCCTTTCTGGCCAAATCTGTTCTCTTTCTGGGTCGACCTCCTGTCGCTCGCGTTGCCATGGCGCTAGCGCCCAAGGTTGTATGACAGCGGTACCAAATATGGCAAACACGGTACCCCCCACGATGTACAAGGACGCAGCTATTAGGAAGACCGCTCGCCACTCATCAGCACTCTGCAACAAGCAAAATATGTTTCCAGGAAAGTTGAACTGAAGTTAGACTAGAAATAATCATGAATTAGTGAAGTCGTTCATTGTCATACTTGTGGGGTGCACTGTTTCAGCTTGCACTGACAAGACACGACAAACCGGTTTGCAAAACCTGTATGACCGCTAGAAATAATCATGAATTAGTGAACTGGGTTCCCTGTCATACTTGCGGGGTGCGCTGTTTCAGCTTGCACTGACGAGACACGACAAACCGGTTTGCAAAACCTGTATGACCGCTAGAAATAATCATGAATTAGTGAATTGGGTTCCCTGTCATACTTGCTTACTGACGAGTCACAGCAAACCGGTTAGCAAAACCTGTCTGACTACTCGTCTAGCAAAGACAGACAGACAAATAGAGAGACAGAACATTTATTTAGACGAGGTAAAAACATTCAGTTGATTACATGAAGATAATACATTGTTAAAATTAAAAAACAAATTAACAATATACTGTAATAGAAACTGTTTTACAAGTTTGCCGTGTGGGAGTCTGATTTAGATAGAAAAGTATCCACACCCTTCAAAAGACTACTGTTTAGTCTTTCGTGTATCTATAGGTAAATTGTTCCATAGTAAAGCTCCACTATAAGAGATTGATTTTTTGGCATAATTTGTGTGGGGCTTTGGGAGTAACAAGGTATTATCAGAGTTCCGAGTATTGTATATAGCTTTATGTTCAGTAAAAAGTGATTTTAGATAGCTAGGACAAGGTTCAGTGAGACTTTAAACATGACATGCAAACGAGGCAGAAATACTCAACGTAAGGCCAGGGGCGGATCCCGTGCAGGAATTTCCGAAAAAGCGAAAACATGGGACGAAAATTTTCACATTTCCTCCAGCAAATACAGTAAATGTATGGGGAAAAATCTTCCGGGAAAGGGGGGGGGGGGGGGGCCTCCTAAATCCTTCCCTGCGTACATTAGGATATCCGTACCCATTACCTTGGGGGACGCAATCGCAATAACTAACTCACAATATTTAATCGACATTAGCAATTAGGCATCCTAAATTGTCGATGGAAATGGATGCTTTCTGTGGCTCCCGTACTTTTTTCTGTACGACACAATGGCGGCTGAGTGAAGACAGTGAGGACTTTTTCAAACTATTTTTTCGGAGATATGATAGACTTACATGATGTTGAACAATATACCCCGTCAGGAGAGGGGACAATATGCCCGCCGATGTAGCCACGGTGTTTGTCAGACCGTGCAAAATTCCGGCATGCTGACCCGCAATATCCAGATGGCTTACAAAGAAACCACTGTATCCAAGCCCACCAGCGGCAGTAGCTAGTACCAGACATAAGATGGCTACGATCCAGTTGCTAGTGAAACCCAAAACGATCAAAAAGATGGCTTGGCCAAAGTAACCTACACGCACAAAACAACAATTTTACATTTCTGATTGATTTCGTAGTTTCGCCAATTCGAAACTACATGTAGCTCATGCCATCTGCAAAAATATGCATGTGTTTTGCTTGCAAGACATCTTTCGCGTGTGTTTCTAACGGAAACTGTGAGCTGTTTATTCGCTCTCGTGCGAGGGCTAATTCCAAGAATATATTACTAGCCTGCTAGCCGGCTCTCCTGTGGGTTTTTTCGGATATTTGATTTTTTGGCGCGGGGGATTCCCCGCGACACATTAACCGCGCGCCAAAAAAAAAAAAATATCCGAAAAAACACACAGGGGGAGCCAGCTAGCAGGCTAGACTATTACCTGCTGCAGTGAATAACTTGCGTAGCGCTGTTACGTTCAGGATTCGTGTCTTCAGCAGAGCGTCAGCCAGGACCGCAAACACATTGCATGATATGGCGAGAACAAGAAATGGTACGGCAGCTAGGAAACCACTCTGAAGAAGACGGAAGAATAGTAAATTTTTACATAGAATCAGACAACACGCACTAAAGCTGATATGATAACTTGTATGTAACCATCCTAGGGGTGTGCCCAATATTTCGAAATGTATCATGTAGACCCATTTCAACTAAAGGGCCAGTTTCTTCCGCGCAAGTCGCTGTCTCTCAATGGGTTTTGACACTTCAAAATTTGTCATTTACTGATTTTATTACTTTGGCTTTCAATCTGATGGTTCCCGGGAGCTACTGTTGATCTACTGGAGATGACAGACTGAACCATCTGATGGTTCTCCACGTTCACAAGGAGAAACCAGACACATCAACTTAGTTGCTGCTGCACTAACAAGTTTGAGGGCTACAAGCCCCTACAAGCAACTGTTTGGGAAGTTCACGGACACAGATAAGCCCTGGTAACTGTCATCAGCCGCGACACAGACATCAGTTTAGACGTAACGGAGAACTGCTCAGCTTTTATTAGGGCATTTTTTCACCCATTAGTCAAATCACACTATTGTCAATGTTGCGTTCCGATTGGTTGAGCTATTAGTAGGCTATAAGTTATAGCCTACTAGTAGCGAAAAGTGTCTTATTTGATAGGATGGGAAAATTGTGTGGTGAATCAGATCGACCCATGTAAAAGGATACGGGATCCGGAATCCAACTAAATTTGAGGTTTGGTATCCGGGATCCAGGGATCAATGGGTCGGGATCCGGGATCCACGGGTCGGGATCCGGGATCCAAAACTTCTGTGGATCCCTTTACATGAGCCGAATCAGATTTGTCTTAGCTCCTCTCGCAAAGAGAGGTGCGATCGAAAGCGAAGGAGCGGCTAAACTTAAGGCTGCGAAACTACCTGGTCGATGTGAAATCCAAGCCTGTGTTTCAGGTATGACGGTAGCTCCGTTAGTAAGGTATAGATGCACCAGGCCTCGCACCAGAACGTGAAGGCAAGTACCCACACCCGCTTGGAAGTCAGAATACTTCTCCACGGGGTGTCAGTGGCCTTTAAAGACAACAAAAGGTTATTATAATTCAGAATTTGACTAAGTGGCGTACTATATAATAACGCTTTATCACTTGAATAAATACAATGCTCAAGCGGTGAACAGCAAATTTGAAAGAAGCTGCCCCGTTCCGGCCAAGATTCATTGCGCGCTCGCTACGTT
The DNA here is from genome assembly GCA_033964015.1 of Scolanthus callimorphus. NCBI lineage: Eukaryota > Metazoa > Cnidaria > Anthozoa > Actiniaria > Edwardsiidae > Scolanthus > Scolanthus callimorphus. Next base: position 789,591 of record JAWWUD010000033.1, on the reverse strand, counting down.
TTCGCCGCGCTGTGGAGACCTCTCTCTGCTCGCGCTCCTACTAAATAGAGACGCCTAGGGACGAGGCAGTGAGAGAAGACCGCTAATTTTCTACTTATTGTCAAAATTTCAGCAATATTCAAATCTGGCGAAACACATGGCTTGGGACACAAGCCTAAGACGCGTGTAGTCAAGAAAGTTGTTCTACCCAAGAATAGTAGTCATGGACATTCAGGTGTTATGGGTGAGATTCCTGTGGTTAGGAGATATGACGTCACCCAAGAGCCTTCACTCAGCTCATCTTTCACCACAGGGAACCCGCTCATAATGCCAAGAACTAGGCCTCATCCCACTGACCAACACAATCTGTACACACACCGTTGTATCTATTTCCTTGAGCTTGGTCGTGATATAGTCCTTCTCGTCCTGCGCTAATAACCACCGATCCTCAGCTGGGGAATTTCTCACTAGTATCAACCAAGCGATGCTCCATATCAAGCCAACTGAACCTGCGGTGGTACAAGACATATTACGTGCGGAGTTTTCATGTCATCTGACAAAATGGACGTTATGGCACCCTTACCAGAGTCACTGACTGTCATGTCTTCGTGACTGACAAACCAAAACAAGATGCATTCTCGAACCCAGAGCTCCCCGGCTCGTAGCCTCGCGGGGGAGGCTCTGGTGACAGCCACTGACGCATGAGCGAGATTTAATACAGAGCCGCTGAGAGAAAGACCTTTCAGCGCATTCTCCAACGCTTAAAATCAGCCAATCAGCGACGGCCTTCAAATGGATGTCCCCAGAGCCTCCCCTGCGAGCAGTGCGAGCCGGGGAGCTCTGGGTACGAGAATGCATCTTGATGGCGGAATGAACAGACAAGTGGATTTTACATGCGCATACCACAGGAAGACCATAACACTGACAAGGGACCTAGTGGAGATCTTTGCTCACAGGCCACTTCTTCCGTTGGTAGACCTCTCACGGACATAGGACAGCCCCCCCCCCCCCCCCCCCCCCCACACACACACACCATTCATTGGACAACACCTTAAAGAGGGATATGAGCGCCACTACATAAAAAAAGCGAGGCGAAATTCAGAGGGGAACATCATCACCCATTTAGGAAATGAAAATTTAAACTTGAGCCTTCACTGTGGAAGCGGACTTAGTTTCCCAAGTATACCCCCTAACAATCTGAAAGGTTCGGAAAGTTTTTGTGATTGTCCCCCATTGCGGTCTATCTATATTTTGCTCTCTTGAAAACACTTGGTGTGCCGCCGTCGTATTTAACTTCTTCATATTTGACTTACCGAATATATAGAATACGGCCGGCCAGCCAAGATCCCTGGCTATAACGCCTGATAACGTCATGGAGAGGATTGTGCCAATGAATTGTCCTGAGTTTGGAGAAATAAATCAGTTCGGAAGTAACACGACATACATCAATACCTTATTTTACATAGGATTTTAGAATATACTCTCCTTGTATGGAAAACGTATGGAAAATGAGCACGGCCTTGTTTATTTTATTTACCCATTAGCTGAGATTTCCATGTTTGATGTACATGTCATTGTATTCTTTTGGTGCGCGTAATGGCGTGCAGGTAGCCACGCGCATTGGTAACGATTTACTTAGTAAAGGGAAAGACGAGAAACTCAAACAGTGATGTCTCTGGATCCAATAGGATACAATGTCCACAGAAATATAAGTAAATAAGGTAAAAAGCAGACAAAACAGGAGCCGAGAGATGTCAACGTTTCGGATTTTACTTTCAATCCTTCATCAGGGCGGCTACTAAAACCGTTAACCGTTAAGCAACGATTTACTTAATGACGCATGATACAAATAGAATGACAATGTCAACAGCAATGACAAAAACACTGACAACGTTCGTTATGGCAAAAGGAACGTCAGTGCGCTGACAGTCACATTGCTGTAGTCCAGTTACCAGAGCGGCCTTCTCTGCCGCGAGGTGACGAGCTACTGGGAGCTCTGGATACGAGAACAATTTCGTTCGTTATAAAAGAACAAACGCTTACCACAAACAGTAATGGCTAGTAGGCGGGAGCGCTCTAAAGGAGGGGCCCAATGACTCCAGAAGGTCATAATGGCTGGCCATGCTAAACCCTGTGCAGAGAACACGTTTACAGGTCAGTGGCGGGACAAGAAGGGGGGGTTCCATATTCAACGTCTTACGGCGAAACAATAAACCTAAGGTCTCTCATTCCACTACCTAATCTGTACATGGGGGACGTGATTAACTACAGAATTACCACAGTATAGTATGTTCACTGGACTCTTGGCTAGCCTGATCGCAGGCGTTGGAGAGTAGTTAGGTCAAGAAAGCCGAGGTCAACCTCGTTCCCAGGGTCTTCTGGGTAATTTTCAAGATTGCCTGAGTTTGCTTCCGCGTGGGCGCCATCTTGGATTTGTGACAAAATATGACAAATCAGGGGGAGGGGGTGGGAGGTACCAACCTCACACATCCCTACAATAATCCTTAGTGTGATTAATAGTCCCACGTGTGCCCTTGCAGCCAGCGGTATAAACAAGGTGAAAATGGAAGTCAAAAGTAGACTTAATCCCAAAAGGCTGGCGCCGCCATATATCTTGGCCAGGTACCCGCCGGGAAGCTGGGTGATGATATAGCCATAGAAGAACGATCCCAGAATTACGCCTGTGAATAAACAGGAAAGGGATAAAGTTTAACACTTGGTGCTGCACTACGCGCTTCTATAGCTCCTTGAATGTCCCTCCCGCAAATATACAGAGAGAGGCCTATGGATATGGTAAAATGGTGATGACCGTCGGAAACCCTGGAAACGAACCCTAAAAATAGCAGGGCAGAACATTTCTTAAACTTTTTTGTCTATCGTGGCTACCTCTTTATCTCCGTATGCAAATGCCCATTTCAAATCATGTGATATGTTGTCATCTTTTAAGAAATGTCTCCATATCGACGTGAAATGCCGAATAAATTTCAGAAAGACAAAGCGTTCTTCATCATGCAAATATTACAGCACAAGAATTGGAATAAAGAAAGGGCAATTTGCATACGTAGGCAAAGAGATATTGTTACATGGCCTTGAGGAAGGAACATCCCTTGCAATAATTACAAGATACCAAGGACGGCTAACCTTGGAAAAGAGAAGCAGTTGATAAATGTAGCACTTGATAAGTGTAAGTCAGAAACTTATAAGCTTTTGTTGTAATAACATTTGATTCAGATAAACGGCTTAGCTTAACCAACCTTGAATTCTGGTGTTCCACTTGAATTCCGCGTCTTCTTGAATCCACTTGCCATCATGATAGCGAGTAGAGTTGGACACCATTGCTACTAAAGCTACACTCAGATTCGCCCGTAAGGCAAAAGCATTAGCCATCCCAAGCGAGCACAGAACTGCGATGACATATCGCTTTGATAGGGAAAATATTTTGTCACTCCACGAATTATTGCTTGGTTGAGTTTCGCTCCCTTCCAAAAGTTGCTCATCGTAAACTGGAGGCCGAAAGTTTCCGAGAGCTAAACTAAAAGACTCTTCAGAATCCATACTTTCCTAGCGTAATGTTTCAGTCATTTAGTTTTAACCGGCAAATACAGGGCAACATGTTTCTGATTTTTCTCCGCTACCGAGCTAAGTTTATGTCTAGACGATGTGCCGTTTGATCTAAACATAATTGATATATATACACGAGTACTTCACCAACAGTTAGCCCGATACGGTAGTATAATGACGTCACAGCTTTTTTTTTTCTGTGCGAGAAAGTTAAACGAGATTTGTGAGAAATGTATTTCATAAAGGCTGGTTTCCATGAGGTCGTCTCAGTCGTATTAGTCGACCATGAACAATTGGAATTGGAACTCTCTTTTCCCTGGAGCCTCAGAACAAACGATAATCGGGACAGCCCGGGTCCATTTTAATCTGCAGAATCTGGTCCTTAGACGGAATGTGTGTTGATCAAATCTCGACATAAGGGCAGTTTTATCTGAAGACAGTACTATATTCTCACTTGGTCCCATTGTGCTTTATATAAGTTATGGGAAGGAGACCTGGCGGAGCTCAAGATGGCAACTGCAAAACGCGGGAGGGTGGGCGGGTGTAAGAACTGGCTTCTGGCCCCACCAGGCCTTAGGGATGAGCACAATGAGACAACTGCAAAATGAGGGTGGGTGGGTGGGTAAAAGAACTGGCTTTTGGCCCCACCAGGCCTAGGGATGAGCACAATGAGACCATTATGGAAGCTCTCTACCGTCATTCCTAAATGGAGGAATGCTCACCATGAATAATTTAACAATATTTTGATAATATTACTTCAAATTGACCTAAAAACATTCAAAATATCTGAACTATCAAGACTACTAGTCAGGATAAGGGTTAATACATCGTTTTAGTATATTTTTATAGTATATGCCTCGTTCTATTAAAGATTAATACTATTAAGGTACGTAATCAATAAAACGAGCTGTCCGAACCAGCGAATTCACTCATAGCGTAGTGGTTAGGGTTTGGGCATAGTAACTGGAAAGTTACAGGTTCCAACCCTGATGATTTTCATAATTCTTTTTTTCATTTCTGTAGGTGAGCGCTTGTTTAGAAAAAAATTCTAAGTGCCAGTGAGCATTCCTCGATTTAGGCGTGTGTCTCTCTACCAGGGACGCCATCTTGGCCCCGAGATCTCGAACAAAGTATGCTAATGAGTTGATAGCTTATATAAGCACTGCTGGGACCAAGTGAGAATAGTGGAATGATTTATAATTGATTTATAATTATAACTATAGCTGCTCTTGCGATGCCTCGGCTTACGCCTCAATGCGTTTACAGTAAAAAATATTCATGCAACATGATGGCCGTAGCTACAAATTTGTCTGGGGGGAGGGGGCAAGCCTTCCCTCTGACCCCCGCTCGCTACGGCCATGTATGAGAACTAGGCAAAACTCCATTGTTCTACGGCATCAAGGATTCGCACATAGAGTATGTCCTATTTAACAAAGAAAGTTGTCATGACTAGTAACATAATAAAAGTGAAAAATTGATAGATTTCGACTTGCTTGAGAAAGAAGGCAAAAAGTCTCTAGACCATCATCATCTTTATTTAATCACGGTTTAAAACATAATAACAAATAATTTATATCAACAGCAACAAATATACTTAATTAACTATATTATACTATATTGAATAATCAAAATTAAAGCCTGTTTCCATGAATGCCGTGTTGGAGTTGCAAGTTAACAGTTGACGAAAGTTGTATAGAGATTTTGCTTGCCTTACATGACTAGGCAGTTTGTTCCACTCCTCAAAAACTTTTTTTAGCATAGTAATGTTACTGATTTCTGTGTCTAAGCAGGGAAGTCTCACACTTCCCTGGTCTAAGCCAATGAAATTGCCAATATTTTCAAGTAGAAATTAATCGCATCCCAGCATGCGTTGCCGTTCAGGGATGTCTAGTTCTTATACGGACCACTACTTAAAAGAAGAAAAAAAAAACGATTTTCCTCTAAAAAAAGGTTACACGTCAGGTCAAGCAGTAGTACGGAAAGTATCCTCCATTTTCCAGTTTCATCCTCGGGATCGTAAACGACGCGCGCGGCGCGGGATTGCAAACGAGGCGCGCGGCGCTTTGCCGATCGCGCAACGCCTTGCCGGGTCCCCGAGGATTGACCGTGGATCCCTCGTTTTTTTTAACAAAAAATCAACCATGGTCGGAAAACGAAGGATAATTTTTGCACCACGGTTAAATTAGATAGAATAAATTAGAATATATTTCGTGTCTTGAAAAGCGCCACCATGCTTAACTTTCATAGGTGATTTTTTGGGCAAAGTTCTGTCAGTTGAGGAATGAGTTCGTTCCAGAATGCCATTCGATGTGCATGCAACTTAGTATGAACACTTGGCACCAGGTCCATATCCAGATATTCCTGCCTCTCGGCCGTGTAACGAGGCCAGGTCACCTGTTGTGGATAACTCTTGGGATCAGCTGGGATTCTGCAAAAACAATAATGGCACTCAAATTCGAATTGTGATGGGCATTCAATGAATTTTGTTTAAATATTATGTTGACCTGTGTTATTATTCAGCACATCGATGCACTCCTTAATATGGTCATTGGAATGGTGATAGCTGCCTTCTGTACATGAGATATATCCTGCGATATCCGTCAGCTGAGAGAAATTATGATGTGATGAGCGCATAACAAATACGCAAAAGTAACGTTTTTTCAGGGCTTTTTGTGCTATCGATGTGTTGAATAATAAAACCATTATCCTGCTCGATTTTGAAGAATATCGTCTGATTTAGCCAACTCGGGACTGCGTCCCTCATCGGCTAAGTATCAGATGATATTCTGCGCAATCACGCAGGATAATGGTTATTTTAATTTAATTAATTAATATTCTTCCTCGTGCTTCAAGAACAAGCCCTCCGTTTTCTCACAACAAAAAGGGTGACCTTTAGATTAAGCATGTGCTACTGAAAGTCCTCGATACTCTTTTGTTTTTCTTAGCTTTGAAACTCCATGGGAACACTTGCTACATAGGTCAGGAATAAAAAGATGTCACTACAGAACTCACCCATCTTTCACGAAGTCTCCCCACATTCGCATTACTAGTGAGCTGAGGCCTCGTTCCACATCAGTAAACCCATTGGTAATCTGAATATCATCACTAGATTTCCATGGAACACCAAAAACATAGGGAATCTCATCAAAATGGACCACACCTACTGACTCTGGACGCTTAGAGAAGGTTGACCAGTGAGAAAAATGATAAAAATATGTTGGAATACCAGCCTTTACATAACCATTAGCCATACGCACTGCAGGGGCAAAAAACCTGTAATCAGTTACTAGCTTTTGCCAGTTGTGCAAGACACTTTGAGGATCTTGTGGGTTTGCATGATTGGTGTACTGGAAAAAGATGGCTGATTTGACTGCAGCGCAGTCACCTTGTTTGGTAAAGTTTATGCTTAGAACAGATTTCTCAAACATTTCTCTTGATGGGGTGTCATTTGGCGATGGCATAACTCCATGCCAGTGGAATCCACCCTCATTGTTATTCACACCGATTATGACAGCATCTAGTTTATGAATCTCTCCTTCAGCAATCATGACATCTGGATCTTTTACAAGGAAATGGCCATCAACAACTGGAACAGGGAAAATACCACCAAGATATAAATAGTCGGCAGGACCTTGAGCATCCAATATGTCTTGCATTCCTTTACTACGCAGGCAGGCAAGGGCTTCCTTGTTGTCATGGCAACCAAGCCTATCCAGATAGACTCTAGTTCTGTTAAAGGGATAGAAGCCGTAGGTCTCTGTGGCACTTTCCAGGATGGCTCGTTTAAAGAGGCCTTTAGTAAGGGGGGATAGGGACAGCAGCATGACACTTGCACCCCCTGCACTTTCACCAAATATGGTAATCTCTTGCGGGTTTCCTCCAAAACAGGCAATGTGTTGGTGAACCCATTTGAGGGCCAGAACTTGATCTAGCATAGCGTAGTTACCAGTAATGTCAGTGCCAGCAACATGAAGAAACCCAAACAAACCCAGTCTATAACTCATGGTTACCACTATGACATCATTATTGGTTGCTAAAGGTGCACCGTCATACATGTTACCTGAGCCACGGTAGAATCCTCCTCCATGAATAAAAAACATGACAGGTAGCTTGTGTATGGCTTTTATCTTGGCAGGCCTGAACACATTGAGAAAGAGGCAGTCCTCACTGAAGGCATCTGAAAAATAACAACTCATAATATTACTAATAATATTACCCATGCTAATAACAAAGACATGACTGATCCAAACTGTCACAATAGTTGATTGACTTTTACTTAGTAGTTAGGTCGCATACACTGGGTCCAAATATGGCAGCAAATAGTTGAATAACTTTTTTTCTCGACTGTCTAGCCTGATGTTCAAGTGGAAATGCTCTCGAAAGTGAATAAAAATGAATCCGTATACATATCGTTTTAGTGTGGACGGTCGAATCCAGATAAAAATGAAAAGGATAACGTCAACTGTGTACCATTAATTTGAGACTGTCCCTGCACATGCCAACATCAAATAAAAACTGATCGCTTTTTGTGTAGCTAAATTTTCCAAATCTCCCGTCCACACTAACACGCTGCGAATCTGTATAAGTTTGAAAACAAATACTTTTGAAAATGCGTTAGTGTGGACAGGGCCTAAGTTGTGTTCACACTTGCAACAATGAGTGTATTATTGCAAATCATATGTCCAACAAAACAACACATTGACCTAAGAAGATCGAGAAGAAACTAAAAAACAAGAATTCTTCTCGTGTCTTTGGTCAAGCGTGTTGCTGTGTAAACCAGACTTTATCTCACCTCTCTTTGAATGCACCGCCGCCATAGGGGGCATAACTTGCCCATATACACATCTAGCACCATGTTTAGTCCCGTCTCTCACTCCTTCCCAAGGCTTTGTCGGTACTGGAGCAGCAAACCTGAGATTCCCAATTGGTGGTTCAGCATAAGGAATTCCAAGGAACGCTTCTGCATCCCGGTTTACCCCTGGGACAGATCCGATTTTACCGCGTATCTTGCCTACTGACAGGTGAAGCACAGTTGTTTTGCTGTTCGAACTATGTTTACCTCTCACTCTAGAGGTACTAAGAGAAAGGAAAAGGATGAATGATAGTCCAGCAGATATTACAAAATGCCCCAGCATCGCCGATCTCGAGAAATTCTGTCCGAAAATTCGATCTCCAAAACCAGAGAGGATGTCTCATAGAAAGTCCTTCGGCGGTAGTCGATGGTTGTCACGATTCACTTGTCCCCAGTTCTCGACAACATGTCGCAGGGTGCCCAAGCAAACTTTAAAACATTGTGTAGAATTGTTAGTTGAAATCAACCATGATTTGAATAATAATCGAAACAACCTGCCAAGCTTGGATTCTCTACCAGTTTATAAAAGAAAACAGCTTCAAAGTTGCCAATCGCGTGATTTTGCCATTGTGTATTCCAATTGTCACGCAACAATGTTTGGCCGTTGAATGCGCATGTGAAAAATACCACAAATCTCAAAAGGCGCTGGTCACGCAAACACGCTGACAACAGTACAAATAGAACGTCAATTTTTGGCTGAGGCCACAGGCTCCCCAGGATCATCATCGAGCGAACTCCAGAGTTGCATGATAGTTTGCAGTTTTCTTGTATCGCTGTGCTGTGTGAAGTTTGACTGAGTTCGATGAGCGCTAAAATGAAAAGTACGCCAACGAAAAAAATAAAATGAAAAATGCCCTTATCTAGTCCATTAGTACCTAAATAAACCACTACTAGCATTTATTCGGTCAGAAATGCACTTGTAAGCGAGTTTTAGCCAATTTATTGTCACCTCTTACTCTTACTATATGTTCTATGCACGATGCTAATTTGTCATTTTCGCATTCAAATGAAAATGGGGAACATAGGACACCTAAGGATATAAACATTGTTCCCCATAATAAATTGTCTTTTAAGGCAGGCCACCTTTAAATGTAACTGTGATAGAAAGGTATCGTTTGTTACAAAGAAAACGTCTCACACGACCACGTGATGCTGGACACGATTAAAAGGTGTTCTATGTTCCCCATTTTCAATTGAACGTCAAAAAAGCAAAATTAGCATCGAGCCCCCTTAATTTTGTTTCCATGGCAGCCAGTACTGTCGATATCTTGAAGCTGACAAAATTAAGATAAGTTTGGTTACCTCAGCTTTTTTCCTTCATGAGATATTTGCAAAAGTGTTTTGACTCGCATATAAGCCCCAAGTCAAGCCTTAAACACACCTGGCGCGGGTTGTTCAAAGGTAGATTAAATTTAAACCAGGTTTAGTTCTGAACAAAACCATCGAGTCACCATGGTAATTAATCCTGGATTAGTGCTAAATCACTTTCGAGCAACCGGACCCTGAGAGCTATCATGCAACTCTGAAGTTCGCTCAATAATCCTAGGGAGCCTGTGCTGAGCTAGAAAAAAATTCAGATGTTCTCAATTTTTGGCAACAATACGGTCACCTGTCTGTAGCTCCCCGGCCCTAGACCCACTAAACATCACTCATAAACACCTGGAAACAACTGTCTCCGAAAGAGGGCAACATATTGAAAACCTCCCATCATAAGAATTGTTATGATGAAATAGCCAAAACGTTCATGATTTCAAACGAGCCAGAACTTCCCTTGGGGTTACTCCCTTATATAGGGGTGGGGATGCCCCTAACTAAAAGAACCAAATAGATTTGGTTGACACGAGAACGTTGTTAATCACAAGCTGAAGGCGAGGAGACAATCATCATTTGGTTAGAGCACTTTTTTACAACGTTTTGGACCAATCAGAGCGCGCGTTACATCGTAGCTATATTATAATAATGAATATGCCATCAATGATGCTTTATTTTCATATTCTGCTTTATTTTCATACTGAAAATGCCCTTTGTTTTCAAATGGTTATGTCTAGATTCCTTGCATGCTGCAGCAGCCTAGCCTGTCTGATACATCAAACGCCACGTTCCTGATGCGCAACTGAAAAACCTTATATGTTATGTTGAGTTCATAAACATGACTGCGATTTTCAATAATTCTGCGAACTGTAACTTTTAAAATTTCCAGTAGCCAAACAGCGCTCTGGCGTCAGTTAAACAAAGTTTTAAACGACAATAATATGATTCATTAAAATTCTGGTCAATTTTCAAGATATTCAAGTAGCCTCAGGGGCAAATTAGATGGTAGCCAGCAACCAACCTAACATGTCGCACAGGGCTCGTATATAGATATAACATCTATGGGTCTTTTTAGACATTTTTCTGACGCCGAGTTCGGCAGTTGACGGAAATCCCAGAATATGAAAATGGCGTTAAGGACGGCTCGTGATAAAACACAGAACCCCCACCCCGACCAAGGAGCTGGCTCACCCTACCCATAATGCACTGCTTCGTCGTATTTTTTATGCCAACAAAAATGACGGCTTTGACAAAAGCTACTAAAAAAAATTGATCTATTTTTGACGTTTCCATACAAACGTACAAAGACTTTTTGAGTTTCAGCTAAAGATTCTGATCGTCTGAATCATTATTAATTCCAATGCATATGGTTTGGGTGACTCTGTCGCACCATTAACACTTCGGGGGATACCCACACCTTGGGTATTTAGCTTCTACGGCCATAGCCTCGTTCCAAGTCTCCTTTTGGCTGAGCGGCTTCTTCTTGTCGGTTAGTGACGTCACGGATTTGTTTGCATGTCCAAAAAGTGACACGGAGAGCTGACACAAGACGCCTGGGATGAGACTCCTTCTACTCCTCGCAAGAATGGCTGGACAAGAAGTCATTTCTCAAATATGTAGACCCTGAAGGGTCGCCACCTTGTTTTGCAGTTTGGCGATCTTTTCTTGCAGCCTCATCACTTTCCCCTGCATTCGCATCATCTCCTTGTCCACCAGCGCCACAGGTGTAGAAGCTCGTGATGTATTGCGTGACATACTACCATGTGTGACATTCACCTTATCCGTGATTGTCACGCAAGGTGGCGTTACAGATGTTGATGGTGGCGTGACCGATTTTGGTGTAACTGGTTTTGGTTTCTGTGTGACTGGTTTTGTAGCCGGTGTGGTCGTATTTGGTGGCGGAGTATTGTCTTTCGAGTTTTCTCCGTAAGGCTGTTACTGCTTTTCAAGCCTTTCCGTGGAGTAGGTTTAGGAGGGGTTTTTGTAAGCTTTCTTGGCGCAGGTTTCGGTTTGTCTGCTGTTGCTGAGAGTTTTCGTGGGACCGGTCTCGGCGGAGTGCTGTCAAGGCCTGTAGTAAGGTGTGTGCAGTCGGGCGAAATATTTCCTGAGGTCGGTTGCTCTCTTTTTTCTCCATAGGGAGTCTCTACCGCTGGTTTAGGATTATTATGATTATTTTTATCTCCGAATTTCTTTGGCAACTCCACCTCCTTGAGATCAGTTGGTTTCGTAGTCTTTTCCCTCATATTCGCAACACTTTTCTTTTGTGGGGATAACTTTTTAATATTCTCGTGATATCTCTTGTGTTTCTTTCGAAACTTGCTATCATTCACGCCTTCATTAATTTCGTCGGCGTACTGTTGAAATAACGGACGGAGGACTGGAGCGAGCAGGGTCCAGATATACAGCCACACGCATGCGCTACTTGACCCCATCTTAACCCAGACCGCTGGCCATGAGCGTGAGAGGTATAGCAAGCTCGGGTTGACTGTGTTGGGGCTGTACCAATTTGTTAATGTCATCATGACGTTTAATGAAGCCAAGAAAAGGATGAAATGGAAGAACGCGTAATTGTACGAGTCCTTGGGACTCGATGATGGGCTGAGGTCTTCTAGGTCTGATGATGTGGACCATTTGCCTGAAATAAATAATCCGAGTCACCCGAAATTCACTCTTTATTCAGACTGGAAATTATCGCTATAAGTTATTATATAGAATCCTATGATATCTCTTTTTTGTGTAAATTGAGGACGAGATATCATAGGATTCAAGTATATTCAAAGCGTTCAGTCGGTAGATTCCGCCGAAAATAGCACTCAAAAAGACGATATCGCCCTCGTCGCTGCGCGACTCGTGCGATATCGCTTTTTTCGTGCTATTTTCTTAGCGGAATCTAGCCTCCTGAAGCTTTAAATAATCCTATAGAATAGTATGATATCTCTTCTTTGTGTAATTTGAGGACGAGATATCATACGATTCAAGTATATTCAAAGCTTTCAGTCTGTAGATAGCACTCAAAAAGCAATATCGCCATCGTCGCTGCGCAACTCGTGCGATATCGCTTTTTTCGTGTTATTTTTTTAGCGGAATCTAACGACTGAAGATTTGAATAATCCTATAAAATGACGACAGGCTTTAACGAGAATCGAAGCCATGATCTCCGCGATACCGCGGGTGCGACGCTCCACAAACTGAGTTATGAAGCCAGACATGCGCGCGCACGGGTACTTGAAGCCCCGACAAGTACAGATATAACAAGTTGTTCGAACTGCGGTGTATGAATGGAAAGGATATGATCTAAGCGCGACCACTATAAATTAAAAGACCTGAAAAACGATTTCAGGCTTCAACGGGATTAGAACCCGTGACCGGCGATGCTGTGCAATGCTCTACCAACTGAACTATGACAAGATATGCTACTTGATAAAACGCAATAGACGATTCCAGCTATAATGCACGCGCGCGCTGCGTGTCGGTAATGTGGGACATTTGTCGAATAAAGTGTTAAAAAGCGCGCACTGCATTCTGGTAGTTGTGGGACACGGCTTGGGCATTTCTGAATAAAGAAGCTCGCGCGTGCGCTTATAGCTGGAATCGTCCATTCGTTACATATCACTTACTTAACTTTGAGGCGGACATTGCTGTAGAAAAACTTGCATAGATCAGCAAAATGAAGGTTAGCACGCCGCTGAAGACAGCTTGTAAGTTTATCCCTGTCGTTTCGTTGTATCCAGACACGAGTGTATCACGTGGGTTACACGTGTCATCTGGTTCATGTGAGAGCGCAGACCACGTGAGCAACATGCTGTACGACGTCACAACTGCCGCTTGGAGGAGACCTAAGGAGGAAGATTTCACTTAATGTATCAGTTGTATCCTATCTCGGCCAGAGATAGAAGAAGCAGGATGGAGAGTTGCGCGGAGAAGGGTATGTAATGCAACTTAGAGATCTAGACACGCATTACTACGGATGGTTTAAAGCAGATTTCGTATGACTGTGAAAAGTGCCGCGACAAAGTTTTTTTTTTAAATTATTTTTTTTATTTTTTGTCATTACAATATTCAAAGGACAAAGTTTTGCCGCGCTGCGACCGTGTCGCGACTACGCGATTTCATTCCGTGTCTACAGCAGACTAACAGACTTTTCACAGTCATACGAAATCTGCTCTATGTCTTACACTTACAGTTATTTATTGTCAACAACGATCTACCCCTCTTCTCTCTTCTCTCTTCCACGATGTTGTTTGGGGCAAATTAAACGTTATTTCAGCCCCAAAAACCAACAGTGTTATAAGTTAAGGGGGAAGCGTAAAGGCCCCCTCATAGAATTTCTTTAGTCACAGTGAGTAACATCGACACTGGTTCACGGTATTGCTGCAGCGCATGGCGTGATCCGTGGTTTTACAATCCACTAACCTGTGCCGGACTGAGCTCTTTGTACAGGCGGTAACAGAGATATGACAGTAGCGATAACACAGTGGACGAGGTTGAACGTGATGAAGAATCGGTTGGTCTTACAGCTTGGATGGTGAGCAAAGAGGATATAAAATAGCGCCACAGCAAGTATGGACAGGAAGTAAAGGAACATAGCAGATCCTACAAGAGCGAAATACCTAAATGGGATAAAAGAAAACGTAAGATTGTCTTTGGAGTTGTTGAAAAAGCCAACTCCCTTTTCATAAAGGCGCCGCCCCAAGGGAATCTAAGAGCTAATCGGGTTCTAGATTGCAGGCCTCTGGACTGATTCCAAGTTCACAAAAAAGCTGGATTCCGGATTCCAGAGTCCGGCTTCCAATAGATAGCTGGATTCCGATCCGTATTCGAAAGCTCACAAAAACATGGATATCGGATGATTCCCGCCGCGTGACGGTCAAACTCACCAGCTTCTAGCGATACATCTGTTCTGCGAAGACTCCATCTTGTTGACCCACGAGTCATTCCAACAATGTGCAAAGTCGATCAAAAGTAACAGTTGTATCAGAATAAAGAGAAACCCTCCAGCCAATCCCACGTACAACCAGAACACGTGAAAATGGCCGCGATGAGGGATGAAGAAACTCCCTGCGGTAAGCCCTGCAAATATGGGATCACAGAGAGGAGGTCAGGAGTTGATTACGTCCTCACGCAAAGCGCGCTTACCCCGAGCCTCTTCTCTCTGGTCGCCCCATGTAAGGTAATCCAAGCAGATCTTGTATTCCGGATTCCAGCACTTGTATTCCGGATTCCAACCTACTGGATTCCGGATTCCATACAAGTGGATTCCGGATTCCATAACTCTCAAAGAATCCGGATTCCTTATCTGAATAAATTCTTGGATTCCGGATTCTTAAGGCGTTTGGATTCTGGGTTCCTGCTATATGGATTCCATTCTACGGATTCCGGATTCCAAAGCTAACAAAAAGTCGGATTCCGGATTACCTTACATGGGGCGACTCTGAGGTAGTACAGTACGCTCTGATGGGGAGAACATTTCGCGTACCAGCACGGAGGGGCACAATATCAATGGCGATAGATATTGTGACCCTCCCTTCTTATCACCACCGCTGTCTCTCCTTCGTTACTACCACGGTTATTACTCCTTATTAATTAGCACATCGATGCACTGTCCAAATATGGTCATTGGAACGCCAATAGCTGTCTTCTGTACATGACAGCTATCCTGCGATATCCGTCTCTGAGGGAAATATGATGTTTTGAGCTCGTAAATAATACACAAAAGTCATGTTCTTCGGGGGTTTTTGTGCTATCGGTGTGCTGAATAATAAAACCATTATCCTGCTCGATTTTGCAGAATATCGTCTGATGTTAGCCAACTCGGGACTTCGTCCCTCGTCGGCTAAGTATCAGACGATAATCTGCGCAATCTCGCAGGATAATGGTTAATTATCACCACAAATGCTACCAATAACAAATTTGTACAAACAACATCTTGGCCCATTTTCCGTCATTTATCCACTCCCCTTAATAGCTGGGGTAAACTTGGGGTCGAAATTGTGCTGCGCTAGTGGTACCCTTGGCGAACTTTTGAGGGGCGGAGGAAAGGACAGAATGAGCCAACTAATTTGAATTTTGTTAGGAGAAAAATATTCAACTTTAAATGTATGTTCTGGTCGTCATGATCACTGATGGCGCGGCGTTATCTATCAAAGGCCCAGATTGATCATGTGCTATGTCAGATTGAAGTCCGCAATGGCCTACCTGGAAATGAATTTGAGTTTATAACGACGCGCGATGCCCCTTTTAGAAACTTACCTACAATTAACAGAATCTTGATATACCAGAAACCATTATGGAATTTGGCTCTACACTCGTCTTCCGTCTCTATCCCGATTACCACTAGAGACATGATGAAATAAAACACACTCATAGCGAAACAGACGCGATAAACTGCCGAGTACCCGCCAGGTTATCACAAGACTCGGGCTTTAAAAGTTCTGTACAAAATCCTGGTATTCTATCCAGCCGTTGGCGAAGGTTTGGTACTAAAGATACGAAACAGATGATTGTCCCTGTAAATAAAAAATCGTATAGTTGATACGTGTGACGGTCGAACGCTTGAAGCCACAAATCGCACAGCAGCAGCAACAGCAGTCTTCGCGCCAAAAACAGTTCGTGTTTTCAACATCTTTAGTTAGTGACTCGATATCTCGTCCAGGCAGCCTTGGCGGAATTGCTTTGCGATTTGAAGAAGACATCTTCGATATTTTTCTGTATAGAAAGTGCGAACTATTTTAAGGGGTAGTCTAATTCGAAGAGCATGATGGTCGGACAGCAACATGGCCCAAAATACCCTTATTTGCTCTCTGAATCTAGCGTCAAATTTATTGAAACCTCTCAGAAATGTGGCCTGCAAGCGCGAAAGCATAACATTAGAAATTCATTATCTATGGTAGTCTTTTTCTATCAAGGTTTTAAGGAGACCAGTTTGAAACTTTCTTGTGAATTTTAATTCACTCTCTGTAACACCTGTTGATAGCAGGTACCTTAGGCGTTTCGGTGGCAACCCATGTCACGCAACACGGTGGGCTAAAACGCAGTCTAAATCGGTGCTTTTTTAATAACTTTTGACAACTCTGCCAAGCCACCCTCATATTTCGCACATCAACAGAACTCGTGAAAAAGAAAATAAATAATTTTGAAATTGTCAAATTAACAGTTTTTGGTGGGGAAATGACGTCAGTAGAATTCCGCTGCATTTAAGTGGATGGTTCTATGAAAAATTAGTTAACGGCAAGTGAAGGATTACGTTGTTTTATTAAGAAAACCGAAAAGATCACCAAGTTTGAGTTTTGCGCCCAATTAATGCAATTGATGTCACAGAGACAAGGCCTAAGTGTCGAATGCGACATTTTCCGTTTTTACTAGGCGCCAACAATTAATAATTTGCGGGCTAATGTAATTAGGGAACATGACTCTGTATGCGTAGATTATTAAAACGATTTCTTTGTATATGCATTACTATACAATTATGGATTACAATCAGCATTTAAAATGACGATTTGAGAGCACTCATGGTGGTTAATTTTAAAATTTGAATATCAATATTTGTGGCCTTACACATGCATTGAAATCGCTATATTCATATGGAACGTTATATAGAAATATGTATTTACATATTAACAAGAGAAAAACATTGTATAGAACGTAAGTTATGCGATTGGAATATAGGTAAGAGCTGGAAATTAAAGAGCCCCATGCATTCCGTCACTCCTTTGTTTTTGTTTATATCGAAATTAGAATAAAAATTACGTGCAGAAATCAGAAATAACCATCCATAAACAAAATATAATATTACGTTTACTGAATAAACCCAAAAATATTGCACAGTATTCTCTAAATAAGCCGATGGAAATGGATTCTTTCTCTTACTCTCTATTCTCCTAGGCGTACAAAATGGCGGCTTAGTGGGGCTCTTTAATGTCGTCAACAAAGCGTACCGTCGATTTTTAAGGTTTACAATCTACACACGATTCGATCATTCTTATAGAGCGCTTAATGTCGCGCCGATTGTTTCTTGAGCCATGACTTTTATAAAAAGTCGCCAAAACATAATTTTAGGCGCAATGTTCTGTCAATACTACCTGATAAATCAGTGAAGCAAATGTATACCTGTAAACAAGGATGATATTCAAGTTTGATTCAAAGCTTGAAATTGCGACTAACTGGCCGTTAATTCAAGATTCTTGTTTTGGCGAACGACTCACCCGGTTGGTGACCTAATAACTTCTTGAGTACAATACACAAAACTGGCGACCAAAATTATATGTTGGCGACAAAGTTTTATGGTCGCCTCTCGACGAGGTTGATAAAAATGTCAATCCTAGTCTTGAGGGAAAGTATCTCCCTTTTCTTGGTTAAAACTTTCCAAGAGCTTTCTCCTTTTAGATTACAACGCGAACTCCGCTCCGTTTGCCTTTACGATTGAATGTTCCAAACAGGTAATGTCAAAATCTGGATTCAATCAGTGCTTTTTAGAGGTTTTTGGTACGTTGAGTAGAATCCCTGAGTCCCAGGGAAACCGTAGTGAGTAGTATAAAAAACTAGCGCTTGCTGTCCAAAAACCTGACTCTCATCCGCTACGCTGGAGTACGTTGCACTTGCTACACCCGCGTCTGAACGTCACTGGGTGGGAAGTTCTTGATCACGGGCCAATCAAAACGAAGCTTTCATTTCCCTCCAGCAACTATCGGCTAATAAGAATTAAGCTTATATTTCGCGTCGATTCAAGCCAGTGATGGCTTTCTAGAGGGAATTTTCTCCACTGTTATTCGAAAGAAATCACTCAACAAACCGTTAGAATATGGATATATCTTCGCCCCGTCATCTGGGCATTGGACGTCGACCTGGAGGAACACTTGACCCCGTGACCTTGATCAGACGCGAGGATAGGAAGTGACAAAAAACTCTACCGTAGCGAATGAAAATCAGACAATCTGTCCCATTGCTCCTAAATCATTTATCTCCTCCCGTACAAGAGTCAAACGACCCGTTAACTACGAGCGCACTACTTTAGTTTGCAATCCCGCATATCCACCCCATTCTTTCCCGCTTGACAATCGCTTTCGAGACAGGATGTCCAATGAGTTGCACCCTTTCACGCTATGGCTACTATAATATAGCAAGACTTGTACTGAGAGCTGGTACATGACACTCCCAATGGTATCAGCTAAACCCTTGCTGCCCTGCCGAGTTACTCATACTAGACTGCTGAGGGAAGTACACGCCTGTCCCCGGCCCTGCCCTCCTGGCCAACTAGAAGATCTAGACGCTCCTACAGAAGGCAAACCCTGGCTGCCATAGCCTCCTGATATAGCACCAAAAGGGTCATCTGGAGGCATGAAACGCGGCTGAGTATACCCATAAGCAGCATTAGTTCCAGGGTAAAAGCCTTTAGGAGCCCCAGCAGAGCTCGAATATGGCTGGGTGTAACCCGGGTAAGACCCTGATGCAAATGGAGAGGCCGGTACTGATGATCCAGTTTGGTTGTACGAAGGCGACTGGGGGGTCTGACTGAATGCAGAAGTCTCTCTGTTCGAAATACTGTGATTGTAACCTCCTGTGAATTGTCTAGTGTTCATTGCTTGATTATATGATGGTGGTACCCCTCTTGGGGAGACCGCAAAGCTCCCAGTAGCGGGGTTAGTAGCACTGAAGTCTGTTTGATTATAGTTGAAGTAGTTTCCGTAATGTGAACTTTGACCGTAAGAAGAGAACGCACCATAGCGTGTGTCGGATGGGACCCTAGAGAGGGGGCTAGAGGGCACGCCCATTTTGGACGAGGGGGAAGGGTATCCCATCGGATAATGCCCATCTGTTGGCGTTGCAGTTGGACTAAAGGATCCGCGGTAGGTATCGGGTCTTAATGGCAACCGGCGGTCCGGAGATGTGGGACTAAATGCGCCATATGCGTCTGGGGGTCTATTCGAGCTGCTGTAGCCCTCGGAGGTGGAGAAGGACGATCCTAATGCTCCAAACCCTAGCGAGTCTAACAACGGATCGATCTTGTCTGACTTGGGCGAGGTGACATGAGGTTTCCCAGTAGGAGAGGGAAGGCATGGCTTTTCTTTTTCTCGATCCTTCTCCTCCTTTGGTTGGGTTTGGAGAAGCCTGACTGGTCAGACTTGACGTCCTCTTCAATCTCTGCGCCTTCTAATTTCGGTTTTTTAGTCGGTGACATAGAGGCATCACTAAGAGATCCATTTTCATTGTCATCCTTTTCCTTTCCTGTGATCTGGTTGTCTTTATCCTCTCTCTTTTCCTCTTTACCACTTTCATTCCCGACCTCTTCCTCATCCTCGTCCTCTATTCGGTAATGCCGACGCAGATAAACATGCCGCTCGGGTCTCTTCGGCTGCTCGTCGTCACTCCCATCGTACTCGTATTCACTCGTCTTAGAATCGGAATCACTTATAGAATCCAGGTCTTGGAGACGACGGGATTTTCGCTGGATTTGCTGTTGGTTTTGATGATTTGAGCGTTCTGCTCCCAAACCGTAGAATTTGTCGACCGCAAAGGCAGGTTTTCCTGTTGGATGTCCGTTCATTTCTTCCTGAAAGTAACTCAGCCGTTTCTTATCTCTCTGGACAGCATCATCGATTTCTTCATCAAATTCCTTGAATGTGTAGTCGACTGTTTTCCGAGAGCGCCCCGAACGTCGGATCTGAGCTTCGACTGCCTCGTCTTCGCTTTCACCCTGTTGGAGAAGAGAAAACGGAGTTCATAAATTAGTTACGAAGCCTAGTTTGGATAACAGCTCTACCGCAGCTTGTTTGCAAGGTCCGTGTAAACACTCGTGTAAGTTTTGCACAGTGAACAGAAATCGCGCCGATGTGTAAAAAGGTTATCTCTGACGGTTTTTTTCCACGGCCTAGCATGCATGTACAAGAAGTCCAGTTATGAACATTTACTTTATCTATCAATACCAAAAGGGGTCTTAACAATCCCGTCTTTTTTACTACCATTTTCGTTCAACCCTGAAGCTTGACGATTTTTTCGCGTAGGTTTACGTTTTAAACGTGCACGTTTTGTCGAGAAGTTGTCGCGTTTCTCGCTCGCTGATTGGCTGCTGTTATGATCGTTATTTTTAAGCCAATCAGCGAGCGAGAAACGCGACTACTTCTCGACAAAACGTGCACGCTAGAGAAACGTAAACCTACGCGAAAAAATTGTCAAGCTTCAGGGTTGAAAGCAAACTTTCACTTTCGAGTGAACAGCATCAGATTTTCCAGACACTCATCATAGCACAACAAAAATAATTCCCGGGTCTGTCAGCACCCAGGTATTTGGGGTCACGTTGTAAGGTGGCCCGAAAAAAAAAAAGAAGAATTTTCGGGCTCCATAAAGTGAGAAAACTGAAACTGTATCGTACCCTTCTAGTTTCTATTCAGCTTGTCTCGATTTAGTTCGACTGCAGGTCAAATAGTCAATGGAAAACAACAGAAAACTGCCGATCATTTAGCAACAGCGATGAAATAAATCTCACACTTTACCATATACCACACCCTCAAGTTGAAACAAACATGAAGGTACATCAAGAGTACATAAATAAGAGTGTACAACATGATAATAGGGCGTGAGAGAACCTTTAGACAGACCTAGTTATTTTTAGATTGGTACTTAGTCTTCTTTATACATCCCCTAAGGTCACGCACAGAGAGCAACAAAGGCAGAAAACAATAGGCCTTATTAAAGAATAAAGTTTTGCAAGAGCGTGCGCATCGGTTGAGCGGTTGTAAATACCGAAGTTTTAATGAGCTCCTGATCAAATGAATTTGATTGGCTAAAAAAACAATAGCTTTACAATTTAGCGAGAAACACAGTTCTAAAAATAACTAGATCTGTGCAAAGGATCTCTCACAAATACCATGTCGGAGTTGTTCACTCTTATTTATGTACTCTTGGGTACATAATCTTACCTGCAGAATATTGGACAAGTTGATACCATGCTTGCACAACCTAAGAAACCATCTCAAGGTTAGTGTGTTTTCGAGGATAATGCAGCCAAGTCACTTACTCATTCATATTTTGAGTGTCTGCTCATAATTTATCTTACAGGCTAGGAACAAGATCTGGCAGAATTGCTGGAAATCTGAAAATGGCAAATAACGTGTTGCTAATACTGGTATATGGAAAATGTACTGGGTACTGGAAAATACCAGGTAAGGAGACAAGATGGGGCAGTATTTTGGCCAGTAATTTGTGGAAAAGAAATGCCAGGCAGCTCAATTGTTCTGTCAGCTACACAATAATAACAATTTCAACTGAGGAAAAATATCTAACAACAACTCTAAGAACAGGGGCACTTGAGGATCCAGTAAATCATGTTTTTTTTTTACATTTCCGTTTCCATGAAAACCTCACAACAGAAATCTTCAAACATGGAAAACACAGAAACAAAAAACACCTTGGCTTCTCCCTTGGGGTACTAGCACGGGGAGATTATTAGACAAGTCATAGAGACCTGGGGGAGGGTGGGTAAGTCACCAGTACAACCAGTCCTCAGGCACACACCTCTTTGCCTGCCGAGCACGTAGTCTTTGTCTCTGCACCAAGCGATCCCTTTTCTCCTTTAGTCTCTCTAGCAGCACCAGCTGGACAACAACAACACATAAATATATAGACATATCACAACAACACATAAATATAGACGACATATCATGACAACACATAAATATATAGACATATCATGACAACACATCAATATTTAACAATTAGTCGCCGAAGGTGACGTCAGCGATTATCGGCGAATTATCGACTATTCGCCAATATTTACGGAGCCTGAGGCGACTAATTGTTTTGGTATAATTACTCAAGCGATGCTAAATATTTTTGACAAAAAAAATCGGATTTAGGGGTATTTTTTTAGTTTATCGTAATAAACTGCACACACGATCCCAAATGCTTTCAATGTTATATTCACCTACAGGTGAATAAAGCAAAATATTCCGAACGTCTTGACCAATCAGTGCGCGGAATCGCTTGAGTAATTAGACATATCACAACAACATAAATATATAGACATATCAACAACAACACATAAATATATAGACATATCATGACAACACATAAATATATAGACATATCATGACAACACTTGAACAAATTGTGACTTTGATGTGCTTATTAGGGGTGGTAGGGGAGGCAACAGAGCTGAAATGACCAAAAAATGAAAATGTTTCTATCATCAAACACATAATTCCAAATTTTGAAGACATTTGAAGAATATGAGTTTTAGATATGATTGAACAAAGTTTGCATAATTCCTGATGAAAGTATGAATTCTCCCATAAAATGGTACAGAAACCAAAGTTTAAAGCCTAATATCTCAAAGACAGATCCATTAGAAAAAAGGCATTTTTGATATTTTGTTTTTAATCAGACAAGGGGTCTGTATGCAAAAGATCAAGCTTATCTGAGTTAACCTGACCTTACTATTTGAAATTTAGTGATTTTAGCAGGTCATTTCCACTCTGTCAGGGAGACTTTTTTTTGAGGAAATATGGTAACCTATATATTTTTTATACACCATCACACTTTTGAGCCCTGAATACTGTTAAGTACTATGTAAGGTTGTCTGTTGGTGTTTGGAGTCTGAATTGCTTTTTACAGTTTACATATCCACTAATTAACAATAACAGCAAAAACAAAACATCAAAATGCTTGGACCAGTAATAAGGGAACAATATTTAAATTACCTGCTGACAGAATGGACAGAACCAGTCCCCTTGTGGTATCGTCATGAGAGGTGGACGGAGACAAGCTGTGTGGTATGCAGCATCACATTTATCGCACAGCAAAATCTGTACAGCAAAATATAATGTTAAATATCTATTATGAAATGACCAGAGCATCACTAAGGTCTAGGGGGCATTAAATCAGAGTCATGAAAAAAAAATCAATTTCATTAAACTGTCTCAATGTGGCATGTGTAAAATGTAGCACTATATGAATTACTACATTATTATTATTATGCTATTATTATTATTATTACAAATATCTATAATTCCAAAGAATTCAACGTGGTTTGGTGTTTCCCTTGGATGATTAAAATAATCAGTCCTTTCTTTGATTGTGCGTTTCCAAAAAATATCCATACCCCCCCCACGGAAGGGTGTTGAGAAATGACCCCCCTCCCCTCTGGAATTTCCGAAGAAAAATACAGTGTTTGTATGGAAAAGATCAGGTAAATTGACCCCCCCACCCCTCTGGAATTTCCAATCCCTTCCGTAGGGGGGTATGGATATTTTTTGGAAACACACATTACAGCTCCTTTCAGGTAAAAGTATTAAGTACCCATCTAACAATTTGATGTCCTGTACGTTTTCTTTAGCCATGCCTGCTTTCCTCTTTTTACAATGTGATAAGGGCCTTAAAAACTAGCAATAATTCTTTCTGAACAATTTCCTTGGCATAACATTTCTTTTAACATTAATCAGAAAATCAAGGCCATAAGGCCTGAAACACACAACACCAAATGAGTGCAGGAAAAGGTTGAGAAAGGTAGAGAAATACATGTACACTACTCACTGAATCTGGATGAACATTGGAGAAACATCTTGCACAAGGGTTGTCATCATCCAAATCTTCATCATTCTTTTTTGATTTTCTACCTAAATATTTCCAGAACAGCAAAAATACAAGTATGAAACTTAGGTTGTATATCCAAAAAACATATTCAGAATTGAAGTACAGTAGTGATACCTTTCTTCTTGGATTTATTCTCCTTAGCCTCCTTTTTCTTTTCTTCCTCTCTCTTGGCAAGTACAATATCTTTGGGATTGGTTATTGACTTTATTTCAAGTGCTTCAATGACATCCACTAATTCCTCCAGATCTCTACAGGAAATATGTTCACACAATTAAGATACAGAAGATCCCTACCCCATGACAGAAGGACAGCACATGAGTCATTTACACTTTTCACTGACACAAACAAGAAAGATGAATTAAGGTTGAAAAGTAAATTAAAATCTTGGCCATGCTGCTCAGTAAATTACATCTGGGGTAATAAGAAGAACATTTTCTAGTGCACTTACGAAGCCAAAAGTTTCCATGACTCAGATTCTACTTCATCCTCCTCTGTAGAGTACAAACGGACACCCCCATGTTCATCTATGTGCAGCCAGTATATCAGCCCTTCCAGATCACGCCCAAATGGCCGTAGACGCAGGTCTTCTGCTTCATAATTCTTGTTAATGTTTTCTTTGACTTTACTGTGGTTGTCAAACTGGCACTCCAGGCACATCTAAGTTGCATATGAAAAGAGTGATAGACATATTTTATTCACAAAGATCCAAATTCAAATGTATATAGCTTAATGCCATTGTGTACTAAAGAAGAAAGCCAAATGCAGATGTACAAAGATTTTGATCTTATTTGTCAGAATATTCTGTACGACTGGATGGCTAAAGTTAACTAATATATCACTGTGGCAGTAGCAAATTTTCAAAGAGAAGTTCTCTTTGCTTGCTATTGTTATTACCACATTGATAATTCCAATGAATAAACGCATACATAGCTATTTCTAACCTTAAACAGCTCGAGCTTGGATGTTATTTTTAGCTCATCATAACCAAAGTTTTCCAGATCCCAGGAACATGGTGCATTATACTCCTTAGCAACCTACAGTATACAAATAGCATCAGATCAGATGTCTGATGTCATCAGATGTCTGTGATAACATAGTGTCTTGTCTGCGATAAGCCATGTCTTCTGTAGCAAGTAAGTTGTGAGATATCGCTTTTCTGCAACTTGGAAACACAACACTCATTTTATTGTTGTGGGTAGCAATTTATAATGCTAGCTATGCCAAGCAAAATGGGCCCTTATACAGAATTTCATACTAAGGAGAAAAATGCAAGAAAGTTCAGAATTCCCAAACGATTCCTTACTACTCTTCCCAGTAGACCGTTACACCTCCCGGTTTTCAGCCTGCCAGCGGCTGTCTAAAATTGATCGCGTGATCACTTTTTTTGTACCACGTGATAAGTTGCTTATGTACCATGTGATCAATGTTTGTGGGCATAAACTTGAGAGTTCATTGTTTTTCTGCATTCCAACGAAGTCTGCGCCCAAAACGGTTGATCACGTGGTACATAAGCAACCCATCGCGTGGTACAAAAAAGTTGTTTACGCGATCAATTTTAGACTGCTGCCGGCATGTAGAAAAATCGAGAGGTGTAACGGTCTACTGAGAAGAGTAGTATGAATTTTAAAAAATAAGAGTGCTAAATCTCTTCTTTCCTGTGCTGTAATGTACAGGACCCAGCATTGGAGCCATATTATGGTTGCCAATGGCAACTAGATTTAGGGTTTGGTGACCAAAAAGTTCAACCTCGTCACCAAATGGCGACTTTCCAGTCTGTAGGTTTCTCAAAAATGCCTTCTCAAAATTGGCCGTCAACAGCATTTATTTGAGAGAAAAAGATGGCGACCAGATTTCAATTATGTAGACCAAACATCACTAAATGGTGGCTACAATTTTTTAATTTAGGTGCCAAAGGCACCTCTTGAAAAATGTTAATGTTGGGCCCAGAAGTAGCTACCTTAAACTTTTCAAAATTTGACAAAATACTATATTATAAGGTCAGTTTTTGCATGGTGGGTACCATGTAACACTCAATCAATACAATATAGTGATAACAGAACTAAAATTATTATGTATATATTAAAAGTCAAGCAAAAATCAGTTACAGTTTTGTCTTAACCATAAGCAAATTTTAAATATTCTGTGTCTTTGAAAGGCTCTTGTGAGATATTGGCTGCATCACACAAAAATAAGCATGGACAACATGATTATAGAATTGTCTTTCTCAGTAAATTTAGGGTTTATAGTAAATCTAAAAAAATCTAAAAATAGGAACACAAAGAAAAACAAATGTCATACCTTAAGTAGTGCCTTTTCCCATTTATCAGGTCGGAATGACTTGGTCAATTTGGACAACAATTTTTTATGGAGAAATTCAAGCTGACGGAAATTTTCTGCAAAAAAATATAATAATAATAGTAAGTCTTCAATTAATAACAAAAGAAGGCAGTTGACTTTTGAAAGGAGATGTTAAATGTTCCTGCCCCCTCTTTAATGTCTTATTTGTCTCCATTTTAATTAAAAAAATAAAACACAGGTATCCCTTAGTTTTATGTTAGATGAAAATATTAACATAATGGATCATATTTAGTAACACGCTTGAAGCAATCAATTTTGAAAACTTTTTATGGAATTTTTTAGCGTTGTACACTAGAACAGCATCCGGACAATAAAGCAGACTTTGAATAAAACTTTTCGTATCCGAGAATTCATTCTGCATTCACTTCAAATGCGCCAAGTTTGAAATTTCTTTTACGAAAACACCTCCCGATCGAAAAAGTGAAGACCTACAAAAGTTCTCGCGATATAAAAACAAATATCACGCTTCAAAAGCTGGTAAAATTGCAGAATATATGGCTGAAGAAGTAGCTAATACTGTATAGTTAATTTAGAGGAAGAAGTTAGAGCTCTTTAGTTTGTCGATCAATGGCCCAGCTGTCAGCAGTAAGAAGAAAGCTTGAGCATCAAACACAAAACGAACAAGAAAACTACAGCATTTTACACGAAATAACTGGCCAGATCACGGAGAAAACATGAAGACATGAACGTTTATCAACAAAATAAGATCGCTGGTACATTTGGAAGCTTTTTCTTTTAAGAAAAGTAATAAATAATCGACTGTTTTCTATGGACAGAGTTAGGGAAGCTGCTTACCGTTGCGGCGCGAATGGCTGTTGAAGGCATCCTCTAAACTGTCCAAGCTCAAATCTGGGAATCGCAAAGACTCGCAGAAGTTCTCAAGGAAGGACCAAATGATTGCAAAGTCGGGGAATTCAGCTGCTCTGCCGATCTTTTTGGGGCTGTACGTGGGGTCTTGTCCATTGTCATCGTCTTGCTCAGCATCGCTGCTTCGTGTAGACGCCATTTTGGCCGCAACAATACCCCATACCCCGCTAGGTACCAGGCCTTCGCACTCGGCGCGTACTGGCTACTCACCGGGGGAAGGTAAGGGGGAATTCGAAGTCTTGATACAGACACGCAACAAAACAATGAGTATTTTAAAAAAGTTGTTATTTTAGCACCTTTGACAGAAGCTGTTTGGTCTCTGATAGAGTCAGGTTGTGAAGACCTCGGCGACACACCCCTACCCCAAAATCAGTGAAACCCTAGGTGAAAGCTGGCTCAGCAGCTGATATAAATTTGTTTCTCCGGGGAGAGGGGGGAGTTCTTCGGAAAATAGGCCCCTGTTCACAAGATTTCATGAAATATATATATATATATGATCCCGCGTGGAAATTTAGCAAAGGCAAAAAGAGCGTCACTGACTGTATGCCCAAGTGCGGGCTTCCTGTGGATGTTTCCCAGGCTCTTTGTCCGTGATAATCATCATCATCGTATTTGCCCTCGTGGCACGAGGTCGGCCTTGGGGTGCAGCTGCTTGGATAATGGCGCTAAGCAAAAGGCGGGAATCCAGGGAAAATGTTTTACCTTCGCTCGCTTGTCTCCTGGGTCTCCGTTGTCCCCTTGCTGCTCAGTTTTATATGACGGGTAAGTGGAATGTGGGGGAAAAAATTGGGAAGGTTAGTTGTTAAACATTAAAGCTGCATTTAGTGAACCCAGAATCTGAGTTTTTCAAGCGACTCTGCCTCTGGTAAGCTTACTGTCAGACGGGGCTTACTTACTTATTATTAAAACAGTGGGTTTTCCTCAAAGCCATTTCCTCACGTTGTATATAACTTAAATGTTTCGTGCCTCTTGTGCTATTCTGTACGTAATTAGATATGCATTGCCTCCCTGAAAAGCAAAATTCTTGTTATTCTTGGCTTTCAGCTGTCACGTGACTAAAAATATCTCCTGAAATCTTGCTCTAAATGCAAAATAATCCCCATGGCTGCAAGTGCAAAGAAGATATCAAATTATGTTTGGACTGAGAATTGAATGCAATAGCATTTTTCCTGAATGAGTTAAACAGGACCAAAAAGGTTGGAATGTGTAGGGGACCTTTGAATACTGCAATATCACATCCAAAAATTGCAAATACTGTAATATTGCATCCAAAAAGAAAAAAAAACTTCAGTGATGCCATGTCTAGAACTTGCAAGACAATACAATAATCAGTGTATTCGATTGACGGTGAAAATAATCTGGTTCACCAACTAGCGCTTATGTGCGGGAGGTTGGGAGTTCAAACCGGCCGGGCCAACACTCAGGGTCTTTTCTAAATAATTGAGGAGAAGGTGCTGCCTTTGCTCTAATATCTGCAAATGGTTAGACCTTCGCATCTTGAGTAGGTCCCGTCTCTCATATACACTACACTAACTGGAACCAGAGGGACGTTAAAGAACCACAAGGACCGTCGTAAGTTGCCTAACCTCTATGTTACAGAACTCATCATACTAACACACACTCCAATTATAAAACTGGTTTCCATTGGATGTGTTATCCAAAAATGTAAAGCGCTTAGAGCTTTGAGGATAAGCGCTATATAAGCACCTACTTTACTTTACTTTTATACCTTAAGGAATCCAAATGCAGAAAGTGAGCAACAACAAACTGTAGCTCAGAGCAGACAAAGATAATGCCAAATGAACATCATTTCCCGAAAAATTGCATGTGCGAAAGCCATATCCCACATACCGACCAAATCAGAATATCTAAATATCACGTCATTTTAGCAATTTTACCAAAATACCATTGAGGCAAATTTATTCAAATACTGTAGTACCGCAAATCACTATGCCCCCGGTAAAAGTATGTTGGCTGTGCCATGTTGGTTATAGTGTGGCCTATGTCTGGAACCATCTCCCAGAAGAACTGTGCGAATGCATGTCTTTTTTAAAAAGGCTTTACATCCAAATTGAAATCTTTAAATCTCAGCTTCTTTGATTTTTACTCATTCATGAGCGCGAAGCGCAAATGAAGGAGTATTGGTATGATGTGGGACTTCTGCGTTAGCACGATTTCGATTCGATTAGCGCCATTCGATTATCGCCAATAATCGTTCCACTTTCTTTCAACATTTCCACTTATTGTCTCTAGTTTGACTACTTACAACAGTTGCGATTTTGCAGTGGTAACCCATCCACTTTCTAACCTCGCCCGATCGGGCTTAACTTTGGCCTATCAGCGCTCAAGTGCTATACACGGCTTGCCATCTTGCCAAGCAGTTGCTAACTTCCGGTACAAAAATAATTTTATAGTCGAAGGCCGACCATGCCAGCAGATCTCGCAAACGTCACTTCCGGATCAAATTTCAAGATGGCGGTAAACTACAACTTGGGATACGAACGATGTTTCCAAGCATAACTAGTCTTTCCTAAGAGTTTTCCGTGGGGTTTTGCTTTCTGAGAAAACTGGCGGATTGTGTTACGATAATTCGTCATGTAGAGACGTCTCAACGATTAGCAGCTCTGCAAAAGTTCGCATATTGGGAAGCATTTCTTCTGTATTCATGCACTCCCAGGCGGCTTCAAATTCATATTTGCACAGTGGAGTATTTAGGTTAGTCCTGTGAATCTGTGGTGGAGCGAAACTATCTTCTGTTTTTCGTTAAGACATTCGTGAAAGAAATGGACGACAAAGTGGAGGGGTTATTGGCTGATTTCATTTTTAATCCGCACCCGGGGGGTTGAGGACCTATGGAAAATTTTCCAGGGGGGTTGTTTTGGACTCTGGAAATTTCACGGGAGGGGGTGTGTCTGGAGACTGGAAATTCCAGGGGGTAGGGGTAAAAAAGGTGACTTTCCAGGGACATTTTATCCAAAAATAGATTTTCCAGGGCTATTTTGCCAGAAAAAATGGAAATTCCAGGGGAGGGGGTCCTTTATGAGGTTGGAAATTCCAGGGGAGGGGTCTGTTTCACAAGTGGAAATTCCAGGGGAGGGGGTCTTTTTAAGGGAGGTCCTCAACCCCCCCGGTGCGGTTTAAAAATGCAATCAGCCATTTGATCTTGGACTTTCCTGGGGGTCTGTACTTTCCCGGGGGTCGGGCTCTTTGGTCATGAGCCAGAAAATGGCAAATGACCATAACAAAAGCATTTTTTGGGCAATACAAATTGACCTACTAGTGTGATTTGACTAAAACAACTATTCCTCTCGCCCTCATGGCCTCTGAGTCAATAGCCCATTCGGTCTTCGACTATTCACTCAGAGCCCATTCGGGCTCGAGGAATAATTGTTAATTCAACTCCATGCTTTACAATTAAGAAAAAATTGAGTGAAAATTCAGTAGGCCGGATCCAATTTGAATTCATTTTTTTCATTGAACAAGTATGGAGCCCTGTTATTTATTAATAATATAGCATTCATACATAGACTTAAACTATCCAATTTCAAAATAATTGGACACTCAATCTGCCAGCACTATTGGATTTTGTGCCTGTATATATGCTTGTCATGTCCATGCTAGGGGTAAACCAACTGGAGATCTCTTTCAAAGGCAATACGACAACATTTGAACAAAAGTCAGAGACATTTTCTTGAATTGCCCATATCTTCCATGTGGCTACTGATGAGAACTAACCACATGCCTGTATCCAGTATTTTCCCAGCGGGGGCTCCTCTATTCTTGGGACGGGGGTGCTCATTGGGAAATTTCGATTTTACCCCTAAAAGGTACCAAACATGGTGTTGCTTAGTTGATTTTGACCCCTAAAAGGTACAAGACAAATTTTCCTGATATAAATTCATGTCCAAGTACACCAATATAGATTCACCCAACAAACCACCTATACCCAGTCTATCACTATCTATCATGAGGGGGGCCTAGGGGGTTCTCAAAACCGCAAAACCGCACAAAAATTTCGAAAATACCGCCTATCCGCACAGATTTTTCGGGAATACCGCTCACCGCAAAAAAGTTTTTCTTTTATATCTTAACTGGCGCCGTTTACACACGCGAAGTCAGTCAAATGCTTTCCGCTAACGATTCCGTGCTATTCAATGGCAATCAGACGTTCTATTCAAGCAAAACAAGAGCGGAAGATTGTCTTGATCCGCCAGTGTGTAACTTGTGTTTTACTGCAATTCGAGAGTCTTGGGACGCTAAATACCGCTACCGTAGGACTCGCAAACACCGCAATACCGCATTTTTGTACACAAATTACCGTGTAATCGCAGACTAGTTCACCAATTTTCGCACACCGCAGACTTTGAAAATACCGCATAACCGTAACTTTTAAGCTTTTTAACCGCAAAACCGCACAAAAACACAGCCAATACCGCATCACCGCAAACCCCTAGGCCCCCCTCTATCATCAAGGGTTAGGTTAGGGTCAGGTTTAGGGTAGGGTTAGGTTAGGTTAGGGTTATCCCTAAAAGCTACCAGAAGCCTGATTTTTAACCCTAAAAGGTACGACATGCACCCCGCCCCAAGATAGGGCAGTCTCCTCCCAAAGTATTTTCAATATCTGAAAAATTATCCACTCACTAATTCCAAATTCATGAATGAGTTGGCTCATAGAGCCCTTTGATTTCTATTAAGCACTATTCTGGACTTATCTACATCAGAACCATTTTATCATTATAATGTATGATAGAAAATTTCACAGATATTCACAGATCTTATGACTATACCAGTATACGCTGACCACATACTGTGCCTAAATTCAATTTCTATCTATCTAATCTAAAGGGTAGTGAATTTAGTGAATTTAGAGAAATATTGTATGAATCAGCTCTTTCAAATATGTGACTTGTGTTGTGTGACTCAAAATACCTTCATCAAACTTCAGCGATGGCTCTGGAAATAAAAAACAAAATCAGATGAAATTTTGTGTAAAGATTAATCAGAATGAGTTGTAAACCATATAAGTTTTTCACTGTTAGGATTTTTAGTTTCCACTTCCATCATCAACACAACAACATCAGCCTCTTTACCTTATCATGTCATCAACACTCACTTCCTTCATGAGCATCCCTTTTATCATCAACACATCAACATCATCAACACCAGCGGCGTAGCCAGGATTTTTTGGAGGGGGGGCCGGATAGTGAAAACATGGGACGAAAATGCTCAAATTTTCACCACCAAATACAGCAAATGTATGGGAAAATTTCTCAGAAAGGGGGGCCCGGGCCCCCCTGGACCCCCCTGGCTACGCCCCTGAACACAACTACATCATCAACACAACATCATAAACACAACATCATCAACACAACAACATCATCAACATAACAACAGCATCATCAATACAACAACACAATAACATCATCAACACAGCAACATCATCAACACAACAACATCATAAATGCAGCAACAATACAATAACATCATCAACACAACATCAACAACACAACAACATCATCAACATAACAACATCATCAACACAAGAACATCATCAACAAAACAACATCATCAATGCAAACACAACAATAACATCATCATCACAGCAACTCATCATCAACACAACAATAACATCAACACAACAACATCATCAACACAACATCATCATTAATGCAAACACAACAATAACATCATCAACACAGCAACTCATCATCAACACAACAATAACATCATCAACACAACAATAACATCATCAACACAACAACATCATCAATGCAACAACATCATCAATGTAGTCTTCATTGTTGTCTTGGTCAAAACCACTCATAATAATAATTTAATAATTTGTTGTATTATATTATGCAAATTAGCAATTGATTTGATCAGATGTGCATTACAACAATTTGAAATAGTAAAACAAAAAAGAAAAATATATACAATGTTATGAACACAAATGAATAAAATTATTAAAAGCTAATAAAGCTCATGAACATCAGCAGGACTATCATCCAAATTGCCATAATTGTTTTATTATTGCCAGGTCACATTTAATAGATATTGGCATTTGAACTAAAATAGCAGATATGGTGTGACTATAGTCCTATTCTGCTTGGGCATAATGTTGTCCCCCCAGGGGAGTACTTGGATATAAAAATGACAGGGGGTCCCACATATTTTTTTGGGTATGAAATTTGTAGTAAAAGTATTTTTTGGGGTTGAACATTTCACCAGGTATTTTCTTGGGGGTTGAAAAATCCCTGGGTATTTTTTTGGGTTTGAAACGTCAAGTTGATCATCAAGATACTGCACTTACTTAAGCTGAAGCTATTTCCGGGAAACATAATGGGACGGCCATCATGTGTATGCTCCCTGGTATCTTTTTAGGCTTAAAACATTGGGTATTTTTTGGGGTATGAAATTTTGGGAGCAAGTATTTTTTTGGGTATAAATTTTATGGCTCAGGTATTTTTTTGGGTATGAAGTTTGGAGCTCCATCGGACCCCCCCCCCCCCCCATTTCAGATCACGTACCATTCCCATGAGTATTCTTTCTTTTCTGCTATGAATCAAAGGAAATATGAATATGGAAACATCCCAAACAAAGAAAGATTATTCAAATGAATGCCGCATGATTAGAAATTGGACAACATTACGCCCAAGCGAAAGAAGCGTATTACTGCAGCATGCAATGCTCCTGTCAGTGTTTTGAAATATTTGCTAACTCTTTTAAAACATGCATATACCCCATTTACTTGACTAAATGCTGCAAAATATTTTTTTAGCGTTTCCTATGTGGCATTTGTTCAAGGGCAGCATATATTTCAAAATCACAACAATTTCATTCACCTAGGGGTGTTTTAGATCTAGTTGTGGTTTATTTAGACCTGGGAAGGGGGGGGGGGGGGGGGGGGGGGGTACTTGACCCAAAGTTGGGTAGGGGGTGTTCTGCTCAAGCTCGCAAAATGTAACCCTGTTTATGACCGAAAAACAGCTAATTGTTATACCCTGTTTATGACAAAAAGCACAAAATATTGGAAAATGAATGGCCTTATTATGACATGAAACTGGAAATTTTGAAAAATTTTCTGAAAATCCAGAAAATGTATACCCTGTTTAAATTATGACAAAAAGCTCAAAAAACCCTATCCTGTTCAGCGGATCATAGACATAGACATGATAGACGTGCTTTACTTGGTGTTGTATACAAAGCTTTTGTATATTGACATAGATCCAAATAGAAATTTATAAAATATATTGTCTAGATGACGCCACTCTAAAGTTTCTTATTTCTGATTTTGTTTTCCCTTTCTTTGTATAAACAAGTTTTGCCACGCACTTCTGGACAATTCCGTCATATTTTATTTTCATATTTTTTTATAAAAGCAGTGGTAGAAGCCACTTCATCGAGGTTTGATTTTAATTGTTAATCATCCCGGTATAGTCAATATGCAGGGGGTACCCAGTCCCCCTTGGGGTTTAGATAACTAATGTGTGTTTCCAAAAATTATCCATACCCCCACGGAAGGGTATTGAGAAATGACCCCCCACCCCTCTGGAATTTCCGAAGAAAAATACAGTATTTGTATGGAAAATATCAGGTAAATTGACCCCCCCCCCCCCCCCCCCCCCCCCCCCCCCACCCCTCTGGAATTTCCAATCCCTTCCGTAGTATGGATATTTTTTGGGAAACGCACAATGGATTTGAATGAATGGATATAGTCAGAAACATTCGAACTGTCATTCTCTTGCGGCATTTAAAGCAAAAATAAATTTCACATGGCTACTCAAATTAAAATGCCCAATGAAAATACCTTTCGTCAATAAATGAGGGAAATTAAAGAAAGAAAAAAGTAATACTCGAATAAACGCCACATTCTTCTGATTGTGTGTTGTTTATTCGAGAGCAGCATTTATTGGTAATTTGGTTCTTCCATCTACGGCGTTAAATTGGGAGCGGCATTTAATGTCCTTTAGTCGAATAAATACGGTAATCTAATGCTACAGTCTAATAATCGTATATATCACGATGATCAACACTCCAACTATCATTGCTAAGCGAATCAAAGCTTCCATGATAATCTTTCTTTCGGTTGCATTTTTCCCTGTTATTCTAACTTCCTTGGTGTTAAGGATAGCACCCTTAATATTTTCATGTGGGAACGGTACTGGCGGGATGTCACGGCCAAGGAACTCACACAAGGGCTTCCATCCCTGAGTAACACTGTACAACAGTAGTTGATTCTCAGGGACTGCCGCCTTGACTCGGGCCTCGTGCATGCGGTAATGATGCCGATGAACCACGGATGATTCTGGGCCAAAGCTTCCCATCGATGCCTGGGCACCACCGATACCCAGTTCATAGATCTTAGCGCAGGTCGGCGACAGATTCCGGAAGAATCTTGCAGAAAGCCTCTTGTTGAAAATTTCGGCATCCTTGAATTGACCTCGCACGCTTTTGAGCCAGCTTTCTTCTTCGCGTATTGAGAGAATAACTTTAGCATCTGGAAAAGCCTCTAGAATTTCCCCAAAGAAGTAGCTAGCGGGGAGATCGGTGACAGAGTCAATGCCTTTGAACATCGCTTTGAAGTCTGGAATTTTGGCAAAATACATGAGATCGTAGAATTCATCGTAGAATGTTAGAAACTGTTGTGGAAAGCCGTCGCAGTTGTTATATCCAAGGATTTCTAAAGCCCTGGCCAAGGTTTTAGTCCCAGTTTTTGGTAATCCTGCACATATTACCTTCATCGCTACTGATACCGCCGATCAGAATGGTTGCCATCAGTTAGCATTTTGATGACGTCACGTGAAACTTGCTTGCTTTTCACTTGACGTCATCAAAATGCTAACTTCCAAACTAAACTCCCTACGAATACACAATTTCAGTGTTGATTATAACTCTGCCGAGGGAGTCTGCAGATACATTTTGATAACTTTCTGACAAATGGTCTCGGAGATATTGCCGAGACGATTTATGTCACGCAACACCAGTCACATATTTTGATCGAGCCGTATTTCGCTCAATTTGTTCACTGCTTACAATTTTTGCAAGCCAGCATGTCATAATCACATAATCATTGATATCCTACCCTTTCTATGAGATTTATATTGATGCAGTCCATAGAAATAGCCTTTAAGAGACGACAACTTCTAATTTATAATAATAATAATAATATATAAGTTAGAGTTAATTACCGAGATTCGAGGCAATAACCCAATACATCCCAAGGGCCGTAGGCCCGAGGGATGTATTGGGGTTATTGCCGAGAATCGAGGTAATTAACGGACTTAGTTTACAGTTGACAAGGTTTTCAGAAAACAGGGACAAATGAAATGCATTCTTCTCATTGAATTTAACAGTTTTGAAAAGGAGTACAGTTTACAATTGAAAAAGATAGCGGATTCCAATAGGAACTATTGTTAGTTATTTAGCTGCTTTCATAGAAGTGGGTTCCCCAGAGAAACTTATTGCAATTAATTTTTACCATGCACAATAAAGTTGTGATGCTGAAGAAAATGAATGACAACTTTTATTCAACTATGATTGACAAAGGTTTCCAAACACGAATTACGTCTTTTGTTTTCATACAACAGCCAGTCCAATCAATCAAGCGGCCTTTTGTAAAAGCGCAACTCATTTAAGCGCTGTTATTTTGTCGGTACGTAGCTGCTTAAAGCTCCTCTCTGGTTGGATAATACAACAATACCCTATACCTCAACACAAAGAACGAGGATAATAGACTAGAGACAAAAGAACTCCTTTGTAGAACG
The DNA here is from genome assembly GCA_033964015.1 of Scolanthus callimorphus. Lineage (NCBI taxonomy): Eukaryota > Metazoa > Cnidaria > Anthozoa > Actiniaria > Edwardsiidae > Scolanthus > Scolanthus callimorphus. The sequence continues at coordinate 752,316 of JAWWUD010000033.1, read as the reverse complement.
AAAATAATAGAGACAAAAGCAACTACGTTCTTACTGGTTATTTTCATTTGTACCACGCCCTGACAGCTAACAGCTACTACAGATCAATTTGCATAACGTTGTGTCTAGCAAAACGGATGGAACTGGTTCAAGATGGACAAACTGAAGGCAAGTTTCAGGTATTTTGCGCTCGTTGGTTGCTCTCTACGATTAGATATGCAATTAACCTGGTCATGATTTTATCTGTATTTCAGGTTTACGTCTTAAACACACTCTATGGGCAATGAGACCAAGCAAGTAGACTGGACAAACGCTTCTCAATGGTTCAAGTGAAGGCGTTCTCGGAAATCGTGTTTTGTTGCGTTCAACGGGATTCGCATAAAGGATATTTAGGAGCAAATATTGGTTATAGACAGACAGTCAGCATAGATGCATAAACTGAGATTATTGGATGTTTTTTCTCGGGGTAAGTGTATGGATTTGAATTCACTAGTTAAATGTTTGGGTTGATAATTGAATTAGTCATTGTGAAAGGGGCAACTGTCATGGTCTATCATGAATTTGGTCTAACTTGGGGTCATTTTAAGTAGCTTAAATGCAGTCAAACTCACTACAAATCAACAAAATAATGGTCTACGTTTTTTAACTAACCTTTCAGCTGCTAGATCAATACAAATTTGGAGTATTTTCGTGTATAATCGAGCGGATGGAATTGGATTGCTAATTGGCATTTTTGATTTTCGAACAGGCTGTGAACAAGTTTCTTTTTCTTTCTAAGACTAATTTGAAACAAAATATAGGTTCGGAGTTGTTTCTGTAGAACACTGGTCTTATTGTAAAACATTTTGATGAAACAAACGTGACAGTGCCCCTTGAAGTCTTGGTAAAAATGGCTTAAAATAAATAAATTAAATAAATTGCTTATATAGCGCTTTTATCATCGCTCAAAGCGCTTTACATTAACGGATAACTCATCCTATAAGAACCAGCTTTATAAACATGAGTGTGAGGCTTATTGTGTGGTTCTAGAAATTATCCATAGGAAGGATAATAGGAAAGGATATAATTTCCATACAAATACTGTATTTTTCTTCTGAAATTCCAGAGAGGTGGGGGGTCTGTTTTCAACACTCTTCCGGGGGGGGGGGGATATTTTCTGGAACCACACATTATTGATTTACAAGTAAGTATATGGCTTTAGTTTACAGTTGACGCGGTTTCCATTGTTATTCGTAGGGAATTAACTCGGATAATGGCTCTCAACAAACTAAAAGTCGGGGAGGGATTTGAATTCTCCAGGGAAAGGTTGGGGTTGATCAATAGAATTGAATTGAATTTCTAGGTAAATATATTGCTCATTATGGATTAATAGGTAAATAAATGGCTTATTATGGATTCATAGGTAAATATCTAGTTATTTACCTATTAATCCATAATAAGCCATTTACTTACCTGTAAATCAATAATGTGTGGTTCCAGAAAATATCCCCCCCCCCTGAAGAGTGTTGAAAAGTGACCCCCCCCCCCATTTGTATGGAAAATATATCCTTTCCTATTATCCTTCCTATGGATAATTTCTGGAACCACACAATAAGCCATTTTTACCAAGACTTCAAGGGGCACTGTCACGTTTGTTTCATCAAAATGTTTTAAAATAAGACAAGTGTTCTACAGAAACAACTCCGAACCTATATTCTGTTTCAAATTAGTCTTAAAAAGAAAAAGAAACTTGTTCACAGCCTGTTCGAAAATCAAAATGCCAATTAGCAATCCAATTCCATCCCCTCGATTATACACGAAAATACTCCAAATTTGTATTGATCTAGCAGCTGAAAGGTTAGTTAAAAAACGTAGACCATTATTTTGTTGATTTGTAGGGAGTTTGACTGCATTTAAGCTACTTAAAATGACCCCAAGTTAGACCAAATTCATGATAGACCATGACAGTGCCCCTTTCACAATGACTAATTCAATTATCAACCCAAACATTTAACTAGTGAATTCAAATCCATACACTTACCCCGAGAAAAAAACATCCAATAATCTCAGTTTATGCATCTATGCTGACTGTCTGTCTATAACCAATATTGCTCCTAAATATCCTTTCTGCGAATCCCGTTGAACGCCACAAAACACGATTTCCGAGAACGCCTTCACTTGAGAAGCGTTTGTCCAGTCTACTCGCTTGGTCTCATTGCCCATAGAGTGTGTTTAAGACGTAAACCTGAAAATACAGATAAAATCATGACCAGGTTAATTGCATATCTAATCGTAGAGAGCAACCAACGAGCGCAAAATACCTGAAACTTGCCTTCAGTTTCTCCATCTTGAATCAGTTCCATCCGTTTTGCTAGACACAACGTTATGCAAATTGATCTGTAGTAGCTGTTAGCTGTCAGGGCGTGGTACAAATGAAAATAACCAATAAGGACGTAGTTGCTTTTGTCTCTATTATTTTCGTTGTACAAAGGAGTTCTTTTGTCTCTAGTCTATTATCCTCGTTCTTTGTGTTGAGGTATAGGGTATTGTTGTATTATCCAACCAGAGAGGAGCTTTAAGCAGCTACGTACCGACCAAAATAACAGCGCTTTAATGAGTCGCGCTTTTACAAAAGGCCGCTTGATTGATTTGACTGACTGTTGTACGAAAACAAAAGACGTAATTCGTGTTTGGAAACCTTTGTCAATCATAGTTGAATAAAAGTTGTCATTCATTTTCTTCAGCATCACAACTTTATTGTGCATGGTAAAAATTAATTGCAATAAGTTTCTCTGGGGAACCCACTTCTATGAAAGCAGCTAAATAACTAACAATAGTTCTTATTGGAATCCGCTATCTTTTTCAATTGTAAACTGTACTCCTTTTCAAAACTGTTAAATTCAATGAGAAGAATGCATTTCATTTGTCCCTGTTTTCTGAAAACCTTGTCAACTGTAAACTAAGTCCGTTAATTGCCTCGAATCTCGGTAATTAACTCTAACTTATATGGATTCATAGGTATAAGTATCTACATACTTACCTATGAATCCATAATGAGCCATATACTTACCTATGAGTCCATAATGAGCCATATATTTACCTAGAAATTCAATTCAATTCTATTGATCAACCCCAACCTTTCCTTGGAGAATTTAAATCCCTCCCCGACTTTTAGTTTGTTGAGAGCCATTATCCGAGTTAATTCCCTACAAATAACAATGGAAACCGCGTCTACTGTAAACTAATATATAATAATAACAGAGATTGTCCACAGATCCAAAGCGCTTTACAAAATTTACTTATTTATTATATATAAGATATTTTAAATAAATTATAAATATATTAAGAATATTAAGAATCTGACCGCCATGTTGGTTATATTTAGACCGGAAAAAAAAAACCCTAATCGGTGGGAAATTTTCAGAAGAAACACATTTTTATGTTCTCTTCACGGTTCTGTAGCGTATTTAATGGTATGACTAGTTTTACGGGAAAACTAGGTGGTCTGCGTCGGCGGAGACGTGAACATGAACAACAACAACCAAAGGTTGAGATTTATGTTAAACGCCGTGGAAAAATGGTGTTTTGCTGACGTTTCGAGCGTTAGCCCTTCGTCGGAGCAAAGAGGGTAGCGTATTTAGTGTTCAGGTGGAAATTTAGCGAGATAATTTTAGTCACGTGACAAGTGAAAAGCACCGATAGTTAACCGGCTTCGCCTCGTGAGTTCACAACATTTTGACCACTTTATGACATTTGATCGAATAAGCACGAGCTATATAATAATTCACACTATTTTCCGTCTGTCACTTCGGAGCTTCTGACAAGTTTGCACTAAACATTTAGCTCGCCCTTTCCGGCGAGCACTAATGGCGGCTGCTTACGCACGCTATACAAATTTGAGACATCTTTTATTGTAGATATCTTCGCAAATAGCGTTGACACGGACAGCTAACTTTATCCCGTGTGGAATTCTCATATGTTTTGTACTACAACTGGTGCGTAAAGATTTTATTGAAAGATTGATTGAGGTTAATAAAGTATTTAGTAGTTTTAGTCAGAAAGATATCTTTTTGTACTGTTTAGCAATGGTAGATGATTCTATTGTAAACTTAACAGCATAGTACATTACAGCATCATAGTATATTTCAGGAATGTACGGTTTAGATCTTTTAGTTTTGCTGCTCTTTATTATTTGTATAGACTTATGTTTTCGTTTCCTATGTACCTAAGAAAGGTGTCCAGGAATAAAGATTATTATTATTACTTATGTTTCTGTATTTAATGTCTCATTCTACATTATGCGTTCCATCTTTTATTGCTTTATTACTCTTATAGAAATAAATGTTTAAATCCACATGTGATAGACCTCTTTCCCTTGGTCGTAATGTTTTTCCATCATGTGGCATTTCCGCGCCCATGAGTATTTTTTTTTGCTATGCACCCATGTCATGTCCAACAAATGCGTCAATCAAACCTTTTGAAATTTAATCTCTAAAGACAAAAAGTTCATTCTTTCTCTCCTTTCCTCTACTCTCGTACAAGGCACCGAATAACGGTTGTTTCATAATGAAGGTTATTTGCGCAGGACTGCCCAAAACGGGCACCAAATCCATGGCAAAAGCGCTGAAAATCCTGGGATACAATAACTATGATGTTATGCCTCAAATGCTGAGCTTTGGAGACGAGTTTTATGATCTTGTTCTCCATAACAAGATGCCCAACTTCAAAGCCATGCTAAGAGATGTTGACTCAGTAACAGACGTTCCCGGTAGCTACTTCTTCGCCGAGATCTTGGAGGCTTTTCCGGACGCTAAAGTTATTCTAATGACGCGTGACGAGGAAAGTTGGGCGAAGAGTTTAACTGGACAGATACGAGTTGACGACAAACCTTTGTTTGCCAAAATTAATCGTCACGTCGGTCCATGGTTATCGCCAACGGTTTCGAAAATTCGAGCTTTCATGGATCATGTTCTTTATGCAGCCGTTGGCACTGATAACCCTCATTCATCCCTGATTCATCGGCATCATTACCGCATGCACGAGGCCCGAGTCAAGGCGACAGTCCCTGAGAATCAACTACTGTTGTACAGTGTTACTCAGGGATGGAAACCCTTGTGTGAGTTCCTTGGCCGTGACATCCCGCCAGTGCCGTTCCCACATGAGAATAAGAATGCGTCTGTAGGTATTGATCCGGAATCGGAATTGGAAGGACTGAAAGCGTTTCGTAGCATATATTACTCAGAAGCAAGTATACGGGTAGCAGTTATAGTGTGCGTTTTGGCTTTCATTTTGTATGCGATCTTTTATTTAATGTGAGGAAGAGTTGGAAGGTCGATGCGTTGACTCTTGCCATTTCTTGTGTTGCATGCAATCACGGCTCTTGCGTGACAATGGACGTTTTTTGAAATTAGAAGAATTAAATAAGAGAGAAGGAAGAAAGAGGAGACCTATATAAGCCATTTCACCGGGGCGTTTTGGGGGGGGAAAACGGGAAATTCAGAGTACTGCATTACTCGAAAAAAAAAGTTCCGACGCTGAAATTTCGGACGTTACATTTTCGGTCGTTTCGGAAAATTTTGCACTAAAAATTTCGGACACCTATTATTGTACATATATTACTCACAAAGAGCATGGAAACTGAAAGCTAACTGTGTATCACGAGTAGAATTCTATATTTTGTAAGACAACTGGTGGCACAAATAGTTGTGTATTTAATGTCTTCTACATTATGTATTGCATCTTTTTAAAATTGCTCGATTAGCCTTATGTTTAAATCCATATGTAATAAACCTCTTTCGCTTGGGTTAAATTAATGTTTTCCCATTGCAAATGACGTGGTATTCCCATGAGTTTTCCTTTTTTGCTACACACCCTAATATAAGGATTTAGTATAAACCAACTAATGGTCTATTACAAATCCTGCATTCTGATTGGCTGAGCTACTAATGGTCTATTAGTGATAGACCGTGCCTGGCAAAACCACCACCTTTCTTTGCAAGAAAATTTGATTTTTTCAACATAGAATAATGAAATTCATTGCCAAAACCGACCAACCAGTTGGTTTATACTAAAACAATTAGACCTCTCGTCCTCATGTGCTATGATATCAATAGACCATTCGGCCTTCGGCCTCATGGTCTATTCATCATAGCACATTCGGCCTTGAGGTCTAATTGTTAAATATGAATACGGAAGTAACCCAAACAAGGAAAGAATACTCAAATGAATGCCACGTCATCTGAAATGGGAAACAAGTGGGATAAACCTGTTTTGACTGATCACTGGTCAACCTTGCTCTATTAATGTGTTACGTGAAGAATCTAATGTGCAATTTTAGACCGCCGTGCAGTACGCTTTTGAGCCAGTTTTTTATGCTTTCGAGCCCGCGGGGAGATCATTAGATATAGAGGATATTACACGGTGGCGCGAAGATATGGATTTTATTTTCGAGTAGCAAGAACAATATTTTACGAACGAGCGCAGCGAGTGAGCAAAATATTGTTTTTGACATGAGAAAATGAAATCCATATCTTCAAGCCACCGTGTAATGTTCTTTTTATTATATGGATAAGAATTGACATAGCGGCAAAATATTACAAATTGAACAACTCACTTGGTACAGTCGAAAGTGTTTATTTGTGAAATGCTCCCTCAATCTTTCTGATTCCCAGTGTCGTTAAGAACTAATTTCCCTTTTGGTGGTGTTGTAGCTTTCTCTGCCATAGTTCAAATGAGGTTTTTCTCTTTAGAACTAGAATAAAACTTAGTTTTGTGGCTTAAAACTCTTGTGTTCGAGCGAGCGAGATTTCACTGCAGACGAAGTCAGGAAAACAACACTGCAAACGTGCACATCCGGGACATTCGGTACATAACTTTTTCATATTTTCACTAGTGAAGATATGGAAATTACGAGTGTTTTAGTTTCCGGTAAAACACTGGCATCCATATAATAAAGGAGCATCTTACTTGTTTGCTATTTATCCTTTTGAAAATGTGAAAGCTGGTCTCATATTAAGCAGTGCAAAGGAGCTTTGATAGTATTGCATGTCCAATTTCTGGCTCTTACTTTGACCAAAATTATCCAACTTAGAAACCGTTCAGTTGACACATGTCAAACTTCTCAATATTACGCCTTAAGTGATCGAGTGTACTCTATACGATTTGTAAATGCGTCAATCAAACCTTTTGAACCTCTCTAAAGGCGAAAAGTTCATTCTTTCTCTCCTTTCCTCTACTCTCGTACAAGGCACCGAATAACTGTTGTTTCATAATGAAGGTTATTTGCGCAGGACTGCCCAAAACGGGCACCAAATCCATGGCAAAAGCGCTGAAAATCCTGGGATACAATAACTATGATGTTATACTACAAATGCTGAGTTTTGGAGACGAGTTTTATGATCTTGTCATCCATAATAAGATGCCCAACTTCAAAGCCATGCTAAGAGATGTTGACTCAGTAACAGACGTTCCCGGTAGCTACTTCTTCGCGGAGATCTTGGAGGCTTTTCCGGACGCTAAAGTTATTCTAATGACGCGTGACGAGGAAAGTTGGGCAAAGAGTTTAACTGGACAGATAAGAGTTGACGACAAACCTTTGTTTGCCAAATTTGATCGCCACATCGGTCCATGGTTATCGCCAACGATGTCAAAAATTCGAGCTTTTATGGATCATGTTCTTAATGCAGCTGTAGGCACTGATAACCCTCATTCCTCTCTGATTCATCGGCATCATTACCGCATGCACGAGGCCCGAGTCAAGGCGACAGTCCCTGAGAATCAACTACTGTTGTACAGTGTTACTCAGGGATGGAAACCCTTGTGTGAGTTCCTTGGCCGTGACATCCCGACAGTACCGTTCCCACATGAGAACAAGAATGCGACTATAGGTATTAAGCCGGATTCATACCCTGATGGATTTAAGAAGTTTCTCAGCATATATTACTCTGAAGTAATTATACGGGTAGCAGTTATAGTGTGTGTTTTGGCTTTCATTATGTACGCGATCCTTTATTTATTGTGAGGAAGAGTGGAAAAGTCGATGCTATTATAGCTGTTGCCATTGGGCAGTCGCAAAAAAATTCGCACCCCCTGTTTAGGACATCTGGAATTCCAGGATGGGTGGTCAAAATGCGCTCGGAATTCCAGGGTTGGTGGTCAAAGAAGAGCTTGGAATTCCAGGGTGGGTACCCTTAAAATACGAAAATCCAGCCCAATATCCAGGGTGATCATGGCAAAATCACTGGAATTACAGGGTGGGTAGTTAAGATAAAAAACAAAATCCATGGTGGGTAGCTGTGACTGGGATTCTCCACAAGGGGTGTGCGATTTTTTTTTTGCGGCTGTCCATTGTGTGTTGCATGCAATCGTGGCTCTTGCGTGCCATGGGCGTTTTTTAGAGGGAAAGAAGAAAGAGGAGATCAACGGATCTATGTTAGCCATTTCACACTGAACTTGTCTTGACAAAACCGGAAGATCATATCGCATGAAAACTGAATCTCGATTGTAGTAGTATAGTAGGTATGGAATTAGCCTGTTTTTATTTTTATTTGTGGTGGAATACTAATTTTCGTGGTGGAATATATAATGAGCTTGTTGACGACACGGACCCATTGTTATTGTTGTGGTGAAATACTTATTTTCGTGGTGGAATTCTATAATGAACTTGTTGACGACACGGACCCATTGTTAATGTTTTCGGAATTAACGGAATGATTAGCGACCGGAAATGAAGACAATAGGGATTAGTCTTTTGTTCTCGGGAACAATAGAGGAAAACAATAGAAGTTATAGAGGGGTGCTTACCAAGTCATCTCGGGAACAATAGAGGAAAACTAAAGAAAATATAGTGGGGCTAGAGCAGAGAGGGGTGGACACCAAGTTTCTTTGTTCTCGGAAACAATAGAGGGAAACATAAGAATATAGTGGAGAGAGTAGAGAGGGGTGCTTACATCATAGGCCAAGACGTACGGAATTGGCGTCATAACCCATATGGGTTACCGGCCAAAGGTTATCCCGTGGGTAGCGAACAACAGTTCACAGTCCTCCCAACACTCCGTGGTGTTATTCCTTGGTTACCTAGTCGTGGTTACCCCGTGGTTAAACAAGGATTCATAAAGTATATCATAGCTAACCTAAACTAGGCATGCCGTAACGGAATAAATACACAAACGAAAATACATTATGTAAATGTAAACGACGTTAACAACGTGTCCTAGGCCGCTACGGGCGTCTTCCTTCCCTTCCCCCTCCCCCCGTCCTTTTTTCGCTCGCCACATTTTCGCGCGGCCAAAAACTCCCTCGAAGAATTTCTCGCCGCTTTCTCCTCTGTTTCTCTTGGTTTCTTTTCTCTCACCGCTTTCTCCTGTTTCTCCGGGATTCTTTTCCCTGAAAACACACGGGAATTCTTGCTACGCAGGATACAATTTACCGGAATGGGCGGGATTTTTGACAAATGGCAAGCACCTTTATAAGTTCGCTCTCGTACCCAATACTTTGCGGAGTTGGAAGAGAGAGGTCTCTGCACGAAAGAGTGTCACGAACGACACCGCGGCAAAACGCAGTTCACATGCGCAAAAGATTCACTGGCCTGTGAAATGAAGACAATTTTAAAAAATCTACATAACAACAGCGAACGATAAATTTTGGCTTTAAACCATAATGTTCTTAAAGTGCGAGGTGCAAAAGTTCAGAGAAATATATGATCATATTCTAGCTGCCTTGCAATTTTTGGCCTTAAGTTTTGTGTCTGGAGCTTAAGTTTTCTAAATTTCCAAGACAGTTAACAACTATCCCCCGAAGGGAAGGTGAATAGCGGTGGATATATACCGAGACACGAAGCGTCGAGGTATATTATACCGCTAGGCACCGACCCTGAGGGGGATAGTTGTTTTAGTATATACCAAATCAGTAGAATAAAATACGGTGTTTAAAAGGTTCAAAACCCAGTATCGCGCGCCAAACGAGCTGCCATTTTGAGAGTTTTCTCAAAACAGTAAATAGTGCTGGATATCTACTAGTTGAGGAACCAATCAGAGCGCGCTAAAATGACTATTCACTGATTTGGTATACTAATACGAGATATTTTTGTTATGTACATTATTTCTTTTGTTTTCATTTCACAGGAAGTGAATCTTTAGCGCATGGCAAGTGCGTTTTGCCGCGGTATCGTCACGAACGCTATAAAATGTCAGCTTGTCACGCAACACGTTCACATCTCGCTGCCTATCGAGTAAAATGTCATTTAATATGAAGGTTATCTGCGCAGGGCTGCCCAAAACGGGCACCAAAACCATGGCTAAAGCGCTGAAAATCCTGGGATACAATAACTATGACGTGATACCACAGGTTTTGAACTACTTTGATGAGTTTCGTGACCTCATCTGCTTCAACAAGAAGCCGGACTTGAAATCCATGTTCAAGAATGTCGACTCAGTTACCGATGCTCCTGCTTGTTATTTCTTTCAAGAAATCTTGTCTGCTTTTCCAGAGGCAAAGTTATTCTCTTAACACGCGACGAAGAAAGCTGGGTTAGAAGCTTAGAGAGGCAACTTGGAGTGGTACACGAAAGTTTGGCGTTCAGGTTCTTTCATGCTTTGAGTCAATGGTTATCACCATCGTATGCTAAACTTGTTTTTATTTCAAATGCTATTGCGGTGGCGGCCCTTGGTAGCATCAATCCCCATTCATCTCTGATTCATCGGCATCATTACCGCATGCACGAGGCCCGAGTCAAGGCGACAGTCCCTGAGAATCAACTACTGTTGTACAGTGTTACTCAGGGATGGAAGCCCTTGTGTGAGTTCCTTGGCCGTGACATCCCGCCAGTACCGTTCCCACATGAGAACAAGAAAGCATCGATCTCAAAATCCAAGGAGATGGCGATGCAAGGCAGGAGGAATTTCAGAGGCGATATTTATCAGAATTCGTACTGCGTCTAACAATTATAATTTGTGCGCTGGCTTTTGTAGTGTACTGTATATTTTATTTGTGGTAGCAGTGTGATGTAAATACCAGAAATATTGTTAATTCTTCACGGCTCAGTGGACTCCAATCTAAACATCGAAACGTATTAACTAACTTGCGTAATTAAAAGTGGACAAAGTCAATGAGCTGCTAAACTTTGGTTACTGCATCGTTTTATTGCAAAATTCGCCTCGTCAATGAGCTGCTAAACTTTGGTTACTGCATCGTTTTATTGCAAAATTTGCACAATTCTACCAGAAAATGTCAAAAAGTGCTGCAGCCACAAAAGTGTAACCCCTCATATCTTAAAGACGGATTAATTAGAAAAAAGTCATATTTGATATTTTGTTTATTATTGTATAACGATTCTCTATGCAAAGAATCAAGCCTATCTGACTTTACCTGACCTTATGGCAGAAACCTTGCCATTTTTGGGTGAGGCGTTTTTCGACCAAGTTATACCAGCCTCGACATAGTAAAAACATTATGGTGAGCCACCTTTGAAATTATTGTTGTGTGTCTTTGTTTAGTGGAGAGTGAAAATATAGTGACCAAAAAGTGCAAATTTCATTCACCAAATACAGTAAATGTATGGGAAAATCTCCCGAGAAAGAGGGGCGGTCTCCTCCCCCCCCCCCCCCCCCCCCCCTTAAACCCACCCCTGCATGAATGTAAATGACGAAATTGCATAGGAAAATGGGCTAACTAATTTACAATACAAAAACATGCTATTGTAAAGTATCGCCGAGCAGTAACTAGGTTAAGAATTTCAGCCCACAAGCTACCCGTTGAGTCTGGACGTTATGACAATATCCCTTATCAGTCCCGAATCTGTAAGCTTTGTGATTTGAATGAGATAGGGGATGAATTTCATTTTTTCTCTTGTTGCTCAAAACCCACTTTAGAAGTGGTGCGTAAGGATTTTATTGAAAGATTGATTGAGGGTAATCAAGTATTTAGTAGTTTTAGTCAGAAAGATATATTTTTGTACTGTTTAGCAATGGTAGATGATTCTATTGTAAACTTAACAGCATTTACAGCATCATTTACAACATTTACAGCATCATTAGTATTTTTCAGGAATGTACGGTTTAGATTTTAGTTATGCTGATCTTTGTTATTTGTATAGACTTATCTATTCGTTTCCTATGTACCTAAGAAAGGTGTCCAGGAAGAGCAGGTGCAAACACTCGCCTGCGGCCGTGTTTCCACTGATCTGCTCTCGAATTCTCCCAACCACATCTCGGTTTGCATAAGCCTGTGCAGTCACGGAAACTGTGTTTTATTTGTTAATTATTATGCATGGGATAATTAGTTTTTACCACTTTCAATTCACATTCTCAAACTCATTAATAATTCATCAAGTTTAAACAAAGAAAATCATAACCGTGGAGGAGCACGGAAAACGCGGTCTTAATTTGCATAGAATTTTGAGATTTTAGTCCTTCTTTTTCTCTGCATTAAATCATTCGTTTGAGAAGTAATATCAAACACTCGATAGAGTTTCTCAACAGGATTTTAAACACCTTGAAGTCGGTTAAAAAAATTGGCTTTGCCTTGTTTTTTCAACCACTTCTCAGTGTTTGGAAATCCTGATGAAACACGCTCTCTAGTGTTTACTGCGGTTTTCATAATTCTGCGAACTCTCGCTAACGATTTCCAACCGTCAAATCGCCTTCTGGCTTCCGTCAATCAAACTCCTGAGTCTTTTCGTCGTTACTCTTTGTGCTTTTTGATTGGCCAGCACGTAACGTTGCTGTCGCGACAGGAAGCCATTTTAGCACTGCTTAGGCGCTGGCCAATCAAAAAGCACAAAGAGTAACGACGAAAAGACTCGGGAGTTTGATTGACGGAATCCAGAAGGCGGTTTTACGGTTGGAAATCAATAGCGAGAGTTCGCAGAATTACGAAAACCGCAGTAAAATAATTGATTTGTACAGAACTTTCCAAATCAAAAGTGAGTGTGATTCTTTGCGCTCAGTGCCAGTGGAATGCAGCGTAAAACAAAACTCAAGCCTCGACCCTTTTGTGTGTTTCTACTAAACACCCATATCACTTTTGCAAACAAAATTCTTAATTCCTAATTATTGTCAACAGATTTGGGGTTGCTGTTTGCTCGGTTTGATTATCTTGTCAATCATGGTGGCGGAGTTTAAACCGATAAAGTCAACAATGAGTGGTCTAGAAGGCTCAGATGCCTCTACGCTAAATGTACACTCGTTCACAACACCAGCTCCCGAGAGAAGACGGCGAAAGAAGTCAGATCTGTTGAGGTAGGGTTTCTCTGGTCTTGAAGCGCAGGGCTGAGGTCTAACTTGAGGGTTGATTTGCACAGTTAAAGTGGACCACACCGGTCAAAACTACACGGTACTGTATCGCTATAACTGTATCGCTATATCGTGACTGACCAAGTGCAAGTACTCGAACTATGAAATCATATCTTGTGCACTTTTCTTTTAGAAACAAATCGCTAAGTAATTTCAAGTTCCGTTTCAAAGCGAAGCTTTGTGCATTTCGCGATAAAAGGAGATAATTCTGCCACATCAAATTTCTTAGGATGTTCACAAAAATGTCTTAGAACTTCCCAGACTCGCCATTCGCCATGACATCGTTGTTGGCGCCAAAACAGAGCACTTTGTACTCCTTATCGCTGGAATTCTCGCTAATCTACACGTCTCATCAATTACATGTACATGAGCTTCAACTGAAATTACAATGCCGGTCTAAGAATAGGCCACATATTTCTATCTTGAAGAAGGTTGCTAAACTATGCGGCAGAGTCAACAGAGAAGCACTATTTCGATTGCGCCTCTGAAGAGCTCGTTCACACCTAATGAAGTTTTATAACTAATGAAGTTTTATAAATTAATTTTCTTTTATCTCTGAGGTTCTGTTAAATCTAATCAAGAATCAAGGGTGTATCGGGGTTTTCAACACCCGAGTAAAGACAGCAAAGAAATTAAAAAAGTCAGTGATTTTTAGGACGGTTGAAGAAACCGTTGATTATATGAGTTACCGCCAAATAGTGACCCTTAACTGTTAGTGCTGAAGGAAAAGAAAATAAGTCGAGGTTTGCTTTATGGATTCAACGTTTTGATTGAAAGTAACATCAGCACATGTGTCTTCATCACCTTTCAACGATTACTAGAACCATGATTAATATTAGGGGCCGACCATTGAACTTTTGAGAAGGGGGGGGGGGGGGAGGGTTGTTCCGTGCAATATTTCTTATACCTCTGTTGTGCGGTGAGAATTGTTTTTCCAATAAGAAAGAAGGGTTTTAGTCACCATTCCCCCCCCCCCCCCTCCAAAGTGGTCGACCCCTTACATGCGTGATACGCTGGAATCCATAATATACGATTTATAAATATGGAAATTCGAAAACCGTTAATTTGCTAGCGTCTCTCCTTCCTTTGAGGCCAACGTCCGTCGTTAAGAAGGTTTATGTGAGAGTTTGAAAAAGTGACAGTTTCTGTGTCATTGGACTTAAACAGAAAAGGCGTCGTTTTTGCTATTGGAACACTGGGGGAGCCATCTAGGCACAAATCTTTAAACCTTTGCTTAGTATAAGCTGCGTAACCCGTTAGAAAAGCCCATTTGTAATCCAAACATGACAATAGCATTATTATTATTATTATTATCAAAGGTCAAGCCGCCATCTTGTACGGAATTATGAAAGGGATGTTTGTAGTGGTGGTTGCTTTAGCAACACTTGCCATCTCAGGTATGTGGCGTTTGTTGAAGTGTATTTTAACACGTATACTCTAATTAATAGCATACCAAGCTCAACCGGACAAGCAGGGACACGTCAAGTACGCATTCTAAAATCCAAGTCATGGATATGCGAAGCACAGAAACGAGTATAGAAGCGTTGTCCCTCACTCACTCCAATGTCGAAAACCCGAGATAGGGCGATAGGAAAAACAGTTTTGATTGTATTTTCAGTCCGGGCCAAGTTGGACAACCAAACTTGGACAAAGTTGGAAAGGGAGTAACTTAGGTGATGATCATAACGCCGTTGTGACGCGCACTGCGACCCTTTATGTTTTCTGTTCGGTTCATTCCTAGAGAAATAAACAATGTACAACTCTTGAATATTTTGGCGACAAAAACGACGAAATTGGTTCTCCCACGATGTGCAGCGTTAGTTGTTCAAAAAATGCTTTCCAAGTTCAAAGAGTAAACTAACGTACAAAAATGCTCATAGCTTTTCCATTGACATTTACGCCACTCGAGCAGCATGTCATGTGGTTTTCCATACTTGTGTCTCCAAATTGTCTTCGTTTCTTCTATTTATTTAAATAAATAAATAAATTCGTTTATTAACGCTTTTACACATATCTATTCTATCTTTTATTTGCTTTCTCCAGCGTGCGGACATCGGTTCTGGCGAAAGGTATGTATTGAAATAAAAGAAAGGGACTTCTCCCAATCGTGAGGGAAAAGGCACAACCACTAGACGAGGAGAGATCGCAGTACATAAAGGGCTGCATCGGGTGGCACAAATTGCTGCCGCGCAGTTTACAATTGATGTTGGCTGTTGTACATTATACGTATATGCCTCCACGATCTAGGCCATTTCTTGTTTTCCCTTCTTCTTTTACAAAACCATGACTTTTAGTGAATGTTCTCTTGTATTTGACCAGAACCCCTCACTCCATCGCCATATGAGCAACGCTGAGCTGCAGTGGTATTTTGGTGTCAATTCACCACACCAAGGTAATCAGATATAATACAGTAGTTAAACCCTGATGACTCGAACTCGGATAACTCGTTTCCCTTGGCACATTTTCTCAGTCATTCACTATCGAACACCAAAGCAGTTTTCGCTTCCTTCAGAGTTCGAGTTAGCGAAGTTCTATTGTATGCGCTTGTTGGTATTCTGCGAATTCTTGCAGCCAATAAAACAACGTATAAGGTGCACCTGTCGGTTGAAAAGAAAGATGCACCAAAAGCACATTAAACGGGGCGTGGTTCATACGAATTTTGATGGCAAAGAGATGTTTTTGTGGGTCGTTAGACTTGCCCCAAGTCCTCCTCTATGTTTTTCCTTAGAGCAAAGTGAAGAAAAAAAAAACAGCACGGTCTCGTGGCGCGCGGGAGAGCCAATTAAAAAAAGCGGAACAACGGACTTTGGGAAAGTCTAGTGGGTCGTTAACTATCGATATTACGTCTTTTTTTAAGCTTAATCAAGCCGATATTTATGATGGGTTTCGGCAACACCCTGCAGCTAATTAAATGAGGACAAAAACCCTAATAAAACACAAGTAAAATAAAATAATTTATAACACACTCTATTGAACATCCTGACAAGAGAAAGAAGTAATACAGACACAGGGCACGTAGTAATTTTCCCAGTTTATCATATCGTTATGGTTTCCTTTTCATTTTGTAATCTCACATGTCTAAATTCTTCTTCATAGTACCAGAATATGAAATCATCATCCCTGTCACTCACAGCGTTCGATACTATACCATCCCCGCATTTGGTCAGCGGCTCGATGTAAAGCTCCGTCCAAGTAACGTTGTCATACCGTCGTCAGTTGTCATGGAGACGCACCACGTTAATGGCTCTAGCACCACAACTAAGCTGCCAACCATGGTTCATTGTATTGGTCACGTGATATCACATCCGGGGTCTCTTGTTGCCGTCGACACCCAGAATGGCTTGGTGAGTGTGGAATTTTGATAGGTATTTCAAGTAGACTCCTATGATATCTCTTTTTTGTGTAAATTGAGGACGAGATATCATACGATTCAAGTATATTCAAAGTCTTCAGTCGGTAGATTCCGTAGAAAATAGCACTCAAAAAGGCGATATCGCCCTCGTCGCTGCGGGACTCGTACGAATCATTTAATGTCGAGAATTACGATTTCGTATCCAAACCTCTTTTCTGCTTATGAATGTCTTTAATTAAGCTAGATTAATTATGAGTTTGAAAATCTATATCCAGCATATGTATCCGTCTATACGTTTGGTGGTGGTACATGATATTGACGATATTGGGTTCTTGTTATATCAATAAGTTTATCTTTCACCTCAGGGCAACTGGGATGTTAAAGGCAAATAACTGACCAAATCTGATAAGGGATAGGCGGCATGTCAAGGTCAAGAGAATAAAACGAGGAAGCGTACGTCTCTGATTAAAAATGGGCAGTTACTCTCTCTCCTCTATTGAGGGCGGATGGACTGATTTCGTTGCTATATAGTGCGTTGCTACGAAGATAAAACAAGATACATCTTATATCTATTGATACAAAGCCATTCGAAGAGCGCGAAAACTAGCAACAGTACTCCTTCAAATTCCATTCTGCTGCTGAAAATTCCATTTTCTTCCTCGTGCAGACCTTGCTACCCCCCCCCCCCCCCCCCGCCCCCCTGTTGTGAGTTTGTTCAATTGCTTTCAGTTTTGTTTGAATCCCAAATTTAAAACATCATTGCTTCTCTTAATTTTACACTGCTTTAACTACGAGATATCCATTCACAGGATGGAATGATTCGCCTCCAAAATCAGCTCCTCTACATTCGACCACTAAACAAGCGCCTACTTAAACGCATGCGCAGACCGGATGGCCGCAAGCTGCATGTGTTGTCACGTGTGCCTACGAAACCTGGTGAGCCACTCGCAACTTGAGACGAAATTTTGTTTCAACAGTCGATTGATGTTTGTGCTGCTATATTTCTAGGGAAACATCAGCATCTTCACTTGAAAAAGGCAGATTTGTCTAGGGGTTTGCATCGTCATAGGCGATCTGTCAAGCGTACAAGTAAACACGAGTACTTACAGATGGTACTGAAGCGAACAGACGCGAGACACAAATACATGGAAATGGCGCTGGTGGCGGATGATTACGCTATCAAAGCCATCGGAGAAAGGAACATGCCTCGTCATTTGATGATGTTAGCATATCTGGTATGTTAGTGTGTCTTTCATAAACTCGTGGAATACACTGGCGTAATTACACTTTGTTATGCTCTAATTCCTTTATATGAACTAAGCGGAGACGGAGACGGAGACGTAAGCGTGAAAGAAGCAGAACGGAAGGTTTCCTTTTTCTTACGTCTCCGCTTACGTCGCTACTGTCACGGCGATTTTCACACACACGTAAGCCCTTACGTCTCCTTCTCCGTCTCCGCTTATTTCACTAGTGAAAAGTCGGCTTTACCATCACCCTGGCTAACACATCACCTACAGTTTTATGGAAACCATGCATGCACTCTCTTTTATGACCAAAGAAAGTTGGGGAATTAATACAAAACTAGCTGATGCCCGTGAAAAATTCACGGAGTGTAAGGGGGAAATTTACTAAAAGTGTTCTCTGTTTAAAAAAACGGAGAAAAAAAA
Organism: Scolanthus callimorphus; assembly: GCA_033964015.1. Lineage (NCBI taxonomy): Eukaryota > Metazoa > Cnidaria > Anthozoa > Actiniaria > Edwardsiidae > Scolanthus > Scolanthus callimorphus. The sequence continues at coordinate 734,050 of JAWWUD010000033.1, read as the reverse complement.
TCACAATGGCCATATGGATGTGGGGAGGGGTTCATGATTTCCCCCTTCCATAAACTGCTGGATTTACATTACTAATAACCTCCCATCACCATGAGTACCCCGTCCCACCATGCCAAAATAAATGAAGTGAGCCCAAAATGATTTTTTTTTGCACTGATCTCCCTGCTTGGTACAAAATCACGCGTGTCAGTCTCTCAAATCGGTCAAAGAACCCGTGAAAATCGAAAGTTCAATTTGACTTCGGAATTGTTTGTATGTTTTTCATATCTCAGCGAGGGGAGAGAAGAAACAGGTCAAGTAAAAATGGTCTAAGGAATAAAAAAATTTTTTAGTTTATATTATTTATATTTTTTCGGCTTTATCCCTCGCTTAAAAAATTGCTTGAATTAGAACTTAGCCCAAAAAGAATCTTTTCCAACAAAAACATGCCCACTGGAGGGATTTCCTCTTTCTCTTCGGGATTGTGTCCTTCGTTTTGCGATAGAGCCGTCAGGATTTATACTTAGAGAATATTATTCATGACTTTCACGGACTTTGTTTTGTAAATGTGTCATTTCGACTTAGCATGACTTAGCGCGTGCTCCGAGGAAGCAATGTAGTGTGTGTACGTTTGTTGAAACTTGAATGAAAATTTTTCTCAGCTCAAATCTTTCAAGTTAGAATTATCCCTGCACATTCCTGTATGTAATCTGTAAGAGAACCATTTAGGTTTGAATGTCAATGGTGCTTTCGGCTGCGCGAACCGAGTTCTTTTTTAGTTTCTGTGGGAGAATTCAACATGGCGGCGATGGCGGCTTTGTCCCTCGCTTAAGAAATCGCTTGAATTAGAACTTAGCCCGAGGTGAATATTTTCCAACAAAAACACGCTCATGGTCCAGATTTCCACCTTCCCTTCGGGTTTGCGAACTTCTTATGGCGGCACAGCTTCAGGGATGAGCGGAGCGAGTGTCGACACGATTTTCCTTACGGTATTAATATATAGATACTCGCCTATTTCAGACAAACGCCATGTATCATGACAGCACTATTGGAGAAAAGAAAATCAGTATTGTTATCGTCAAAATGGTGCTCAAGAAGGATGGGGTGAGTCTTGCATGTTCTCTCTACATCCAGGGGCGGATTTAGGGGGCGGTTAGGGGGGGAGGGGGGGGGGGTTCCCATACATTTACTGTATTTGAAGAGGAAAATTTGCAAATTTTCGTGACATGTTATCACTATCCGCCCCCCCTTTCGGAATTTGTTTAGTTTTCATTTATCTGCCAGTTCACGGGGCCCATATTTACTGACGTTCCCATGCATTTTATGCTTTAAAAGGTCCGAAGATGTTTAGGTTTTAATATTAAAATTAGTTGTTGAAGCAGTTGCCTCCATATCTGACATTCAAATTCGAGTGAAGAGGAGGGGAAGGAGGTCATCAAGGGTTGTTGTACTCGGCCCTACATGTTTCCTCCGCATTTAGCTGGGATTTATTTGATGTTTTAGCTGGGATACGAGAGTGGCATTCCTAACAAGGCGAAGCTGTTCGAGCTGGCGAAGTGGGCAAGAACGGCCTTTCCACACAGGGATAGCGACAACCAACATCCGATGTCATCACGCTAGTAACTAAGTATGCTCTCGTATGTTGTGTTTGTTGTGAAGTTTCGAGATTCAAAGCATCATCGAATTGTTTTAGTCAGATTTTGCACCTATAAGCTGCCTGCCTCTCCTTAACCTATCCTTTTCTCTTTATCAAAAATCATGTAAACATAGAAATGTACAAATAAAGTTTGTTGTTATTGTTGCTAAGCTAATGTATTTTATTTTTGTTTATTCTAGGGGAGGAAATGGAGGTAAGCCAATGAATCTTTCTTCGTCTACGATTTTATTTTTGGTGGTTTTATTTTTATCGTTGCTCTGGCGGGAAGCGCCCCTAGAGCTATAAATTAACATCGATGACGCAAGTGCGCATCGATATGTCGTTGGCTCATTCGGCAGATCAGATGTTCGACACTCGTAGTATAGACCAATCTAGGGCTTATGCAGGATTTTGTAAATTTGCCGGGTCAAGCTTGTGATTGACACAGTACAGGGGCACAAAGGGCCCTTCGTAACTCATTTTTTCGTGTATTTGAAATTTTGGCCCAAAAATTTACTGTACTTTTGGTTTCGAAAAGGGGGGCTCGGTACGTACAACAACCCTTATTCAGCATGGAAACGAGGCCAAGCAGCGTGCTCATGTTTTTGCTCATGTTGAAAAGCAAAGCCTGATGCTGGGATTTATGGTACAAAAGTTCACCAAGCTACCACAAAGTACTGTTTTTTTACCAAAAACTTGTTTGGCTCATTGCTTTTCTCTGTTTTGTCGGGTCATTCTGGAAACAAAATGGCGCTGCCGTTACAACGGCGAATAGGCTGCGTATGTCTGCACGCTTGACATAAACGTTCGTTTTATTGCTGTTGTAGGCGTCGCTGATTATCGCTCCACGTGTCGGAACACATTTGGTTTCACCGTGAACAATGATATAGGCCTGGGGACGAGCCAGATTATAGCACACGAGGTTGGACACACGTAAGTCACGTGACGTCTGTACGCTAAGACCTACAGCCGCTGTCCAAATATTTAGCGTAACAAACAAACATACAAACAAACACTGATCAGGGGCGTAGCCAGGAATTTTGGTTGGGGGGGAGGGGGCAAAGACATTCGTGCCCAAAATTGTACCAAATTGGTACATTCGTGTCCAAATTGGGCTCGGGCAGAAAAAAGGACGCACTAAATCATCATATCATATGGTTTCAAAATCGACATAATTATGAGCTCTTGCTAGAAATTGTTAGTTTCTGTTATCCAAATAAGAGAGAGTAAAAATATACAGGTAAAAAAAACATCTAGGAAAGCCCCCCCCCCCCCCCCCCCCCGCTGTCTACACCCTGCTGATTAGACATAGTGAACCATCACATGCAAACCACGTTGTTATTTACCATTCTCGATCTTCAGGATTGGAGCAGGGCATGACGAAGGGAAGCGGAAAGGCTGCCCAAGTAACACATACCTCATGTCACCTTCAGTCCCGGGGAAAAGGCGCATTCAAATGGTCTCCTTGTAGCAAAGAAGTGATCCAGAAATACCTCAGGTGACGCATATTATAATGTCCAATATTAATTGTGGTGATGTGGTGGTGATGTTGTTGGCATTGATGTAATCATTAAGATAAGCTGGTGGTCCCTGTGGTGGACAGTGGCAGTTGCGGTCACGAGCGGGCAACGAGCACGACGACGTATCACGGAATTTCGTCTACTCGTTTGTTCATATTTCTCAATATTCAGCAGCGATTTGGAATTCACCATTGCGGGTAATTTGTCCACTTTACCGTGCAAAATTTGTGTGATCAATATGCTCAGTGTTTAGATACATGAATTAGCCCCCTAAAACTCTTCAAAACAAAAATTTGACAAACAATGTTCGCTTCGTGAACCTCTTGTCCTCTCACAGCACCGACGAGTCCAGTTGTCTTGATGACCTGACGAAAGACGTGGTACCAGAGCCCCATATCTTCCACGGGAGGCTACCAGGACAAATATACAATAGGGACCAGCAGTGTATGCTCACGTTTGGACCCAGCTACAACACTGCCCACAAAGATTGGTACGGTGCTTTGAGTGGATTTCAGATGAGTATCGAAAACGTAACGCAAAGTAAATATACTTAGCCAATCAGAAACGAAACAAATTCGACAAATTCAACAGCCAACCAATCAGAAACGAAACCCATTCAACAGCCAACCAATCAGAAACGAAACCCATTCAACAGCCAACCAATCAGGGGACGAAGTAAAGTACGACTTGCGTTTAGTCGAGACACGGTGTTTTTTTCGCATTTTCATTAGCTGACTAAACAAAGAGCCAAGACCTCAACCAAGAAGAGTTATAAGAAACGTGTAGAGAACGCAAGTCTGATGAGCTTTTAACAGTCATCGGAAATCCACTCTAAATGTTGATGCAAAGGTTTTCATGCATCTCTTATGTACAAGTGTATGAATTAGGAATTTTTTTCTTAATGTTTACTGTATTTTTCTTCTATAAAAGGGGGTCACAGGCACCCCAGGACTCCCCCAGCTACGCCCCTGTATATAGGTGTCTATATAGGTGTCTATATAGGTGTCTATATAGGTGTCTATAGAGGCCATAATGACGACACGAGGCAGGTGTCACGTGCTTTCATCTCGCTTTCCTCATAACATCTTCACCAATCACAGCGCTGGGAGCAAGTTTGTCATCTTTTTACTCAAAACTAGCTTGATTTAAATGCAAACGGAGCATTGATCCGTGCAGCCACATTCATACTGATCTGCTTTAATCTGTTTGACTCAGGCCGACTGTGGCTCGCTGTACTGCACTCGTACAAAAATGTCTTGTGTAAGTCGTGTCTCTCCGCCTGTAGACGGGACTAAATGCGGCGATAGACATGTAAGTATACGAGCTCCGTCCTGAACGTACTTCTAAGTAGTAATTAGGGTTTTAGAATGTTTCGTATTTGTATCGTCTGTATCGGCTGATTTTACTTTTTTGATAAAGTTTTTTTGGGGATAGAAATTTACTGCCATTTTCATTATTCTGCGAACTCAGCGCCAACGGTTTGGCTTCTCGTAAATTTATTTGAACTAAAAAAAAACATTTTATACCCTAAAATGCAAACGAAAAATCCCGTGCATGTCATCTCAAACGTTTTCGAAAATGTAAAGTGGCAGCTCTCAGAATAATGAAAATGGCACTAATACCAATCCGGTCTGTTATGTACTGTTATTTTGAGTAACACACAAGACAATCTGAACTCAAGTCTGTTTATTTGTATGTTTTAGTGGTGTATAAAAGGCGAGTGCGTAGATGACGGGTCACCCATGACGGACGGAGGGTGGAGCGCATGGTCACGCCATACCCGCTGTACAGTGTCGTGCGGGCTCGGATTGCAATGGAGAACTCGGACCTGTACCAATCCAAAGTTAGTACGACTACCCCTACCATCAATGTCTTGTCATTATATCACATGGAATCCACTTAAAGCATGGGCGGTCCCCTCGGCCTTTCTTTTTCGATAGATTTTTACCATACATTTACTGTATGTGCAGCGGCCAAGTTTTCGTTGTTGGCCCCCTTAATTTTTATATCCCTCCCCCTTTAGGATGTTCCAGGATCGCTTCGATCCGATCCGCCCCCCCTATCAATTTTAATGGCTTTGGAAAGTTTTACGGTAGCGTTTTCGTACTCTGTCGCGTAATAGATAATGAGAAGTGGAACCAGTCAGATTGCAGGATTCGTGATAGTATGCGATTCATGCCAACAGGCCGAAAGGAGGAGGGAGCAAATGTGAAGGAACCGACAAGTCAGATTGGAAAGCATGTTCCAACAAGGTAAGCCAACTGCCAACATCAAACTCATCCGACAAGTCAGATTAGAGAGCATGTTCCAACAAGGTAAGCCAAGTGCCAACATCAAACTCATCCGACAAGTCAGATTGGAAAGCATGTTCCAACAAGGTAAGCTAACTGCCAACATCAAACTCATACGACAAGTCAGATTGGAGATCATGTTCCAACAAGGTAAGCCAAGTGCCAACATCAAACTCATCAAGCCTATCCCTGCTCACAGTGACGTGTCGATTTACATTTGACACCTTACCAATCAGAAACGAGAGAATTACAAGTTGCTGCTGCGAATGGCTTCCCGCCAGCCAATCACAAGACAAGTAAAACCACTATCTGACTATCACCCATTGAACACGTGATTGTTTCCATTGTAAGCCAAGGCGAGTACAATCACTATCACGCGGTAAGCACGTGATCACTAAATTCACAGTTGCGTTTAGTTAAAAACAGGTTGATAGAAATGTGCGACCAATGATAATGCAAAGTAAAGACAAATGCAAATAATTTTCGATACCCGTTTGGAACCCACACTATTTTCGTAATTATTTGTTGAATTCGTGTTTTCACAGGCTTGTCCAGTAGGAGAGAAGTCACAACGACAGAAACACTGCGATTCCGTGAAGCCAAATAGCAAGGCTTATATCAGGACCGTAGGTAAAGGCACACTCTACTGAAGGGCAACTGAACCGCTATCATAGTGTGTTGTAGCTCAACTTCGTGTTCTTATGTTGACTAGCTGGAGCAATGTCGTTTGTTCAGTGCTGTAACTCAGGCCCGTAGTCGGGGAAGGGGGGGAAGGGGGGGAAGGGGGGGGGGATGGGGGGAAGGATGGGGGGGGGGGGGGGGGTTTCCGGGGGACAAAAAGGTCTGGTTTGAAAACACTGTTTTAGTGACTAAATGGGCCAAACAGAAGACTGCAGTCACTTTGGTATACAGCCAGTTTCGTATATTTGCTTTTTCTAGTAAATTTTGACTAGCGGTTAATAAATTTCATACCACGTTGGTCCGCTTTTTCTAAATTAGCACCCCCACACAAACATCACTGCCTACGGGCCTGTAAGTGTAGGATCTTCTCAGTTACCTTATCACGTCAAACTCAAACTCGTGTTCTCAATGACTAGATCCATGCCGTTGGTTCTGTGCTGTTGGTCGCACAGTATATCCTTATGGGATTGTGAAAGATGGGACAAGCTGCTCCACTGATAAAGAGTCAGCAAAGCTTTGTATCCAAGGAGTCTGTAAGGTGAGAACGCAGTTAATATTATGCGAAAAAATTCTCATAGCGACGACGTTTTGTAATTTTGTTTATTAATTTTTTTCCAGAATGTCGGATGTGACAACGTTCTTGAGTCCGGCGTGAAACGGGACCGGTGCAGAGTTTGTAACGGGGATAGTACAAAATGTAAACAGATCAAAGGCGCTTATACTAAAGATTACCGCAAATGGGGTGGGTATTCGTCGGGGATGGACTCCCATATTTTTTTGGTCGGTGATGATCGTCAGAAATTTTCAGTTTCACCCCTAAAACATAACAAACATGGCGTGGCTCAAATAATTTGTTACCCTAAAAGCCCTAAAAGATAACCTAAAAGATGAGGCCTTATGTGCCAAGTAGGCGCGAAGAAGACAGGTAAAAGATACCCAACATGATATTTCCGAGTTTGACTAAAATGCTGCCATTAATGTTGTCTAATTTATCGTCTTCTCATCGACTAATCTCTCTTTCTTACATGGTTTTTAGAACTAGCACCATCATGAGACAAAACAATTTGGACACATTTTCGGCCCTAAAAGATACCAATCTCCCTAAAATTTATCGAAGATCACCATCACCCCTAAAAGATACCAACCCCCCGTGATTTCAACCCCTAAAAGATACGACGATCATCCCCGGGTTTTGACCGCCAAGCAGTTGCTCGATAGCCTGCAAGTACACGTAAATGCTTTATATACGTTCTGTACGATGTTTTTGTTCCCTTATGTATTTTTTATTTTTTTCTTCAGGTCCGAAAGCGGGTGATGTTATAGTTACTGTTCCTGCTGGTTCAACACACATTTTGTGCGTGAAAGAAAAGCGGATCAAAATGTTATAGGTAAACAGTCTTATGCTTACAGAAAGTGCTTGATTTATAAGCCAACGTAATTCCTACAGTTTCGCTTACAGCCACAACTTATTGTTGCGCGCTGGCCTTGTTTCGCATAGTTAATATTCCGCGAAATAGCTCATTAGTCACGGTCTCTAATACCTTCTTATTAGCCGTCAAGGATACCAAGAATCACTATCCTATCCCCGTACCGTCCGCCGGCAGAACTGTCAATGCCTTTGTACGACTGAAGTGTACCACAGAGACGGACAGCTTGCCAGAGAATGGATCTACATAGAGGGCCCAACGAATACGGACATTCACATTCTGGTGAGTTAGGCCTAGTACAAATGTCTATCCAAATTCTAGTCGCACCAATATATTGTGCTGTATTTCTGTTATTTGATATACATAAGCAAGAGAAATGGATCATTTTCTCTTGACAAAAGTCAATCATTTTGAAGCACATAGGAACGACGTTTGTACTATGCCTTAGCTAGTGCGACCATCATGGCCTTGCCTAGGGGGGAGGACAGAGGGGGCAGTCATCCACCCCTCCCCTACCCAAACACCCACACACACTGGCTAGTAGTTTTGAAAATTGCGAAGAGCGAACTTTATCGAGTGAAGGATTTTTGTCTAAGCTTTATTTGTTCACATTTTTCCATTGATTTTGCTGACCCTTTACGCTTGCATAAAGCGACGGTAAAATGCACTGATAAACGTAGTCATCAGGATTATTTCAGAAATATTGCTCTCTGATTTGAAACCGTGCCGCGATTTTAGGTAATACTATTTTGTTGTTCATCTTGAAACATATTTTGGGAGTCGATTAATTTCTTTCAGCACATTGGAAACGCATTTCGAGATCATTTCAATGGTGAAGAAAATATGCCAAATAATAACTTGAAAGCTCATTGCGGCAACCCCAGGTAGAATCTGTAGGGAAGAAAAGAGATTTTCCAGGCGCCCTACATTTTGTGACAATGTAAGCAATTTTATTTTGGTGATGTATTACTGTAAATTTGTTTGTAGTTTGTTTACCTGGAAAACTTGGTAAAGAAAAATCAGGGCGTGGACTACCAGTTCCTGGCACCCATTAAATCACCCATCACTGCGGGTCAGGTTTCCTGGAAATTATCTTCTTGGACGGCTTGTTCAGAGAAATGTGCAGGAGGTATGTACTTGGGTATTTCTATTAAACTATATTCTTTTGAAAAAGTGCATGTTTACAGCCCAAATCATTGTTTCGCGTTGGGATTGATTGCCAGTTATTTCTGTTTCGCCTGTCAAACCATTTAGCTAATATCTTGCCCTGTTTCGAGGGCACCCAACGATCATTGTCGGTAAAATATCTGTTCGGATGGCGCTACGAGAGCTGAAATTTTCGCTTCAGAATGCGTATGTAGATTATTAAGTCCCCTGAATGTTTCGAATTGCACAAAAGGTGAAATTTTACTGGTTTTGAGGATATTTTTGGTCACCTAGAATTTTCGGATAGAGCTTTTCCTCTAGCATTTTCAGTCGAAGGCTTGATTTCAATCCCTAAAATTACATTTATTAAATTACATTAATTGCATTGTGAAGAAACATAGACCTAGCCAATGCCAACATTTGCGCTGGTGTAGATGGCGCTGTAGAAGTAAGTATAATAAATAAGCAAGTTCCCTTACAAAACATGATTTATAATATTTGATAATTTACGGATTCAATCACAGGTACACAAAATCGCACAGTAGAATGTATCCGTATCGATGACAAGACGTTTGTTCGGAGTTCAGTTTGCGAACAGAAGGGAAAGAGGCCTGATAGAGTGCGTACATGCAATACACAACGATGCGGACCCGAGTAAGTGGTGAAATAGAGCAGATTTCGTATGACTGTGAAAAGTACCGCGAAAGAGTTGTACCGCGCCGCGACCGTGACCTTACCGCGACCGTGACCTTACCGCGACTACGCGATTTCGTTCGGTATCTACAGCAGGAAACAGCAGGCCAGGTTCCGTACCGCCACCGCGACAGTACCGCGCCTTGTCACGGTACTTTTCACAGTCATACGAAATCTGTTCTAGCAAACATGCGAAATATGCATACAAGATCAACACGTTGGGCATTGACTCATTGTTTGATTTTATAGATAAAATTATTACTTATTGTATATAGATATATAACTAAGAGTCGACCTCGTTTAAATAAATGCATGTTATCTGTTTTTAAGGGGTGGACCATTATATAAATTGGGGGAGGGGGTGGCAATTTTTTGCGCATGTTTTTTTTTCGGGGATCAGTTTTTTCCCCCGGAATGTGTATGATGTTTTTTACCATCTTGGATTGCAAGAATTTTTTTTTGGAAGGATTGGCCTTGCTCGATTTTTTTTTTTTGGGGGGGGGGGGGGGGGGAATTCCACCCCCTCCCCCAATTTCTAATGGTCCACCCCTAAAGGCCCGACAATGATGGTGAATAGGAATACTAAATAGACTTCGAATTGCTACGCCACATCGAGGCTAAGGCTGACCAGGCACTGATAAAGACCTTCATTCTCTTGAAATGCAAATTGAGTCCCTGAGTCCTTGAGTGGTTTCGCGTCCCTAACAGTGCAAGGTCAACCTTGTCTTGGGTTCAAACAAAAGCTGTTGCGCATCTGTGAAATGGAGTATTAGTAGAACACTTAACTGATACAGGAGATGGTATACCTCCAATCCCATCAATATTGGACGATGATGCATACCAAATCGTCACAGTCAAACCGGGTCAAGCGAGCCCCTCTAGAGTCGATTATTGATTTCATTATTACATTCTTGATTTCATTCTTGATTTCAATTATGCATTATCTAAATCAATAATGCAGTATTGAATTCAATAACTTTGACTGTAAAACGGTGCAGCTTTTGAAGTATAATTGGCAAATTAAATTGATAAACCAATTTTGAACTTCTTATTATCGTCGAGTCAACAAAAAATCTAATGCTATGTTTTACTTCATTCGTTTGTGACTTCCATATCGAAGAGAACTCACAAACAGTACGTTGTTAAGCTGGTCTTACCCGGGATATTTCCTCTCATTTTCTCTCTCACCTTTTTTATCGCAAAGATGGCATATCTCTCAGTGGCGGCCATGTTCGCAAACCTGCGGGGATGGAGTGCAGAAGCGAATATTGACATGTCGGCAAAAAGTGTCCCAGGAACGACATGAGGAGGTGCCGAGGTCGAAGTGCAGTGGAAGTCCCGCGGGTCCATTAGCAAGGCCATGTAACAGAATTGCCTGTGATCCAGAGTGGGTACCCTTGGGTTGGGGAAAGGTAAAACTTACACTTCGGTATTATATGGCTGTTTCACTTGTTTTTGTATTGTATAAAACTGGTTGGTGCGACTAGGCGTGGTCACCGTCGACAAAAGCTAAATAACGTAACTCTCCGCTGCACACAATGTTAGGTTCAGCAGTAGTGCTTAGTACAACCAAACTAAGTTATACACACTCTTACCTTACCTCTCGCTCTTACCACTTTGTACTGGGGATTGAGTCCTTGCGCCTGGTTTTCATTGTCCAATGGTACATCATTCCCGTTAACCATAACCTATACGTTAAAAGTTATGACGTGTCGTTCAGGGACGGCGGAGCCGGGGGGGCTTTACCCCCCACATTTCGTCAAGTTTTAATACATTTTCACTAAGCTCAGCACCCTCACCTTGCCATACAATCTTACTAATGAGTCCCACTTTGAAAACTGTGCGCCGTCCCTGTTGTCATTTAATGCTGTTCTTACATTTGTCTCTAAAGCTTAGAGCTCCTTTGTTACTGTACGCGATACCAAGGCAACCCCCTCTTTTTCCCCTTTTCTTGCTTTGTTTTAGAAAGTCGTGAATATGCGAAGCATAGAAATGACTTATAGTGGGGACCGATGTCACTCACTCACTGTAGTGTTAGCACGATATTAGCGTAGCACGTATTAGCGTAACCACGTGATGACTGTTATATCATAGTGTTCCAAGACGTGCGCTGGAGGATTCATCACACGTGAGCTCGCCTGCACGAGGAAGAATGCAGACGGGCGCTACATGAAGCTTGCATCGCACATGTGTCAACACGCCGTTAAACCCGCCACCAAGGAGGACTGTAACAGTGATGTGCTTTGTCCCCGTAAGCTTCCGTTTTCTTTTCAACGTTCAGGAGCCCCATCATCGGGCTAATTCGCGAACATAAACGAAACGCAAATCACTATTTTGCCAAGAAAATGACATTTCAGATATCTTTGTGGCGATGTGATAAAGTGCTATTCGCATAAGATATTTTCATCATATTATAACTCAGAAAGTCGTGGCAGTTTATTTGAAATGCAGTTTACCTAAAGTTGTCAAAGGAAAATAGAGCCATTTCGCCATGTTTGAACGCGGCAGCACATAATTGCAATTGCTGTCATAAATACAATGTTTTATTGTTCTAGTTTCGTTGTCACTAGCTACTTGATATTTTAAAAGAACTATTTAGCTTCATTGTATTTAAATGGAAAAAATAATATCTCATCTATCTGATGAAAGATAGTAAAAAGCTAAAACAGTTACAATGGTGGAATAAAATCGAGAATAGAAAGCTGGACGTTTCGTCTGGTTTTGAGTCTTAGAATCCTAACGCAATGTTTATACTCACTTGCAGTTCCACCGAACCCTTTAGAAGGCCCCATTCCCCGATACCGACCTCTTGGCTGCTTCCGTGCGGGCCATCGTCCATTTCCACTTCCAAACTGGTCGCAAACATCCGAGAATATATCGATTGGTACAAGATGGGCAAGACAGTGGACGGGTGCGCGCGCCTTGTTCGCCACAGGAACCCCACATATCGTGTTTTTGGGGTGAAGTTCTATGGCGAGTGCTGGTCGGGAAAGGACGCGCAGTACACGTATGATGAATACGGGAAGGATGACGTGAAGAAGTGTTATGAAGGAGTGGGTACACATGATAATTACTATGTATACGAGTACATATAGAGCAACTAGTGGATTCTATAGTAGGGAGTTGTTCTGTTAACAAATTTGTTAGTGAATACAGATTAGTGATCTTTGCGAATTTTGAATGATTTGTTCTATTAGTGTTTTCTTGGAGCCCGTTTGCCGTAGTGTCCCGGTTTGCCGACGAATCCGACGATTATGTTTTTTTCGTGTGCACACAATTTTGTGATTACTATTACGGCGGAGCCTAGAGGTTGTTGCTTCGTTGCCGTGTACAGAATAGAAATATGGCGAACAGTACACGTGTATTCTAGCTTGGTATCATTAGTGTTACGGTCCTTAGTATCGTTCGATTTTGTGGCCACTACCCATGTGAATACAATCTGTATGTATGGCTTGCGTTCCTCTTTTCTATCAATTAAGATATCCTTATCTTTACAATATTTGTACAAGCTCTCTTTTTTTGCTCTTCCTCTGACTGTCCATGGAAGTAGAGGTTTTAAAATAAAACGAGCACTTAGAAGACCTGGATTTTTCTAGTCCATGGATACTACTTGAATCAATTCGAAGAGGTGTGTGATTGAAATTGCATGCAGGACTATTAATTGAAAGCGTCCTGTGCATAAGTATTTTCATTTAACACTCTTATATCTCGCCTGACGAGACTCTTCTAACTGGGATTCCTTCGAGAGCTCTTTAATCAGCCACTTGTGGCAAGCCCCTTGCACTTATTCCCGCCTCAAGACGAACCAGACCCTGAATCCCTGTCAGACTGTGTCGGGGAGGCGGTCGGTGCTGGGCGCGTAGGGTGGCAGACGAGGTATTGCCTCCTTCCTGTACCTGTGGCGGGGGTTGCTGGGGTGGGAGGCAGTTGGGATGGGCGTCGACAGTTCTTCTCCTTAGGAGGTTCTTCACGTTGCATCGATACCTGAGAAAGCCAGAAATGCGGCGTCACATTCCAAACAATACGCTTGTCATGTTGAACATTCCAAAACAACTACAGGTTCTTATTGTTTTAAAATGCCAGGTTCTTATATGCGGTTTTTACTGTTGTAGCAATGCCACTATCTCTAAAGGCTCGCGCAAGCTCGGGTGGGTCCCGCGACAATTTATGTTTCCGCCTACCAATTCACTTCTGGTCTCATGCGTTTAAGCCTATGACGTCATCCTTTTCACTGATCGATCATTGACCTATGATTCACAGATCCACCAGCCAAAAAACGCAAATTATGTTTTAATTAATTGGGTTTAAAAAATTAGTATAAAATACTTTGACACAGAAACTCAGACACAGAAACTCAGCTAAAATTGATATCCCACCCTCTCTCTCCCGCCCCCCTCTCAATGTTGGATGGACCAGGCAAAATGTTTTGGGCTTTTTTACCAACATTGAAGGGGAGAGGGGAGAGGGGGGGGGGGGGGGGGGGGGGGGAACGATGACGAATAAAGAGTAACGTGTTGCATGCATGCTAAAAGGTCAAGTCAACAAATTATTCAAGATAACCTGGGGGTACTCAGGAGGCACCAGGCCTTTTTTTGTTTTGTTAATTTCCCATACAATTTCTCCATGTTTACTGTTTTATTGCTTCAAAATAAGGGTCCCGGGTCCCCCCCCCCCTGGCTACGCCCATGGGAACACTGTATGGACGCCGCTTGTACAGGCCCGTAGCCAGCATGAGGCGAGCGAGGCACTCACCTCGGTAAAATTGTGTGTTAACTAGCAGTTTACCTACCTTCTTCATAATTGGAAGAAAATTGTATTAACGATTTGTTTCTGGAAATCTGGCTCACATGCTCGGCCTCGGTAACGATTTTTTCTGGCTACGGGCCTGTTGTATGAGATCCGAATGTAATGGCCTTTCGAGCTTTATACCAGCACCTTTTTGCATCCAACAAGGATAGTCGAGAATAGGCGTGACCGAGTACCTTTCGAGCCTTGCGTAAACGACTCAAATTTAAAATACACCGCCCTGCCCATACATTGTCAGTATATTCTTCCCACTTCTTCTGGGATTTTTGATACCTTGGTTTTACGCACGACAGCTTTTGGAGGGGGGATGACAATGCTGTATCAAAGTTTCATTAGATTCAACGAGCGAAAGCGAGCGAGCTCTATAGAATAACCTTTTTCGCGAGCTGCGGGTCACTCAAATGTAGCACAACATCTAATTGTGTGTTCTTCCGATCAGCTTACCTTTCGTTAAAGATCCAATAAATAAACGGATTCAATGTAGCGCTCGTCTTTGCAAAGTACGCGAGGGTGTCGGACGAAGTGTCGGATATCAGCTCTTCCCCAGCTATACTTGTCGCGATACTGTAAATCAAGTAAGGTATCCAGGCAAGCGCATTGATCACAGTAGCCGCTATTAATGAACGAAAAGCTTTCCTATATTGATCCATTTTGAGTTGAAGTGACGGAGAGACGACTATGTTGGACTTGAAGTAACAGTACAGCTTAATAATGTAGAAACAGGAAGAGGACATGGGTAGAAGGAAGATGGCTGATACCAAGAACAACAGATATGAAATACCTTCTGATGATTTAGTCACCCATTTAGGCGCACATGTTGTTCCTGCGCCGTGTTTCGCTATACTAGTCCAGCCAATCAAAGGTGGAGTCAAGCATATAGCCGAGAAGATCCAAATACCAAGAACGATAAAAAGGTTCTTCTTCGTTTTTGGTTGTTCAATAAGCCGATTACTAATGATGTCCTGGTAGATTTCGCGAACAAGAACTGCCATCGAGACTATTGAAGCTGCAGCCGAGAGTCCCGCTAAATATCCCGAGGCTGAACATCCAACTTGCCCGCCTATCCACTTGTTTTTAAGCGAGGACAAGAACGCCAAAGGAAAAGACGTGCAAATAAGAACAAGATTCGCCAAGGCGATGTTGATGAAATGAGAGGCTAATCGGTCGCCATGTTTTCTCAACTGAGTGATATAAACAAGCATTGTTAAAATCTGTGTCAGGACTCCCGCAACAAAAACTACACCAGTCGCAGCGGCAAACCGAGTGTGTTCTTCCGCCGTAACCATAATGTGGATTTTCTACGAAAGTTCTTTCGCTCTGCTCAAGCAAGCGTTTACAAAGGGAAATATGGTAATGTCTAAGGATGAGAGTTATATACCGCTTTTGATCTATTGATTAGCCAATCACATTTCAGATTTTTCGGTCTTCTTGGGAGTGGGATTTTGAAAGGTTTCTGGAACTGAAATAACTGAATTAATTACTCGCAATTTTTGCCAGGAAAATGTCCAGGAAAACACTGCTTAGGTCTATTCCAGAATAGCTTCAACAAATGCAGCGCCTTTTTTACACAGTTTTGACTTAAGTGTCGAATTTTTTTTTTCTTCGAACGAGACGACAATGAATTTTAACACATAAACGCATCTAACACATAAACGCAAGTAACAACAAATACTTTATTTTAGATTTAATTTAGATATCTATATCTTAATTTACAAATATAGTATTTTAGCCTCTTAGCTCGAGTAATTTCCTGTAATGCATATCCTAAATAAGAAAGTAGAGGGACAAAAAATAGTGGACCAAGCTCCTAACTAATCTTACGGCGCAAAACCTATGAAAAATAATAGTCCTAAAGTGTGACGTCACAAATGTGAAAAATTTCGAAAGTCAGATTTTTGTCCACGAATAACGAAAGACCATCTCAAATCACTGTATTTTGGACTCAGTTCCAAAGGAGACACTCGAAACGTTTTGAAATCACGAGCCGCACGTTCTCGTGTCTCTCCCTTGGAACTGAACCAAAAATACAGTGATTTGTTAAAGAAAATTACGTATTCAGCGGGCCATATCTCGGTCGCGTTTCAACCGATTTGCCTCATTTTTGGTGTGTAGCTTTCATTAGATATGCCCCTTCGAAATCAACAAATATTGCTAAATCGAAAAATTTGTTTTTTGTGATGTCATCACTTAGAATGGCATGTCAAAATGTGTAATGACAATGTGACTGTTCATTTGAAATGTTACTAAGCGTTTGATCTGTCTGTTCAAACTACCATGAGTTCTTGCCTTATCATCATCACATTGCTTTGGAGTGTAGACAGGGTGTGCCCTAGCAACCCTATTATTTTTACTGGTAAGTTTTTAGACGATTTATTTCTAGAAATTTTAACAAAGCCTACCCACAATGTAGCTTTACGTTCTTTTCAATCTTCTGCGCGTTTTAAAGGCCTATCACAAACCATCATCGAGGTGTGTCGATTTCAAAACATGATAAATCAACTTCCTCGAGCACCTTTCAACATGCGAATCTGTTTCCATCGGATTTCAAAATCGCATGTAAAAGCCAATAAGGTCGTGACCAAACACGTTTTTGGTTTAGTTACACATTGGCTGAGAAAACAAAGATCCTAGTCTGATTTACTTTCGACAGTCAGCTGAAATCGCGCGCAAATGATTCTGGTTAGCGATGCACCTTTAACCCGACCTCTGCCCACCACATACTAAAGAAATCGGTGAAGTTAAACTTCTTGGGGTTCAATCTCTATTATGACGTCACCCTCGGCAACATTGTCATCGGTCTTGAAGTTGACTTTGACAACCTTCGAAAGAGAAAAGCTAAAATCAGTTGCCAGTTACCTTACCTTACCTCACCTCTTCACGCTCTGTTGCGCATAAGGGGCCGACCATTTGACTTTTGAGAGAGGGGGGGGGGGGGGGGTTGAATGATTTTTTTTGCAAGATTTTTTTTTACGTCTCTAAGATATTGTAGGATATTTATTTCGTAAAATTAGTTGAGGATTATGACAGGAAATTTTTTTCAAAATCATCCACCCCCCTCCCCTCAGAAGTCAAATGGTAGGCCCCTAAGGCCTAGTTGCCAGTTGCAGTCACACAACTCACGCATTGTACCGTGTCTTCAGCTCATTTTTTTCTACATTAAAATGAAAGAATGTCTCGCAACACGTCCAAACTCTCCATTATTCCAGCAGAAAAAAAAACATGCTATTATAAAGAGCACATCAAAGTCAGCAAAATTAAAATTTTGAGCTCCGGATACAATAAATCGCAATACGTACGGGCGACCTTTGTAGCCTGGATTTTTAGCTGTCTGGCTCCCAACACTCGTTATTATTACCTATTTTATATGTTTTAATATATTAAGATATTATTTTATATGTTTTATATTTTAGATGTATATTAGTGCTCAGGGCTCCTATTGATAACAGGTTGTTTTTCAATCTGAAAGGGCTACCCTGAGCCTTAAAATTAAATAAAGGTTTCTGTTCTGTTCTGTTTAAGAAACGGTAAGAAACTTTCATTCCATTAGTTTTCTGGCCTATGACAACATATCACTTAAACCAGTTCTAGACCGAAGGATGGCTCGAAATTCCATGAGATTTAAACGGATTGAGTTCACTACTTTTACCGTTACCTCATTAGCATAGAGTTTTATGGGCTACGAAACTATTCGTCACGCCCATCGGTCACAGGGTCTTTCAATTCGTGCGAATCTCGCCCAAAACTTTCACCCTACAACTGCTAACTTATTGAGTCGGAAATGTTTCTCCTTAGTCTCCTACCTTCCCAGAAGTCAGTGCCGGTAGACTGTTCTGCATCTTCATCGCCTCAACCACGGCGAGCTCCTGGCCTTCTACGACCTTTTCTCCCACGTTCACAGCAATAGACACAACACGGCCATGCATAGGGGACTTCAAAAACGGCGTCATATCCTCCTGAAAATGACGAAGCGACGGACGTTTTTCAGTCTCTGTTTCCTAATGGACTAGATATTTTGCATAGAGATTGTTGGGGTGTTTCTGTAGGTAACTATCACTCGATATCACTGAAATAACATGTAGCTTTTCAAACTGTACCTCCACTTTCTCGGGCATGTACTTCATCATTCCATCTTCGTCTTTCGTGTGAACTTGTACTTTGTACTAAAGAAGGAGACAGGAAATGGAGGGGAAATCATAACAGAGATTAACATTAGGGGTCCCCAATGTCAGTTAAAGTTTGGGAGCTTTGTCAATTGTCAGTGAGCGTCTGTTAATGATGTCTAGAAAAAAATGTTGCATTTGACCGACAACAGACAACAAAGTCAGTTGTTGAATCGATTCTGTTTGTCAGTTTAATAAGCAGTGATATACCAGTTGTCATTTATGGCTTTTTTCTGTTGTCAGCAGATCCCATGCGGACCCTGAAAAAGGGTTGCTTTGGAAATAGACAAAATCGGCTAACGGTGTTCACTTCTTGTTGCCACCCAATTCAGATCATGTGATGATCCCTTTGGGTGGATACTTTTGGTAGTTCCTGCACATACACTTGGTCGAGTGAGAGAAATTTGACAAATTGTAACCACCCAAAGGAATCATCACATGATTTGAATTGGGTGGCAACAAGATGTAAACACCGTTAGCCGATTTGGTATACTGGGTGGGCTTTGGTCATTTGGAGTCATTGTGTGGTTCCAGAAAATATCCATACCCCCTCCACGGAAGGGTGTTGAAAAGTGACCCCCCCCCCCCCTCCCCCCTCCGGAATTTCCAAGGAAAAATACAGTATTTGTAAGGAAATGATCAGGTAAATTGACAACTCCGGAATTTCCAATGCCCTTCCGTGGGTGGGGTATGGATAATTTCTGGAACCACACATTGTTTTGTTGTAGATTGAACCAAAGCAACCTTTACAGATGTATATACCGTTTCCTGGAAACGTTGTCACCCAAAAAGCCTATAAGCTTGAAGCGCAAAGGATGGTGGGGGCATTTAAACTGCTACTGTTTGATCTGAATTCAGACAGTTATCGCAAACACAGGTGAAATGATTAAATTTCAACACATTTCCAAGCATGTTTGTTTTTAATATTTTACAGAAATTTAAATAAATCTTTACCCATACTCCCCAGCGCACCAAGCTTATAGGCTTTTTGGGTGACAACGTATCCCGGAAACGGTATATACAAGTTGTACAATCTAAACCAAGGTGTCCGTGGAATAGAGCAGATTTCGTATGACTGTGAAAAGTGCCGTGACAAGGCGCGGTACTGTCGCGGTGGCGTTACGGAATCTGGCCTGCTGTTTCCTGTTGTAGATACCGAACGAAATCGCGTATTCGCGGTACGGTCGCGGCGCGGTACAACTCTTTCGCGGTACTTTTCACAGTCATACGAAATCTGCTCTAACTGCCATCCTTACCGTAGTCCCGTAGTGCTGGATTTTAAACTGATTTCCTTCCTTTTTAATGGTCTGTTGAGAAAAAACATTTGTATTAAGAGAGCACTGACTCTGACAGCCAGAGAGCAGCTGAGAGAAAGAAGTTTCTGCGCATGCGTTCACAACCAGCCAATCGGCAAAGGCCCTCAATGGTTGTTACTTCCAGAGCTCTGGGTACGTGAATAACAAGAGAGGAGCCATTCTCGTACCCAGAGCTCCCCGGCTCGTCTGCTCGCAGGGGAGGCTCTGGGGACATCTATTTGAGTGCCGTCGCTGATTGGTTGACTTTGAGCGTTGGATCATGCGCTGAAAGGTCTTTCTCTAAGCGGCTCTGTATTAAATCTAGCGCATGCGTCAGTGGCTGTCACCAGAGCCTCCCCCGCGAGGTAACGAGCCGGAGAGGTCTGGGTCCGAGAATGGAGAGGAGCTCTAATGACGCGCATGCGTAGACTTACCTGAAGCAAGACTTTCTTGCCGTTGACGTTGCCTTGAAAGACGGGAGCGGAGAGGGGTGTTCCAGCGCTGAACTCGATTGTTCGTCCACCACTATCCATCTGAAATTACCCGACCGTGCAAAAAAGATGTAAAATCATCCTGGTTATCATTATACTCTTGTAGTTTATTACTCACATTGTCGTGTATTCTACGCTGCAAAATGTGATACTAAAATACCGATGCAATTCGCTGCGGCCAATTGACCAAATAGAAGATGCGCCGTGTGTTGCTAGGTTATGCACCTGTTATGCTTGTGTTGCTAGGTAATACACCTGTTGTTGTTACCTGGTAGTTCCCGCCTCCAACGTAGTTGACTGTCAGAGGGAACGTTTCTCCGTCTAACGTCATGACCAAGTCCCATCTTGTCTGATCTGGGTCCACGCTCACTCTACATGGATCAGTTCACACAAACGTTACATTGCTAAACACAGGGTACGTACGCTTTCTGAATGACAAAAATCCAGGACTTTCCAGGAAGTCTTTAGTTATTTTTCCAGATTTTATTGGGTAGAAATACCCCCTCCCCCAAAAAACATGATAAGTCTAGAGGATGTCATAATTTTCAGCCCAAAATGAGATTCACGAAACTGACTGATTCAACCATATTTGAGTTGAAACACTTTTCCAGGATTTTCCTTAAAATTCCAGGACTTTCCAGGAAGAAAATGCAAATCCAGGATTTCCAGGATGTGTAGGAACCCTGTAAACATTACTGATCATTTGAAACGGGATAACGATATTAGCGAGGGATACAACGGCGGGGCGCAAAAAGGGTAACATCAACAGCAGCAGCATCGTCAACAGCAGCAACAATAAAAACAGCAACATCAACGGCAGCAGCACCAGCATCATCGACAGCTAACAGCAACAACGCTAACAGCATCAACATCAATGACAGCAGCAACAACAAATATCAACAACAACAACCATAAAAACAGCAAAGACAGAGGCCGTTACAAGGCTAACAACAACATCAACGGCACCAGCAACAACAAATATCAACAACAACAACCATAAAAACAGCAAAGACGGAAGCCATTACAAGGCTAACAACAACATCAACGGCAGCAGCAACAACAACGCTAACAACAAATGTCAACGCAGCAGTAACAACATCATCGACAACAACAACGATAAAAGCAGTCTGGGTGCTGTGAGATTTTTTCTCTTAAATGAGCTATCTGTGCCCATGAAAAAAACTGTAACAGATTTCAGTTCGAGTTGACATTCGACCTACACGTGATGGAGTATTTAGTGATTTTACTACTATTATTATACATTGTACCCACTATCTCGATTCTGATTGGCTAAAAGCGCGCGCTTTACTTTGGGAATCACGCACTTTAAGGGTCTCCAAGGAATCAGCTAGCTGATTCTTGAAGAATCAGCTAGCTACGCGCGCAATGTTTCATGGGACTACAGCCCTTGAATGTTTCCCCTATTTAACAAGGCGCTTGTGTAAAAGAAATTGCTTGACAGAAAAAAAGTTTTTTCACTGAATCAATGTATAATAAAACAATTATTGAATTCGGTTTTTGTGATCTCCAGAATAAACAATGTCTCGCCAAATGGAATCAAGCTCGGCCTCACGGCCTCGCCTGATTCCACCTGTCTCGACATTGTTTATTCTGGAGATCACAAAAACCTCATCCAATAATTGCTTATTAGCAGCGTTCGTACTTATTTTGGTTCTTGAATGTCTTGGCTCGTCTGTTCCTTTGTACAAACATGTACCCAGCGGTAGCGAACAGCTCATCTCGCTCGGGCTCGGTCAGCACGTGGCCTGGAAAGGAATTCATCAAATAAACAAGAAAAATCAAGCGATCAAAGAATACTATCAACTTATTACAATTTTGAGACGGTAGCACCACAACATATTGACGGCTTGTTGGCATAAAATGTTTTCCATGTGGGCGGTGCCATTTGACGATAAAACAAAGCGGGAGTTAGACTTGCCACAAGTCGACCTCTCTGAGGATACTAACAAAAGCGACTTTGAGAAAGTCTAAGCAGGAGTGAGAACATTGTAGAAGCACGCGTACTTTCACAGTAATCTATGTGATCAATAGATACCTCTGAATCCCTTGGGATACGTGCTTTCACAGTAATCTATGTGATCAATTGATACCTTTGAATCCCTTGGGATACTCCTCTGGCAAAAACTTGGTAGTGATGTCACCCGACCTGAACTTTGGGTGGTTCAGCACCTCACGCAGCAGAGATACGTTGTATGTCACTCCTAACGAGACAGGAATCACAAACTTTGTTCAATATACTGTTGCAGTCTACTCAAACGTGTGGCTATTTAACCATTATCCTGCGAGATTGCGCAGAATATTGTCTGATACTTAGCCGACGAGGGACGCAGTCCCGAGTTGGCTAAATCAGACAATATTCTGCAAAAATGAAGCAGGATAGTGGTTTTATTATTCAGTACATCGACAGCACAAAGAAAATCCAAGAAATGATTCACTTTTGCATATTAAACTCGAGCTCAACACATCATATTTCCCTCAGAGACGGATATCACAGGATATATGCCATGTACAGAGGACAGCTATTGGCGTTCCAATGACCATATTTGGGGAGTGCTTCGATGTGCTAAATAATAAAGGCGGTTATTTGTTTACTCATTTGCATAAGCAGGGTTTAGCTTAAGAATTTAAAAAACCTGCGTGGATCATTCAAAACTTAGTAAAAATCGTCAATGCGTTCTTCGGAATAGTAATTATTTGATATTGAGCAATTTTATTACATTTTTCAAGACTTGATATTCTTTTGGGACAGGAAGCTCATTAGCCCGCATGTTTCTTGCAAATTGGGCTTCTCGCCATGCGCTCATAATTTGAGTTACGAACGTCAAACTTTCTTAGTACGCTTCCTTCACCAGACGCTATTGAAATTCAGATCATTTCTTTTTGTACCTCCGTTACGCTTGCTGATTTTCACTAATGCTTATGCAAATGAGAAAAATCGTAAACACTGACGTCACAATATAACCGCCTATACGTACCCCTGATGACGTACGAGTCCAGGGCGGTGTTCATCAGATCGATAGCCTCGTCACGGGTCGCACCATACGTCACAAGCTGTGTGGAAACAAATATAGATGGAATGGTGGGGCAAAATCTTGTACTTTAACTTAAATAGTCGGCCACGTTTCATTGTTCTCGCTCAGCAGTACAAATGTTATTGTTTTCATTGACGAAAGTCAATGAATGTTGTTGTGTAATACCTTGGATATCATGGAGTCGTAGTAGATGCTAATCTCACTTCCTTCGATAATACCACTGTCACAGCGTACCTGATAGAACAAAATATCAAACATGAGAAACTCAATTTTTTTTCTTCTTTCTGTTTTCGTTAAGTTTCGTAATAATAATGAACTATTTGCTCTGGCGGAAGCGTTTCAAAATGGCGCGATTTGTATGGAACCCAGGCTGTTAAGATCGTCGGTAGTTCGGCGCATGATGGTCGGCTCATTCGGGTGTTCGTCTTTTATTCATCGAGATCATCGCCAGAGTTATAGGCTCTTGTTACTTATCGGCCACCAGTGGATAAGAGTGGATATATAACGTCCACTTTTAAGTGAGTACAATTAACTTACATTAGGGCCGAGATGTGTGGGATCAATGTACTTATACAGCCTGCCGGTAGAGGGCATGCCAAAGTTCTTGTATGGATCCTGAAAGAAGAGAAAACATTATATAAACTCCAAAATGTCACTCCTAGAACTCTCAAAGCCAGTAGCCCACTTTGCAGCTGCTTTTGGTAAGGCAAAATTAATAAATAGTGCGAGTTCAAGAAAAATAGGACATAATTAAGATACCTCGGCGTAAACTCTGCTTTCGATTGCCCAGCCCTTGAGAGGAATGTCTTCTTGTTTAAGTGGCAGAGGGTGGCCTAACGAAACAGAATAGATATCAATGATGACGTGTTCCCGTCCTCGTGTTTTTATTTTTGTTAATGTTTTTCCTGTTTGTTTGTTTTTCTGCAGCTCCTTGGCGCATCTCTGTCAACTTCTCTTTGGAAATTCTCATAGTCCTTTTCGTCAACTCAACTCCTATGGTTTCCCTGCGCAAGGAAACCTGTTTTACATTTTGTACGTTCCAGCTACTGCTCTTCCATGGGCCTCTAGCGACTTTCTACAACGTGAAATATGATAGCAAATATTGTCAGTAAGGACATACGTCCACTGAGTGTCTGATTTATACACGCGCGTACCCGCAGCGACTCTGATCATGTGTTCCACGATGTCAACCCCGGTAGTCATCTCTGTGATCGGGTGTTCTACTTGCAGACGCGTATTCATTTCCAGGAAGTAGAAGTTCTTCTGAGAATCCACCAGACATTCCACAGTTCCGGCTGAGTCGTACCCGACCTCCTTTGCGAGCGCCACAGCTTGTTCTCCCATGGCGCGCCGCATGGCTGGATCTACAAATGGACTGGCGGGAAAATACATGGTCCAAGATGTTTAACCTTCACACAACTATAATAGCTCAACAACGGAACCTTGCTACTGGACATTTTATAACGGGTAAGTCCCGCGAATCATACACTTGAAAAAAAATGCACAAATTGTCCCAGGGACAAGTCCCAGGAATCAAACCGGGAGTACAGATTAGTCTAGGAGCAGCGACCGGAAAAAAATCGCGTCGTAGCACCCAACGCGCAGCCTTGGAAAATAACATAGAAAGACAGGTACATACCTAAGGTTCAATTTGATCCCTATCGCACAGATTGGCTTGTGGGACAACACCCCGATATTTGGCATTTTGTTCCCCTTTTGCTCACATGTCCTTTGCAAAAAATTGCGAACTTGCACGCCTGTAAATCCTCATTCAAGGATCAAATGTATCCAAAACTTCCCATCATTTTACGAAATCACACACTTTAAATTCCTAGTGTAAATCTGCCCTTAATTCCAACTCTAACGTCAGAAACAGAAATTAGAAGTTAGCAGCCATATTAGTTCTTTGTTCTTCAAATGAGTTGTGCGTCCTCTCCTGAAGACATAGATATAGGCTGTAGCGCTACAAGTACAGCGTGCCTAAATGTGTGCGTTGGCAAAAGATATCCCTCCAATGCATTGAACACTTATGTGGACATTTTACTGATTTCGTATGTTTTCTGTGATCTCTGCTGGCATAAACAAAACATTATAGGTTTATTAGAAAATACCAAAAACATTTTCTTTATTCGAAATTACATAGTGAAATGATTCAGACAACGTCGGCGAAGAGATACCAGACCATTAAACTATATACATTAGGCCGGGAAAGCTGTACAGTCCGTTCATTCTTGACTTTTCAGTCGTCAGGAACTCATGAATAACAAAAGAACCACATGAATAACAAGGTTCAAAATGGCCGCCGTCACAAATATCTTTTTAACCTTCACTTTTACAGTACGTACGACAATTACGGCACAATTTTATATCTAACGCATTTACTTCTACAAGTATGCCGAGTTTGATGTGTTTCTTGGTAGGATTTTGAATTTTACAGGCTTTGAATTAGTTTAGAATTTTACAAAGAACATGTGAGCATCTTGTAACAAAAGTGCCCGAAATCGGAATGTTGTCCCATTGCCTCATTTGTAACATCCGGTCTAAATTAAACCTTATACACATACCTATCATCCTATGCTACTTTCCCGGGTCTGCGCGAAGGGTGCTACGAAAACCACTTTCTGGGCCTCTTTTCAAGATCTGCTCCTAGACTAAGACTAGGGGACTTGTCCCGAAGCAGGTTCATGGGACAAGTCCCTGGGTCCCTAGTCTGTGCCGGCCTTTATGCATATCCATTCGTGAAGAAGCAATGTGTGGTACCTTGGAGCTTCCTCAATAACTTTCTGATTCCTGCGCTGAATAGAACACTCTCGCTCATTCAGATAAACCTGCAAGCAAGGAAGTTTGTTTGTCACTTAACATGTAAGACAACCCTGGAAAATAAGTCTATTGAGGAAGAAAAACAAATGGTGAGCTCACCGCGTGTCCATGCTTGTCTCCAAGAACCTGAAATATAACAAAGAAAAACATATTAGGATGATAGCATTCTCGCATTACCATGTCTAAAATTCGGTTTAAATTGTTCATTTTGTTCTGGACTACCAGGCTACTCTGTGTTTTTCCTGTGCTAGGGTAGGAGTTGACGTCATTAAAGACTCGGCCCAGCCCTCCTGCTTCCTCATGTTCATCTCCAAGCACAGGAAACCCACTAAGAACACCAGGGACAAGAGTGCTTGACTACCTGAATTTCAATGTGTCGAGGGTTGTCAATGAACTTCTCAACTAAGAGCCGGTCATCGCCAAAGCTGGACTTTGCTTCTTGGGAAGACAACCTGAAACCTTCCCTATGACCCAAACAGACAAATCATATGTCAAAATGTTTAACAAACCCTGGTCTTTGCAAAACAGCCTTCTCGCAGTTGCTTTGCTATATATTACAGTACTGCTCTTCCTGCTTTAGCATTACGATAGAGATACAATATATCTAAATAATGATGATGTAAAATCAAGGTGGTCTATAACATATTGTTTCATCTTCCCAAAATGGACCCATGGTAATCGTCTGTACAACACAATAGAGACTAACTGATGCTCTGTAATGAATGTAAGTACCTTGTTTCCTCATCATTCCAGGCAATTCTCATGCCTTTACCACCACCACCAGCAGATGCCTTCAACATTACAGGGTAGCCTGACATAGAAATAGAATTGTAATACATGTTTGGAGCTTTACTTTGTACAGGTAGTATACATTGTGACACTGTTCTTAAAGTTACCATATACAGATAAAAGCAATTGAGATTGTTGTCATTATCATAATCATTAATAATAACTTTACAATGAGCCATTAAGTATTACAGCTTACCAATTTCATTTGCAATCTTGACTGCATCTTCAGTGTCCTATGATAAGAGTTTATAGGGCTTGTAAACAAAGCATACAATACTCCAAAAGGAATTATATACACTGTGGGATCAAACAAACTGCCACTTTCTTAATGAATAGAGCTGTAAATAATTCTTCCAATTTCAAGTCTCACCTCACATACCCACCTTAACAACACCTTCAAATCCAGGAATGATATTGACTCCAGCTCTTTTTCCTATCAGTTTACTCTCGATTTTGTCACCCATTGCATGCATGGCTTTTGCATTGGGTCCAATGAAAGCTATGCCTGCTTCTTCCTGAAAACAACAAAAATTGTTATCAATGAGTAATTTAAGAGCACGAGAGATGTTCTGAAGAGGTTTGATCTGGAGAATGTCTTTTTGCATGACTTATGTTCTAGCAACTGGACAGTTTACCATCACTAACTCTTGATTTGTATGTTCCATACCCACTGAAAAAAAGGAAATTGACTCCCCTTCCCAAAACCTTCAATATTTCATATCCTTTAATGGACATATAGGTGTATTCATGGAAACAGTTACATTGTTGGAAGAGGCAATGAAATATAAATTGATGGGACTTGCAACAATCCTCTTACAACTTATAATCCATGTAATTTTTAAAAGGAAATAACACCTATGATATTTCACCTACCAGCCTGCCCACAAATCTGTAATTCTCTGAGAGAAAGCCATAACCTGGATGAACCTGGAAAACAAATCTTGTAAAATCCTTTACAAGTATCCAACTTATGTTTACTAATGAATCCTTTCAAAGCAGGCCAGCAACAAACGGATTTCTGTGAAGTGTTCACCAATGGTTACCTCTCATCTGCTCACAGAAAAAAAAAATTCATAAAATGCCCAACCACAGCCAGAAACGTTTGGGATGGCAGCAACATCTTTAAACAGAACATTCTGGAAACTCGTGATTTATTTCCCATCAGTGCCCCTAAAGCTAGACATAGCTAAAACTTCTATTAGCTTTACTCTCATTGAGAGTTCCAAAGCAAAGTTACTTACAGCTTGGGCTCCAGTGCTGACAATGGCATCAAAAATTGCATCCATGTTAAGGTAGCTCTGTGAGCTTGGTGGAGGACCTACACAGACAGCCTCATCAGCTGACTTGACATGAAGCTGACAAGGAAATAAACAGATCGAGCACATTCAATCACTCTACACAATAATATCAATATGCCATATCGGAAATCTCATTGGTATCCAGCCCCAATGTTCACTGAACTTTCTTGGTTTGCATGACAACAGCATTCACTTGACATATGTAAGATACTGTCAGTTAATGATCTGATTTACCAGGGGGGATTCACATATATGTGTGCTCAACCTTTTTTTGGGGTGTTAATTTGACAGTAACACTATTGCTTAGACAGTTCCAAAGATCTGCTATCATGTAGGGATGACATCTGAACCCAAAATATGTACCATGTAAGCTTACCTGCTCAGCATTTGCATGGTTTAGCGTTTGATTGTGACTATATTACTGTAGCATAGCTTCGTTTTTGAGGACCAACAATGAGGGATTGCAATACTTACTGCATTAGCATCAGCTTCACTGTATATGGCTACTGTCTTGATACCAAGACGTCGAGCTGTACTCATAACCTACAATTTAAACAGCATTTTAATCAAATCAGTCCTCTTTTCAAAACAAGAGTTATTGATTCAGTGAGATCATTCTTACCCTGCATGCTATCTCTCCTCTGTTTGCAATAAGGATCTTGTCAAAGAACTAGTATAAATAAAGATCAAATTAATTTTTGGCTCCACACATCAAGCAGTTTCAACATTCAACATTTTCAAGCTGGTATGCATTTCTCTGGTAATTTTCTCCTTCCCCACCCCCTGCAGTCAAAAGATTACTTAAATACGTCCTTTGTAAGTAAAAGAAAGAAATATCACAAACAATGTACCTTCTCATTGCAGATTGGAGAAGAGTGGAAACGACTGACTGCTGAGCATGATGGGCCTTTCAGAAGTGCATTCTAAGTAGAGGAAATAACATGTAGTCATTGAATCAATATTCTGGTTTTGCAACCAGCTCACAGGACAACCACTGACTTCAGACCCTGCAAAAGGTGTGACAGCTGAGTTAGAGTTTACAAATAAAGATTAAAAAGCGCTAAAATTAATAATGCTATTTCCGACGTTTCGAGGCTACTGCCTCTTCATCAGGGAAAAGTGAGCAACTGAAGAGCACGCGTTTGAATCTGACGCGTGCTCTTCAGTTGCTCGCTTTTCCCTGATGAAAAACGCGTGCTCTTCAGTTGCTCGCTTTTCCCTGATGAAGAGGCAGTAGCCTCGAAACGTCGGAAATAGCATTATTAATTTTAGCGCTTTTTTAATATTTATTTGTAAACTTGTACTCATCAAGCGCTACGCAGAACCTTTGTACTCAATATAGTACAATTTAATTAACTTGACAGCTTAGTTAACAACCTTATAATTTAATGGATAAAGATTCAGCATGGAAAACATATGACACTGATCATTGTTTTTTAGGCACGGCCCCACAAGCTGTATAGCTTTAATACCATGGATAAGTAAAGTTATTATTATGATTATTATTAACAATCTGAACGACCAATCCTAGTCTTTATTGTAGGATGCACCTATTGCAGATTTAGTTTCGATTCTCTTTGCTAACTTTCAAATTTAATTTAATTTTTAACTTTCTAATTTTTGCCAGGGTCAAATCTTTCTCACATGAGATCAGATTCTCAATGACTGCAACATGTATGTTGCAAAACACAGCGCGCCCGACATGCAACTCAAACTGTCGTTGTCAAACATTGACAAGGAAATGTCTAAATTGTAAATTAATTATAAGTTGTGTTTCAGAGGTCAAATTATTGAAAAGAGATTGATTGTATAAATAAAAACAGATTGGAATAGCCCCTGGTTCGTTGCATGATATTTGACAGCGAAACTTTGTTCCAAAACGCGTACATGACAATGTGCATGGACTGCAAATGTACAACTTGTGTGTACAACACCAACAACTAATCTGCGTTAAAAATCCTAGTATTAGTTTATAGTTTAATGTCCATTTAAATCGCTTAAAATAAAACTAAAAAACAATGGCGGCGTGCTGAGCATGAAAAGAACTTCAACACAGCTGCTGGCCGAGCAAAATGACCAAAACAATGTCAATCGAACGACAGATCGCGAAAACCTTTCACTCTGTCTGGTGATCCTACGATCGATCAGGCACGAACACATAAAGTAACACCTAAATTTGCTGCAAAAAGTGCACTCGACATAACCATTTCCAGGAATATTTCGCATAGGAATGAGCTTTTATCTTTCGCCTACCTTGTAGGTTTTGCAGTTTCCTTGTAGGAAAGACGAAAGACCGAACCTCAACCCTCGAGCTGCCATTTTGAGGAATCCTCTGATAAGGAAGAGCCCGCGGTCTAACAGGGACTTGTCAGCGGATTTAGACGCTGAGCCCACGATAATGCCAGCGGTCTTATTGTCACTGCCGACCGTGAGAGACTGGGTCAAAGCTCGTGAAGGAAACGATTCGAAACGTTTGCACATAAGTTCTCCAAAATTGCTTTATAATTCACTGAAATCCAAAGAATTCGAGTAAAACAGGTATGATTATTCTTCATAAAACTCTTATTTAGCGTTTCAAGTGATTATTCTTATTGAAATACTAACTAAAGAGAAGAAATCAATGTTCAAACTTTTGAGGTTTTTATTGCACCACCACAGTAGCACGAGGTTAATAAATCCTTCGATTTGCCTACACTTTTTAATAATTTTAGAGCCAGAGACGGTGGGGGGCTCATTAGTAAGATTGTATGGCAAGGTGGGGGGCTAAGTTTAGTGAAAATGTATGAAAACTTGGCTCCGCCGTCCCTGTGATGATATTAGGGGTCATATGCAGTTTTGCCATCAAAGTAAGCATATTATGCACCTATCAATGTTTTGCCCCAGGGTGGGGGGGCAACCCAGGGGGATTTGACTTTTTAAGGCTCTCCGAGGGTTGTGATTTTGACATCTACAGCAGTCCCCAGGGTGGGAAATTTGACTCGATTGCCATCTTGGAAAGTCCTGGGAACTAGCCTTCCGCCATCTTGGAAAATAACCAGAAACCACCTGGAGACAAGATTTCTGCGTTTTCCTTGGCCTTTTCTTGTGGAGAACGATGCAGAATGAAAGGTTAGAGCTTCTTGATGTTTGTATCTATGAACGCCTTTACACTGGTCTGGGATCCCCAGGGGCGGGAGTTTGATCCTTAATGGAGCTCCAAGGGTGGGGAAATTGACATTTCAAAAGCTAAAAATGTCAAATTCCCGTGGGGTTGTCCCCCCCCCCCACCCCCTAGGGCAAAACATTGATAGGTGCATAAGAATACCATAACCTTCAAGTGAAGTTTCAATGATGCTGAACATTTATAATTTGGGCTATGTTCTAGTCTATGCACTCTGATCTATCCCGGTGGAAGAAGCTGTGTATTGTTCACAAGTTGCGTCACAAATCTTTTTTTGTTTAGCAGAACGAATAATGATGAAATAAGAACTAAACACAAGTGGGTCCTATGGGAATGGTTCTTACACCGAGGGAAACCCATGCAATCAATGAAATCAATTATCAATAAAAAAAATCAATTTATCGATTGATATTGAAAATCAGTCATCTATCGATGAGTGGCCTTTGTGTAACACAAGTATTAAAAGAAGGATATTTGGCGTCTCTGATAGGGTCAGGTTTTGTAGACTTTGGCAGCATCCCCCTACCCAAAAATCAGTGGATTACAGAAATCTAGAAGCTGTTGTCTGAAAATACATGTATTCTATTCTGTTTAGGACACAATGTTTGAGAACTCATGAAAATCGTCTGAATTTGAGTTTGTTGGTGGCATTAATTATGTTTCCTTTCAGACATCACAATGATTATCCCGATTCGCTGTTTCACATGTGGTAAAGTTGTCGGTAACAAATGGGAGGCCTACCTTGGTCTATTACAGGCTGAATACACAGAAGGGTAAGACAAACAAAATACTGATGTCAAAAATGCCTTTGTTTTATATATTATCCACCTTTCCTTTCATATCTCTGTGCAGGCTATCATTAGAATGAGAAGTGACTGCTTCTCAGCCATCATTTGTCAGCCAATTACATTTGAAAATTGCAGTGTAGTTTTTATTGTGACTGCTGAAGTTAACTTCCAGTTCCCTTGCATTGTATTACAAGCTACCCACTCTCCACATGATGATGACAAATTATGGAGCACTTTGAACCAATTAGATGCCCCATTTTGGCTTGGAAAATTCAAGAGTTGTTGTGACAATTGAATTTTAATTGGAATCATTATTTGCTCACTGTTTGAGTACACAAGGGTGACTACTACTCTTCCCAGTAGACCGTTACACCTCTTGGTTTTACAGCCCGCCGGCGGCTGTCTAAAATTGATCGCGTGATCACTTTTTTGTACCACGTGATAAGTTGCTTATGTACCACGTGATCAATGTTTGTGGGCGTAAACTTTGAGAGTTCATTGTTTTTCTGCATTCCAACGAAGTCTACGCCCAAAACAGTTGATCACGTGGTACATAAGCAACCCATCATGTGGTACAAAAAAGTTGATCACGCAATCAATTTTAGACTGCTGCCGCGGGCAGAAAAATCGAGAGGTGTAACAGTCTACTGGGAAGAGTAGTACCTAGGTAATGACTGGACATTACTAGCTTTAAACAAACTTCTGTTTTGTAGCATTTAGCAGCCTGATCAAACCTGTATGTTTAGTTTATATCCATACAGTACTCCCTTCCGTCTGGGCACATCTATCAGCAAGCTTGTACCTGCAATTAAGTTACAGATTTTGAAAGTTTAATATAAAGCAATTATTAATATTCCCTGGAGGACCTTTTTTCTGTGTTAGATGGATGCTCAGGATAAATATTTTTCAGGGATGCTCTGGATGCTCTTGGATTGAAAAGATATTGCTGTAGAAGAATGTTGCTGTCCCATGTGGATCTTATTGAGAAGCTTCTCAATTATGCACCTCTAGAAAAATAGTGCTGTTTAGTAATGCCCAGAGACATGGAGTTGAGAAGCAAGTGGCTGGCATCATTGTATGTAAAGCACAGCAGGGGACATCTTGTGGATATAAAGGACTGACTTACAGGGAAGAATAGCGAAATGTTTTGGTTTGTAGATATAAGTATTGTAAATAATGAACCACAACTTGTTATTAATATTTTATATAAGTCTCATACTTAAGGATTCAGCATGCAAAAAGCTCTACGAATGCTTGCCATTTGGTATTGCAAACAACATTTTTCATACTTAGCAGATCAACATTTTATTGTCTTTTTTGAAGGGAGAAGCAGGGGGTTTAGTTCAAGATGCTGGGGGACTTATTACAAACTTGTACTTCTACATGAGAAACGTATTCTAGATAGGGGGTCATTAGAGTTTTCACAGCATTCTGTTAACACAAGTTAACAACCAGCTGCCATGCACTGCCAGGGAGGTAAACTATCATGCTGGGCTATAAAATGTGAGGTGTGCCATTACTTCTCTACTTGCTCAACACTCTAAGGGCCAGCTCCAGGTATCCGACCCTCAATGACTCAAAAGCCAACAGAAAGTTGATTAACACCATGTGGCCAACTCGTGAAGCTGTGCAATGAAAATGCATGCATTAGAATCTGAAAACAGTTATAGCTACAGCTCCTGGGGATATCATGAGTTTTGTAGCTTGTTAAATCCAGAAAAACCTGTTTCCCCTTGATACAGAGATATTTCTTGAGCATCTTTATAATAAAGAACCACCTAACATTTAGAGTAGCTTCGTTTCAGAGTGACAAAATTTATTTAATGCTTCTGTGGGAACTAGTCTTTTTTTTTACACAAAACGCCTCTAGAATACTATCGTATTAAAAGCGCACCAGGTTTTTCAAGATTGTGACGAAATTTTGAATTGATTAATAGTAGTGTGATTCTCAGGAACAAAAGTGATAATCTATTCCAATTACCACCTACTTTTACCCCAGCTTATAATACGATTGACGAAGGTGCCAAATTAATTACGAACCGATTACCGCTTCCGTTACCGCAAGGTAAAGAAGCTAGAAATGAAGAAATGAGGAAAACTACTAAATAATCAAACGTGCACTACAAAATTAAGTGAGTGTATTGGTGGAATTATTTACTGCGGTTTTCATAATTCTGCGAACTCTCGCTAACGATTTCCAACCGTCAAACCGCCTTCTGGCTTCCGTCAATCAAACTCCCGAGTCTTCTCGCCGTTACTCTTTGTGCTTTTTGATTGGCCAGCACGTAACGTTGCTGTCGTGACAGGAAGCCATTTTAGCACTGCTTAGGCGCTGGCCAATCAAAAAGCACAAAGAGTAACGACGAAAAGACTCGGGAGTTTGATTGATGGAAGCCAGAAGGCGGTTTTACGGTTGGAAATCAATAGCGAGAGTTCGCAGAATTACGAAAACCGCAGTAAGTCGCAAAAATTGTTTAAGAAACCGCCCACCGAGAAATTATATTGTTGAGCGGTCAACCATTCCTGTCATTGGTTTCGTTATGACAGTTTATAACATCCCAAGCTTGTTTCCCCAAAAACCAGAAGCGATTTATCCGTTTCTATTCAAAAAGAAAAACATCGCAACCAAGACAAAAATCAACAAATTGTCTTCGTAAATCAGGAGAAAACGTAAATTGTTTTGCAGTAGTATCCAGAATCAAAACCAAACGTTAAAAAGTGAGACAAACGTGTCTTGTACTTGATAGCTTCATTATTTCTAGTTTAAGGATATCCCGCTTATATTATGTCTATTTAAGCCGCTTATCTTAAGTATTTTGCGGCTTTTTAATTAGAAATATTTTGGCTTGTTAAAAAGGTTCGTGTTGAGTAACACCCCACCAGCGTGCCTGGGGAAACTAACGAGTGCGAAACGAGTGAAAAGACATTGCTTTTATCTGGTAAATCTTTGGACTCGCTTTGAGGAACAATTGAACTACTAGAAGCAAAAACATGCTTCATTTGGAGGGTTTCGACGAACATTATTTAATTTACGAAGACACAAACAAACTCAAGTACAACCGAGTTCGAAGCGGCGAGTTTACGGACGAAAAAGATAGAAATGAACGGGAGAGCCAAAACGGGAGTTCCTCTGAATGCGTGAGTACAGATAATAACCGCATTTGCAACTCGTCGCAAAAGCAAACGCTTCTGTCTCCCCTAAACAATGTAGCATGTGTTTGTGGTTGTGTGAGTTTGAAAGAAGAAGTGATAAAGCTTCAGCACGAACTGTACACTGTGCGAAAACTTGTCAGTGCCAAACGAGATATGGAAGCCATGGACTGGTTTTCACCTAACATTTTTGAGGAAAAGTCCCAGCTTAAAATTGCTGAAAACGAGAATCATTTATTGCGAGAAGAAGTTACAAAGCTAAAAGCGGATATCACGGATTTGAAAAGCCGGCTGGAGAGCCTGGAAGGTGGAGGGTTTTATCGGAAAAAATGTGAAAATAATGGGTCTATTGACCCTAGAAATGAAGCGGTCGTGATTTTGGGTGATTCGCTTGTCAAACAGTTAAATTCGCAAAAATGCCGCCTGATGATAAAGGATTTGCCGCAAGTTGATGAAAAAAGTTCTATGAGTTCTGGGTCAAACAAAAACCAGCTAGAAAAACTAGTGATTCACGTTGGCTCAAAAGGAATTCAAGAATTTGATTCTCAGCTTGGAGGAAAACTCACTAGCGGGGAGATGAGAGAATTGAGCTATCCACCAATAGCAGAAAAAATACAAAACGATATTACGGCGCAAAATCGCAGAAAGGGTCTGGATGAGGTGAGTATAAATTTTATTGCTTTATTTATTTAACAAAGTGCGAGACACCGCGAGAGAATTGGTACGGACGTAGCTAGTTAAAGGAGCCCAATCACCCACAATGCATTGCTTGCCGCAATTTTCGATACCATCAGAATTCAAGAGACTGACAAAAATATCAAATGCTTCCAATTTTCTGTCAGTTGAACAAGACCAACAATAATTGACAAAATGAAAAAAAAGTCGTGAACTTGCATCTCAAAACTATGTGTACAGGGGCGTAGCCAGGGCGGGGTCCCGGGGTGCATGTGACCCCCCCCCCCCCCCCCCTGGAAGAAATATACAGTAAACATAAAGAAAACTATAAGCTGGAAAAGGACACCATACATTTGTAATGTGACCCACCCCCCTTTCTCAAATCCTGGCTACGCCCCTGGTGTGGCCGGGAAATCAATCAGATTGGTCAAAATATAAGAAGAATAAGATTAAAAATTCAATTTAAAACAATTTGAAAATTCAAGATGTAAAGACGTGTTGAAATCCTCTCTGAGCCAACAGAAAAAGAAAAAAAAAAGCGCCCAACGTGGGGCTCGAACCCACGACTCTGAGATTAAGAGTCTCATGCTCTACCGACTGAGCTAGCCGGGCAATTCATATGAGGTTTTTAGATAAAAAAATCGTCATACACTAATCATAAACAGGGTCCTGAAAAAGGGGGGGGGGGGTCCCAATCCCGTTTCCCGGTCGTTTTTTGGGCAAAATCCCGTTCCCAGTAGGTAAAATCCCGGTCCCGATAGTTAAAGTCCCGGCGCGCGAAACTGCGATGTTGAAATTGAGATTTCTGCTTTTATGGGCACTATATATATAGTCAATAAAGCCTGTAGGTTTTATTCTTCATGCACGCCGCAAATGACGAAATTGTTATTATTGCGGCCCAAATTACGAATTTCTATGCTTAACGTCGATCTCACCGCTTACAATATAATTTTCCTTGTGCGCGCAAGCGCGCAGAAATTTTTAGCGTACGAAAGTGGGGAACTAGAAAAATACAAATGGTATAGAAGATACTGGAATAACTACGTAGAAAATTTCTAGTGATCCCCCTTTCAGGCCTTCTTTCGAGAGATCCTCCCTTTCACTCGCCCAAAATGAAATGATTCCCCCCCCCCCCAAATCCTGTGCCCGTATGATATCTCGTCCTCAATTTTGACACAAAAGAGATATCATGCGATTCTATTTAAATAGTGTATCCGCCATTTTAAAAATGGCTATACAAATTTATTAAACCGTTTTTCCAAAACCTCGCGAGGGATCAGAAGTAAAATTCTATTTTCAGGTTAAAGTCCGTTGAACAGTCTCAGAATGCGAAAAATGAGATAAATTAACGACTTTTTATTACGATATACAAGGGGAGATTTGAAAAATCCCGTTCCCGTTGAAGCATCTTGATTCCCATTCCCGGTAGATAAATCCCGTTCCCGGTAACCCAAATCCCGTTTTCCCGGCCTAAAATAAGGCGAATCCCGGCTCCCGATTTACCCCTTCATGGACCCTGCATAGACATAGACAATCTTTATTGGCACTTGTAAAGAAAAAGATACATCGGTGTTGGCCCAATAAATTACGTAATTTTAATTTTTCTTCCTTTTTTCGAAACAGTCGAATACATATTTTGAACAAATTTCATCCCTTCATCCATTTCATCATCATCCCAGAGGACATCCCCAGATCACTTTGGACAGGGGCAATTCAGTTCAGTAATTCGCTCATGGAGTTCTAACTAGCATAACTCCTAGGAACATGCATGGGAATTGAAATGCTACGTGATTTATTGATATAAAACTGACGGGTATTGTATTATTGCTTGCTTGACGAATGTAATTTGCATTTTTACAGGTGTCTATATCATCACAGACACCAGCAAGGGATAACCCGGCAAGAACATGTGCATTCGGATTACTTGATTGCATGGCAACAGCTTGTGGACTGTATCACCGGCACTAGTGTATTTGAAGTAAGGTCGTCCAAGCGACCATGAGCTGGATGGATACGCTAGTTCATACCCTTTTAACGCAAATATACAGAGCTACTATGCGACCTCAAGAAGCCACCTGAGTCGCGTTTCTCGCTCTCTGATTGGCTGAAAAACAACGATCAAACCTGCAGCCAATCAGCGAGCGAGAAACAGGACTACTTTTTGACAAAGCGTGCACGTTTGAAACATAAACCAACGCGAAAAAAATCGTCACGCTTCATGGATGGACGCAAGTGGTAGTATCGTTCTATCAAAGGAGTTGTTTTATTTTTTACGTGTTGGGTACTGTACTGTGCCAGTTGGGAGGTGGAGGAGTTTCCTGACGATCTCTAATTTAGTAAAAGGTGAAAATTTGAAATTGTTTCTTGCCGGAAACCGAAGTTGACCATTTTCCTAAGGCCTGGTTTCCATATAGTCTTATCTGTCTCATCAGTCGACCGTGAAACAAAAGAATAATTCGAATTTCCATTGTTTCACGGTCGACTGATGCGACAGATAAAACTATATGGAAACCAGCCTTAAAGGTTTAAATGTTGTTTGCCCGCCTATAGGAAAAGCACTAACTTGAGGCGCTCTGGCATGCACTCTTTATCGAAACTATAGTCAAATTTTCACCTTTTACTAATGTGCTCTTGTTTTCCCAAAATAAATAAAAATGTCAGACAACGCATTAAAGCTGCTATTTGAATAACCGCTTTAGCTGGTGTTACGTACTAACTTGTTGGAGAACTTCAGGGGTGGCGAATGGTATTCGAGACGCGAGGACCGTCACCCATAAAGCCTGATTTCCATCTGTTACAGCTGCCCTGGACAAAGTTCTTCTGCAACAGCTATCGTGAACAAAGTTGTTCTACGACAGCTTCAAACATATTGAAACAGGCGGCGTTTGCGACTTCTGTAGCACGCTGCGACTCTTGCAACTCGTTCTGCAGAAATCGCCCGTCTCGCGACACCCTGCAACTGGAGTTTCGCGACAACTTTGTTCACGATCGCTGTTGCGGACCACATTTGTCCGCGACAGCTACATTCATCATATGGAAACCATGCTCAATTAGCACACGTTGCTAGCGCTTTAGTTCATTCATTGCGCAGAATCCACCATATACAACACCGCGGCAAAACGTATTTGCCATAAGGTTCACGTGCTGTCTTGGAAAACTTGTGCTCCAGACGCAAAACTTATAAAGGCCAAAAATCGCAGAACAGTTTGAACATGATCTTTCTCTGAACTTTTGCACCTCGCACTTTAGGCTTGCAATCGAGGCAAAAATTATGGTTTTAAAAGTGAAAATTCATATCGTTCGCTGTTAGTTATGTAGGTTTTTTCAATTGTCATTTCACAGGCCAGTGAATCTTTAGCGCATGTGAACGGCGTTTTGCCGCAGTGTCACCATATACACTTAGCAATCTCGTACCCAGAGCCCGTCATCTTTAGACCAGCGGCAAGATTCAGGGCTCTTGGGGAATCCGATTTGTGAGCATGCGTGGTAGGTCAAAAACGTAACGAACTTTCATACAACGTTCAAACCGGAAACCCAGAATCTGGGTTTAAAAAAAATCGATTCCCGCCAGAGCCCTGAATCTTGCCGCTGGCCAAAAGATGACGGGCTCTGGGTACGAGATTGATACACTTAATTAACTCACCACAAGGACTCGTTAAAGTACATTTGTGTAATACTTTCGTCTTTATACAGAAATTTATTGTTCAGTAATAAATTTAAAATGGAACAAAACTACTTCAGCTACATTCCATCATATTAATTTTGCAGTTGCTATTAAAAAAATTGGTCTTTTCGTCGAGACCATTGTTATCCACACATTACATTACATTTGATTGGGTGGGTCTATAATTGATGAGCCGTAATTGCATAATTGCACAATATTATTACAAAATTCTTGGACATTATGACTAAACGTTCATAGTTTTCTAACCATCTCACATTTGATTTCATTGTTTTTACAACCACAATATGATAACAGTGTTTTTGAGCTTAAAATTGGTAGGGTCACGGTTGTTGAAATACTCAATTTATATGCCATTTTAAACGTGAAACGGAATGTGAGATGAAAGATTAAGGTTGATTTTGCTCAAGGTCTCTCGTGATAAGAAACAATCGACGAAAGGCCTTTTCACTTTTCCTTTCCTGGATTATTTCCCTAAGTAAAAACCTCTGTTGATAAAGAAGAGGTGATACCACCTCAAATTCTGGATGTCCCAGGCTATAATTACTAAGATATAGAGCAGATTTCGTATGACTGTGAAAAGTACCGTGACACGGCGCGGTACTGTCGCGGTGGCGGTACCGAACATGGCCTGCTGTAGATACCGAATGAAATCGCGTAGTCGCGGTATGGTCGCGGCGCGGCACAACTCTTTCGCGACACTTTTCACAGTCATACGAAAATTGCTCTACTAAAATATAACTGCATGACGCTATACTAAAGGGAGCATATCTTGAAAATGATTTTCTTAAATAAAAAACTTCTCCTGTTCCAATTGACGCTAAACTAAATTTTAAAATTGACGGGTAGAAATGTCGAGTCTAACTCTATAACACATGTAGATACCCCTGAAATCCTCTCCATTCAAACAGGAAAACTATTATTACCGAATCAAGATGACTATTTCTACAGGATATTCAAGCTTAAAATTCTTTCCAGTTATAGTTCTTAAATAAAAGCATTTGATATTAAAACTTTTATGTTTCCTCCAACTATACATTCGACTATGAAATCAAGAATCAAATCTTTGCTTTTTCATGATTATGTTTGCTGGCTTAAGGTATTTCGCGCAGGGCTCCCTGTGGCATCGCGCATGTGAGTGTTACATTTTTGGAACATTTGAAATTCTTTACATTCCACAGGAACCCCACAAAAACAGAAGCGCGCGCCACGGGGAACCCATACATGAGACATTATAAGACTCAAGAGCTAAAACAACAGCGAGACCCCGTTTTAGCATTAACAGCACAACAACTTGCCAGGATCCTAAATTTAGCATAGATCTTTATCATGTACTACCACAGTTCATCCAGGATTCAGTGGCTTACACGCCGACATTGAAAATTTGTTGGAGCAGAATTTTTCTAACTGCGCTAAACAAGGAGTCTATCTTCTGGCCGTTAACATGAAGCGGGAAAATTACCCATAAGACCCCCGGGGCGAGTTCAGAGCCGGCAAGCAGAGTGCGGTTACCTCGGTTCAACCAAACCAGTCGGGCCAGCCAGCCTCACACAAACGGCCCGTTAGATTTCCTCCCTTCATTCGATTCTATTTTCATGGCATACATTAGCGCTAGAGGCCATGGCGTTTATTCTATGGTACAATTTAAAAACGTATGATACAAGCTACGGATCCATACTACCCATTCGACTAAAGATTCTTGTTCTTGTTGAACCCTGAGTTGCGCTCGCGATCACTTC
Organism: Scolanthus callimorphus; assembly: GCA_033964015.1. NCBI lineage: Eukaryota > Metazoa > Cnidaria > Anthozoa > Actiniaria > Edwardsiidae > Scolanthus > Scolanthus callimorphus. The sequence continues at coordinate 692,771 of JAWWUD010000033.1, read as the reverse complement.
CATCCACCTAAGATAACAGGAGAAAAATCTAAGTTATCTTTGACGTATCGGGGTGCTTGTCACTCGGCTGGGGTCTCATCACTTCATAACTATGTGGCGTCGGCCATACAGCTCTCTGGGTTTCAACAAAAATTATACGAGAAACAAAAATCTACATCTCACACGCGTGGTGTGTTTTGAAAGTTCCCAAACACCGCTTGTGCGTCCTCTTCAATTTCGAATGACGCATTCGAATGGCGTATTTTCCTGCGTTATGAACATATTTTGATACCCGCTATCGTCAAATTGAAGAGTTTGGGTTTTACCTGTAAAATGAATACTCGTTTTCGCTTCGGAAGAAATAGACGTGTGTTTTGTATTGCAGTTTGAACACCAGATCCTTTTCGATTTGATCCTCCTAAAGGAAAAGAAAAATCAGTGAACATTCATTGCGTCAAATATTGCCGGAAAATTATTCTGTGGCTAATGGGCCATAAAGCTTATCATGACGGCATGCGCCCGTTTTTATCGGCTTCATCCGAAAAGTGCGCGCGCCTTTTCTGGTCTTGAATGTCTCGGATGGTCCACTGTGGAATCGACAGAGCGAAGGATCCAAGGATTTGAAAAGAACAGATGTCACAAAAGAGTACATGAGAGATCACTTACCGGCGAGGGACGGTCCACTGTGTAGCCGATGAGCGGAAGATTTGCCAGTGGAAAGTCATCCTAGAAGGAAACAAACGCAATAAAATATGTGTCGCGACACTAAAGTTTTCTATGCCTACAAGCAAGAGGAAAGCTCGAGTGCAAATGTTACTGTAAAAATATCTTAGTATTATACCTCGTGTGATTTGTAGAAAAATAAACAGAAATTCGTGAAGACAACCCATAACTTCTGCCATCTATTTCCAGTCTTGAACTTTCTCAGAAGGTCGCCACTCATTTGATTCTGAGAAAAAATAAGAGAGAAGTTCATTTGCGTGTCATACCTCTACGAGCCCAGGTTTGGAATGAAAACGAGAGGTCCCCTAGAGACGATATCTAAACTGCGCATTTTTAAACATTAGAGCTATCACTGAACTAGCCTCCCCCGCAGGCTCTCTTTGTTTCTGGTGTAGAGCAAGCCGGAAATATCGGCTTGCCTTGTAGCTCGCGCGCGCACGTTTGAATGCGATTCCTGCACACTCTCGTTTTGTTGGGGTTCCTGTGGACTCCGTATGTAGTAATCTGACAACTCGATCACGCGTGCTATTTTGGGGGTGTGTCATGGGGCGTCACCGGCCTTCCTGGCAACCAACGCGCGCGCGCTTTGCCACATGTGTAGAGGGTGCTCGTCCGCCGCGCGCCTAATAAAGAAAGCAAACTTCACCAGAAACAAAGAAAGCCTGCGGGCAGGCTACCACTGAACTTCACAAGCGCGACTGCCTCTGACTACAAACAATACTAGAGACCTGCACTTAAACAATACCCACACACATCAAGACTGATATCCTTCAACCCCCCCCCCCCTCCCCTCCTCCTCCTTCCCCCAAGTTCTACCCCTTTTATAACCCCAAGTACACGGCGCCTTAATTAACCCCTGACAACTTACCCTGACCGATAACGCGTGCTCTCCCATGCTCACGCTCGTGTTCCTATGCCAACAGACCCGGCGTGTTGACATTGTGTGACAATGTGCGTGACGTCGGTCCAAACTCGTCACGGGGCTCGTAGCTGACGCATCTTCATCTGACTCGGCGTCACTGAAGCTGCGATGAATGTTGACGGGGGTGGGGAGGGGGAGGATTTTACCGGCTCGCCCGGATTTCACGGGAGCATCTGTTCCATTTTGTACTGAATCTACGGAGATGAGGGAGAACGAGGGGATTAGTAAGATGTGCGAAGATAAAACTATAAATCATACAAATTACCAAGAAAGCGCTAAGGAATATGGGTAGAGAGCTAATGAAGCAACCCTTAAATGCAGCAGAGAACAGAAGTAACGGGTTTGAGTGGTTAGTGACAACTGGAAAGGGGAGACCAAGGGGAATGCATGATGAGCTGTATGTACTGTTACAGTAAAGTCTAGGATGTATGATTAGACTGACAGCAAATAGTAGCCACTATTGGCATCAAGTGGTGGCACAGAAACAGACTATGAACCTTGCAAAGAAAGGTTTTTTTATTGGCTAGTATCCGACATGACACAGAGACAGAATTGTCAAGCAAAGGGGTATGTAAAAGTTGGTCGATGGATTGGGATGAGGGCTTGAAATTAAGAAATAATAATTAGTCGTAATTTTAAGCCTTGCATAAACAATATAGGCGTAACTAATCAAATATCTAGGCGTAAATCTACTCGGAGAACACTGTAGAAACTGAAAACACAGTCGTTATTTTACGCCTGAGTCTAAAAAGTTAGGCGTAAAAGGAACATTTTTAGGCGCATTTACGCCTGTATCGGGCGCAATTTCAAGCCCTGAGGATGTGAACTGTTTACTGTAACTAATTTTCACTCTGGATATTTACCGTCGTCTTCGTTGTTGATGATATAACATTCATCGCACAAGTAAGTTGGGGTCCTCATGCTGGGCGTCTTGACGATCATGTTGGCTCGATTGTACATGCACTCAGAACACGAGGCCTAGAAAGGCAACACAAACATCAGTCAACGAACAACCTATCAAAGAAATACTCTCTAGTGGTGCTAAAGGGGTGAACACAACAAATAAGAAAAGCGCGGAGTGCTGACTGAGACCCCGTTCACACGGAGACCGGTACAAAACCGGACCGGTACAATTCTGGTACGGTACCGCCTGTTCATACGGTACCTGTACAATTCTGGCACGTTTTGCAACAGTGTTCACGCGGGACCGTACACGCCTAGCCGTGCCAAAATCGGTCCGGTACAGCAGGTCCCGTGTGAAAGCGCGACGTAACCGTACCAGAATTGTACCGGTCCGGTTTTGTACCGGTCTCGTGTGAACGGGGTCTGACCGGTACAATTCTTGCGCGTTTTGCAACAGTGTTCACACGGGACCGTGCCGGACCTAGCCGCGCCAAAATCGGTCCGTTACCGTACCAGAATAGCACCGGTCCGGTTTTGTACCGGTCTCGTGTGAGAAAAGTTGGTTAACATTTCGGAAGAAGGGTTTGCTGTCAATGTGCTTTTCAAAGAATAAGCCCCCGTCTAGGAGAGATGTGGAGCATTTGATTGTTCGTGGGTTTTGATACTACTTACACATTCTTTGGCGTGACTTACTACTGTTGTAAGGTCCTGAAAGAAAAACAAAAATTACGTAAAATTATACTTTGCTTGCATGTATTTACTCACTTTCGCGCAGAAAAACATTGGCGTTGCTAACAATAGAGTTGGCAGGTATTCACGGGGTTATTATTGGCGCTTCTTATAAAATTCAGTGAGAATAGTAACAAGATATTCCAACTCACCTCTAGCCATTTGTATTTTTCCTCTTCCGAGTGAGCAGCTACCACCATGTGCTTGTTGGAAAAGTTGATTGTAAATGGGAACAAACCATGCAGATCTGGACCACTATCCTCTATCTGGAATGGAAGGGAGCGGAGTGGTTCATAACTTGATTATAGTTTATCCCACACTACAGAATCTACCAACTGGGCTAAAGGTATTGATGATCCATCACTTTAACAAATTGATCCCCTTTTCCGTGCGTCTGTAATGTAATAGATGCACAGATGACGTCATGGTATGCCGTTAACAAAAACGTACGTCACGAGACGCCTCGGAGTCACGTGGCTGTTGTTCATGGCACGCTATGACGTCATCTGTGCACCTATTACAGTAGACGCACGGAGAAGGACATCTACTTGCTTAATCTACAATGACAAGTGATAAAAAACCCAAACTCCAAGCACTTCGAACTCGGTTTTGCGAGCGTGCGCTCGCAATGACGTCGATCATGCGTGTATACTGTAATAGCACACGGCCTGTCAACCAATCAGAGCGCGCGTTTTACTAAAGTGTTGCTGTGTAAACAGAGGTAGCTGATCCTTCGACCTTGGACCGAAGTCATACCTTCACTGTATGGAGAGGGATCTGCCCTCTCACTCGGAACTGATTCGTTAACGTTACTCCTTTACACGTGTAGAGCAGAAGATCTGAAAACTGAAAGAAGAAGAAAAGATAAGCTCACTAGGAATGCTAATTTTGCCTTCCCAGATCAATGACTCACTGCTCACTGTCGTTTTTTCGTATTGTTCGTGGGAGGACTAGGCCGAGCCAATCGCGGGCTAGCTGTGGGTTATTTAGCGTGGTTACCAAGCCAAAAGCAATGGAGGACAGATCGAGAACTCGAGTTGTATTCCTCCAAGTTTTCATTACATTTTCATCGCTTCCTGCCATTTTTCATATATTTGTGGTCGTAAGACCATGTTTGTCAGGGCATCGTTTGATATGGTGCCTCGGTTATCTAACCGATGCCTTACCAAGAAGAACATCCTTGGCTGTGGTCCTTTTCTTGCAATTTTCTGTAGACATCCTTCCCTGATGAATTCCTGACGAAGAGGTACAACATATACATGACATATACGTAAGTGACTGCGCTTTTCGGCGCTCAATGTCAAACAATGCACCATTTGAGCTATTCCAACACAAACAAGCATGCAACGCGTGCCTTAATTTTATGGAGCTGAAAAAAGGGCTCAGTGCATGATGGCTTGGACGTGGCACTGAACGTATGGCTGTTTTCCAGTGCCAGAGTTCGACACCATTCTAACTGGAATGGTCAATCGAGGACTTAGGTAACGACATGGCGATTTTTTTTTACTTGTAACTTACTCTTCCTTGTTGAACAAGATTGTCTACACCAATAAGATCTCTTTGCAGTTCGATGATCTTTTGGAAGTTTTCCTGCATAAAAAAAACACGGTCTAAAGCATTCAAGACACAATGAAGAACAAAGCAAATTGAAACACAGATAAAGCCGCACCCCCCCCCCCCCCCACCTCCTAGGGGGTATAGCAAAATGGCCATTTCCAAGGGTCAAACCGAAAGAAAGGCTCTTCCGTGGGTTTTTCCGAGGGGGTACAATAAGAAAAGCCTCTTCCGTGGGTTTTTCCGAGGGGGTGCAATAAAAAATAGCCTCTTCCGTGGTTTTTTTCCGAGGGGGTGCAATCCAAAAAGGGCTCTTTTTTTTCCGAGGGGGTTAATAAAGAAAATGAGCTCTTCCGTAGGGGGGGGGGGGGGGGGGGGGGGGGTTCGGCTTAAAAATGGAATGGCCCATATCTGGGGAACTGAGCATATCCGCACTCCTCCTGTTGAGGGTGGGTACTCACGTACTGGAGCAAAAGGTCCAAGGTAAGCCAAAAATATGGATTTCAACGGTGAGTAAACATAATTGCCAGGGTGGTCATTAGAATTCCAGGCTGGTGAACATTATTTTTCGACTGCCCAATCAAGTTTTATTGCCTTACCAGCTTTCGCATACTTTCTTCTGTACTTTTCACTGCCTCGACTAACTCCTCCAGTGCACCTTTGGAGAAACAAAAGGCATCTTACTATCGCGTGTTTCGGCTGGTGTTGCTTTATGATATGTATCTATATATTTTCAGTTACCTCTGTCATACATAAGATCAATGTATGATGTACCTTCTATCTCCTCATGCTCAGCGCTGTCTCTTGTACAAAACTTTAGGAGTCCTACAAACATCAATATCAGTAAGCATAAGAAAAGTTTATCTAGCATCACTAGGTATTAAAAACATATCATCGCCGCCCTGTTTTATCATCGTATATTGAAATAGGAATGTTTGTAACAATGTTTGTATACCGCGAGGGACGTTTTGATCATATGGCAGCTAAGACCCAAATATTGTGAGAATGAAAAAAAGTGACAAATGTTTTGGGTGTTTCATAATACTTACTTTCCAACAAGAACCTGTAATGTAGTAATCTTTGAGACGGTTTGAGTAGGAAAGCGTTCAGTGGGAGGTAGCAGATCTTCTGTGTCTGAATGGAAAGAGAAAATAGAAAGTGAATATCAGAAAAAAGCCTCGAAATGTTTTGCGAAACATCTGGTGGGGATCACAGGGAATTTCTGCAGAAACCCATCCATGGGAAAAGCTGAATTCCCATGGTAGAAGCATGTGAAGTGTTCGGAATTCACATGGATAGCCTTGGGAAATCCGAACACTTCACATGCTTCTACCATGGGAAATTCAGCTTTTCCCATGGATGGGTTTCTGCAGAAATTCCCTGTGGATCATACAATGTGATTGCAATGGGGAAAAATTGTGAAAATGATTAAACCCACAAGAAATGTTCATATACGAGAAGCTTTTTGAATTTATACTTACAATAAATCAAATAATTCGTGGGTATATCAGCTATTTCTCCTAAAATATAACACATAGAATACTGCTACTAATACATCCCTCTTACCTCAAATTCTTTGTAAGCTAACTCGAATTGCTTGAATTTTCTTGTCGCTGCCTCAAGTTCAAGCATAACTTCGTCGTGTTTCTTGAGGTGATGCACATAACGCTAGAATATTAGATCCAATCGTTAGATGACTGAACTGAAAAACCCTGTCATTGAAGAAGCTCATTCGTTCATTCTACTTCGAGAAAGAACGTATCGACGAAAAAGTGGAATCCTTTTATAGACGGGGCGATGGACAACAGTCGAGCAACAAAGGGAAAGGGATTTCTTCAAGGACGGAAAGGCAACCTAAAGCATAGCACACGCTCTTGCAGGACCTGACGTTGAGCGAGCCCATACACGAGCATGGATAGCTCGGGGGAGTATTTTAACAGAGGAAGTACGTCTGTTCAAGTAGCAAACGGTTATTCTGCACGCTGGACAATTCCAGCCAAAGAGAAAGAACGGACAAGTTGTAGCGCATTGAAGGGTCAAGCGCTACTTCTTCCTGGCCGCTTTACCCGTTTGGCTAGCTCCTGGAGAGACACTGGGCCGTCAAGTATGCATTGGGATCTGCGTACCTTGATTTGTTTCATGTTCCTGTGCATCAAATCTCCAATCGTCGGTGCACTACCAGAACTGGTGGTCAGCGACTGATCCCTAATGGAGAATACAACACCTATTAATACTTGACTATGAAGCGCATGAGGTACATGCTGTATCATCAGTGACTGGTATGTTAACATAACAATCACCTAGATATTTAATTTAAGAGAAGGTCTTAACTCATCATGAGGGAACTCCATACTCTATACAAGGGAATATGAGGGGCTAAGTAAAGCTGGCACACAGACTTACCACTTAGCCATGCGCTCTTCAAGCTCGGCCAGGAAGGTACAATGGAAGTCATAAATAGGGTCGATAGTGGAGAACAAGAGCTTTTTGGTGACTTCGGGGAGGACTCCAGGTGGAGAGACGACTTCGCGGAAAGCCTGAAAAGAAGCGCAATGAGTGGTAATTTTGAGTTGTCAAACAAACAAACAAATACTAACGTTAGCCTGCTAGAAGGTGGTAGAGCACGGATTTTATGGGAGAAGCACTGAGTTTGGGATCGACGCCGCCATCTTGGATTTTGGAACATTCGGCCCAAGACCGCGCGATCCAAATGGCGCCCACGGGGTTTTCCGCGATAAAAATACCATCTACCACCAGAAAAAAAAAATGTTTTTAGGAGCCTCTGACAAGAGTACAAGCTACCCGGTTCTATTTGGTTACTATGGTAAGTACTAGCTTAAAATATATTAGTACGGTTACTGATATAGCTTCCCCCCCCCCCCCCCCGCTATTCCCCGCGAGCAGTGACCGTCGGCCAAAGAGGGGAAGATACCAAAGAGGAAGGCACCCGCGTTATTAACATAAATATTGACATCTTGTTAGTTAGCTAAGAAGTGTAGAAAAGCAAGCATGGATAATTGTAATGAGGAAAGTATTTGATTCACTTACGATAGTAATGACTTCCAAATCTTTGACGTATCTGTGTAAAAAAGAAAAAAAACGTTTAGATCATGTGTTAGTGTTTGAGGGCTCAAAGGATTATTAGCATATAATTATAAAATACTATTTCTTACGTTCGTTCCGTGTTTAAGAGTTCCTTGGCTATGTTGTATGCTGCTCCAAAGCCAACCTAAAAATAACAAAACCTTAGTAAAGCTATGGGAAATGATGTGTACATGAAAAACTCGGAAAAAATCCGAGCTAAAGAGTAAAAATATTGAACTAGGCCGGCTATACAATCTCTGCAAGTTTCCCTTGCATCTGCTCGCGATATCAATAAGGACTAACATCTCACGTGTGTTTGTGTTTCGAGTGTTGATATCAAACCGTCGACGGGCCTCAAGTAGTTCCGACCAACCTTGGAGGCTTCTACAATTATGCCAACGCCCTAACAACTAAGAGACCTTTATTCTTAATATGCCTTACAAGGCACGACACTACAACTATATGGTCCCCAATGGCGACTTAATTTGGGGGCTTGGCGACCAAATTTTTGGAGCTAGTCGCACCTCATCTCATATAAGTTCAGCTAAGTGACTAAATATTAGTGGCGACTAAAATGTTTGAAGTGGCGCCAATGGCACCAGCGAAAAAAAAATGTTGGTCCGTGGCTTGGGGTTACCTTTGATAACATTTCGTCAGACTTCAAGGCATTCTCAGGAGTAGGGGACGGCGGTGGCGACCATTCAGAATCACTTTTAAACTTGGGAGACGCCTGGTCCTCAAACACGCTATCTTGGCCCCGTCTCTCTGTCTCATCTTCAGTACTCTGCTGAGAGCTTTGGCTTCCTGTGGTTACAAATGTTACAACACGTTTGAAATATTCATATTTTTATCAGCACGTGCACCCGATCTGGGTTGGACGAGCTCCGAATCTTTATCATCTCATGTTTTGGTTTAATTAGCTCGATCTATCTATAATTTGCTCGATCTATTTTCTGTCATTTCCCTTGACAATGGTGCTTGACGCACCGAAGCGTTGTGCGCTATATTTTATCATTTGTAGTCTAAAAAAATAATTACTTATCATGTTTTGGTTCTCCATTATGGCACAAGTTGTTCAAACGTACAAGTTGTAAAGAGGTCGCAGGTAAAAAGAATCGATGTGAAGCTCTTTGCCAAATAGATTTTGGTTGCCCCACCAAGCGAAAGAAATCTTATACAGCAGGGCCCGACAGTGCAACCATATGGTCGCCAATAGCGACTAAATTTGGTGGCTTGGCGACAAAAATTGTAGAGCTCGTCGCCAAATGACACCCCATCTTTTTAATTCAACTGAGATCCACGTTTATGTGGCGACTAAATCTTTGCTTTTTGGCGACGAAAGTTTTTTAATTATTCGCCAATGGCGCCTAGCGAAAAAAGTTAATGTCGGGCACTGTGTAGTGGTGTCATACTTTCAAGAAAACGCAAACAAATTGAGTTTAGAATTCCCATGCAAACGCTTATACAACTGAGACTGTTGTAGATTGGTAGAAATCCACTTTGCCGCACGTGATTTAGATCAGTAACGCGCCAGAGTGTAGATACATGAAATCGGCTACCGACACTTAAAGAGCCCATGTCAGCCACTTCTTTGTTATTGTTTTCAGTCGATATGAGACAACGAATTACGTGTAGAAATCTTGAAATACTCTTCTAAAAACAAAGTTTTATTATTCATTTATCGAATTCAATCGAAAATATTGCACTACATCCCCTAAATCAGCCGATGGAAATGGATGCTCTCTCTGTCTCGGTATGCTGCCAGACTCACAAAATGGAGGCTGACAGAGGCTCTTTAACAATCTGACAAAATTCCGTATAAGATCCCTTTTCGCTTGGCAGGGCCCAATGTTTTTAAAATAATGCGTAACACACAGGAGTAAAGAAACAAGGACTAGGGTTAGGCCATAGAGAGCTCATCTTTACAATTTAAATAAAAAGGCCTCATTACCACAAAATGGCTTTTGGCGTCTGGCGCAGACTTAAACTGTTAAAATGAGCTCCCTGCGGTTAAGCCGCGATTTCCGCAAACGACATCCATATTGGAACGATAACTGGAAGGGAATAACCGGATCAAAGTGAACTAGCGGTATTATAGGTTGTTATTACTTTTATTGGGCAATTCCACAACACAGTTTTTTATCAAACACTTTTAAGTGTGGACTATTTATAACGTAATGGCCCACACAAATACAGTAACCCACACTTCTCCTTTGAGGATCTCAGTGCACGCTAACTATCCTGGAATTATGTTTATCTATCCTGAAATTACACCATCATTTAGAGTACCCATCCTGGAAGATAACTCCAGTAACACCGAACCTGGAATTTCAGAGCGCCTTACAGGGGGTACGAATAAATGTTTGCGACTACTCAATTTGCATGCACGTCTGTTGTGCATACACGTATCTGTTGTGCGGAACTTGCTAGCGTGGCAGATTCCAGAAAAGCGGGCAGTTCCTCTTATCCTTGGCCAAACGAAACGCGAGTCGCAAGTTCATCGGAAAGTCGACGGAAGTTTAGACTAGCATGGACTTGCGCTGAGGTGGCCAAACGAGATGCCAATGAAGTGTTTTGAATCTCTACATACAGCGGATTTCAGATGACTGTCGTGAGTTATTCGCAATTGGCAGTTTTCACGATGTTGCGCACGCACCATAAATGGGATGAGAACAATGCTTGTCTGTTTTGAATAACAAAAGCCGTCTTCGCCAGAACGAGTCAGAACGGCTCTAGGGTATTGTTCTCACAACATCATGAAAACGGTCAGTAATTACTCCTATAGGTTTTATTCAGAATTGGTATAATTACTTGCGATTGGTTTTACTACAGTCATATGAAAACCGCTCTATATGTTTAAAAAAAACGCAAGTGAACGCAAGTTTGCGTAGCTCATTGCAAGATGGGTGACCGAACGCTTCGCAAGTCGACGCAAGTAGGAAAACTAAGCTCTAAACTTGCGTCGGCTGTGGCCAGCGGGTTTTAGGGCGTGCACGCAATGGAAGATTCTAAAGAAAAGGTTGCACCGCCTTTCTGGAATCGCACACTATACTTCCATTGGCATATCAGCGTAGACTGAAGTCAGTCGAAATTCGAGACGTTTCCCATAGTAATCAATTTTCATCAAGGTAAAATAGTTTAGCGAACGTTAAAGTGGAAGAAATTCTTTGTTTTGTGAGCTGGTGGGTCTAGAAAGCAAGCCAGCGTTTGAGAGAACAAGTTAATAAAATGTCTCCAGTCTTCTTTGAAATGCAGCTGGTAGCAAGTACGACTTTTAGCTATGCTTGCAAACAAAGAGAACATTTTGGTACACTATGCCTTTTCTGTCAGAAATCAATCCAGATAGTTGGCCATCTATTCAAAATAACAGAAAATCACTCTTTTGAATTGTTTTCTGACAGAAAGAAACGGGGTGGACCATTAGAAATTAGGGGAGACGGGGGGGGGGGGGGGAGAGATTTTTGCGCATGATATTTTTTTCGGGTATGAGATTGTGCAAGAATTTTGTTTCGGAATTTGTATGTTTTTTACTAGCTTGGATCTCTGCAAGAATGTTTTTTTGGAAGGATTGGTCTTGCGCGACTTTTTTTTGGGGGGGGAATTGCCAATCCCCGTCCCCCAATTTCTAATGGTCCACCCCTAAGAGTGTTGTGTTTTATAGAAATTTTAACGGCATTATTTGATTTTGTGGCTTTCTATGTCATTAATAATAAAATGCTGTTCAACCGCTTAATTTACAGTTGATTATTTAATAACACGTTCACAAAGCATTTAATTGGGCCTGTTATTAGCAGTGGGGTATCCATTTTATGACATTTTAAGCATAGTTAGCATAGTTTAGCAGCGATTTAATTCAAAGAAAGATTTTTACAACACATTTTAGTATATTACAGAGGACTATGTACGGTATAAGTAAGGTGTGACATCGTAAGTCCTTTGATGACCACTTAGTCAGTGTGGGCATGGTCAGATATGGAACCAGATTTAAATTAAAAATTCAACATTTTGTTAACAGCTCAATTTTTTATCTCGTTTACGATTGAATGTTTTGTCTACACACCGAAGATAAAAATTAATGTTTTGAAAAGTCGGATCGAATTCTTCGGTTCCCTGCTAGCAGGAGTCTATTTTACTTTGTATTTGCCGGACTAAAAACGAAAATATGATTAAACCTATGACAACTAAGGGGCTGTTCAAAGGACTTAGGATATCTTAGGACTATCTGTGGCTGTATCCCTTTGAGATGAAAACAAAGTTGGACATTTTCTTATCTTTCTCAATACTCATGCACCTCGATCTGCCACTTCATCGACCGCACCTCACAACCTTTTAGATGCAACGTTTGCTTCAGACCACCATAACAGGTGGTTCGTTATAACGCGACGATACCAGTTGCTCAGCCCTGGCACTGGCCCTAAAATGTCTGCCGTTAACATAATTTTCTCTTTTTTTTTAACAGACACTTATCAAGAAAAAACGCCAAAGAATGTCCAAAAAAATTTGATCTTGGATTCACAAGTCCGAAATGCAATGTACCCAAGGAACACAGCCAGGAGGATATAATCTAAATATACCGAGCCAAACCAATTCTTGGAAGGTTATTAAGCCTGCTGTTAGAGATCGTACTCGTCTATGGCAGGGAAATCATCTGGGGATATTAGAAAGGACAGATAAAAAGAAATCGGTTATGTGCAGGAGAAATGTTACAAGAAGGAAAAGAAGTTCAAGAATTACATGAGTAGAAGAAAGAAAGCAAGAGCAGCTTTTTAAATTATTATAGAGACAATTACAACACAAAAAATGCATTAAAAACATTTAGAAAATAAAGGTAAAAATTAAATTAATGGCTTTTAAATAGCAAAATATTACCGCAATTAGTCTGGTGGGCAAATATACTGGAAGGATACATATTTTAGTTTAAAAAGCGGAACTTCGATGTAACAAATATATCACGACACGATAACTTGTCATTTCGATGCATCGAGATTCCGCAATGGCTGGAAGATTAATATTAACTTCAAAAACGGCCGTCAATTTTTACAAGTTTTTGTTAATGACTTCTCGTTATTTATTTTCATGATCAATGGCACAATGAAAAGCGTGCTCCCGTCAAGAAATGTCATATACCATGCATTACTGAATACTTGTTGGTAGTTTAGGGTTACTCGCAATGTGGAAGCTCTTTATTATCACTGGAATCCACACTGATTCCGCGTGGCAGCTCCATAGGGGAAGGCTAGTGAATATGTTGCCCCTCCCGCCCTTCCCGGCTCTGTGTCCGACGGGCCGGCGTGATGTGTAGTTTTGTAGGCAATAAAAGTCTACAGCGGCGTAGCCAGGAATTTCTGAAGGGGGGGGGGGGGGGGGGGGCGGATAGTGAAAACATGGGACGAAAATGCTCAAATTTCCTCCAGCAAATACAGTAAATGTATGGGAAAATTTCCGAGAAAGGGGCTACGCCCCTGGTCTATGCTAATGAGCTAACGGAAGGTAACGGAAGTAGTGAACTCAATCCGTTTAAATCTCGTGGAATTTCGATCTACCCTTTGCTATAAAACTCATTTAAGTCTTAGTCATAGAGCAACAAACTATTACTCTTCATTTCTTACCATATTAGATCAACACAACAAACCAAAACATTGTCACACCCATCGGGCACAGGGTCTTGAACGTGAATTAATGGATTTTACTATAAAAATAGTCACCGGCCTTTAGGATCTGTTTGACTAGCCTTCCCGCCAATGGACTAGCCTTCACGTCTCCCAAACAGTACTTTATCCGGTACAAGCAATAATGTAAGACAAACGCACATACTGAACATGAATGGAATTGACCCATGCAAGCGTGACAAGGACGCTTCTGTTTTACAGCTATTTCAATAAAGGTTGTCGGTCTTGTAAGCGCACAAGCCTACGCGCCCAGACCGAAAAGCAGTATGGGTAGAAACTATATCCCATTTTGATATACCTCGCTGGTCTAGCTTCTAAATTCTACTAAACAGAGCTTTGTTTCAAGCTAGTAAACTCCAGTGATTAATTAGTAACTGGCGTACTCAAACAAGGGAGTCAATTATACCTTATACCCAGGCAACCTTGCGGTCTGGGCACGTACGGCTTCCGACAACGTTTCTTGAAATACTGTATATCGTCTAGTGATAGCGTAGACTTGTAATAGGTAGTCTACGAAGCAAGCATTCCCGTGGAATTAAGGGCAGAGAAACCAGGAGAAAAGCGAAGAAAACTGACGAGCGAAAAAAGGAGAGAATTTCTCTGCCTGAATATGTAAAAGGAACGCTCGCTACGCAGACTATGTACTACCGAAACAGGTAGAGCGTTTATTCGGCTCGAGAAAAAACACTCGTTTCCAGACAAAAACATTCACGATGTAGTTTGAATTCCTTTACTGAGGTCAGCGATGCGTGCAACTGAAATATTTTAATTTGGAAAATTTTCAAATTAAAACACAAAAAGCCATCTACTCGTGTTTTCTACTAATTTTATGAGGTAAGAAATACAAATCATTGTGTTATTTCCCAAATTTTAACGGTTTTCTTTGGCAGCGACAACGCATGATTGATTTCGTGCGAAGGAATGCAATCAGACTCGCCAACGTTTTTGTCTGGAAACGAGCGTTTTTTCTCGAGCCGAATAAACGCTCTACCTGTTTCGGTAGTAATAGGTGATAATGACAGGTGCTTCAAGACGTGACGAGTTCATCTCCAAGACGCTCTACTATATACTAATTACGATTTTGAGACGGCAATTCCACAAAATATTGACGGCTAGTTGGGAGAAAATATGTTCACGTATTGGGCGGAGTCGCGCAGCGACGGAGCCCAATACGTGAACATATTTTCTTCCAACGCCGTCAATATTTTGTGGAATTGCCGTCTCAAAATCGTAATTAATATTGTATCGCGATTCTTGAAGATTTTCTGGAGGAAATGGCAAGAAATAGTGCTATTTATTGTCGATTGAAATTTCAATTCTCATTACATTTACGCACGATCTCACGCAATCACATGGGCTTTTCGCACGAGCTCGAGCATTTTCTGTTTACATTTTTCCATCTTTTTCGGCGAAAAAAATCTCTTTCTGCCATAAGATATTGCTAGAAATATAGCTAAACGTTATTTCTAACTATTGACAATGAAATGAAACATAAATTCGTGCGAAAAAAGTTGAATTTTGCTAGCTCTTTTTGAGCCGTCAATACCACAAAATATTGACGGCTCACAACAACACAGAGTGGCAGGGTGAATCGCGATACTTTCAGTGATTGAGTTGAATATGAATGAAGGTCATTTTCTAGCTGTGTAGATTGTGGCGTACAATACACTGGCAACAGAGCATGTTCCTTTTACTGGATGTCCCGTGCATGGAGCTTTATTGGTGACAATGTGGTAGTTTAACGTGAATGTTTAGCATGCTCTCTTTTGATGTCAAACTGCATCTTCACTAAAGGTTCTTGTATGTGTGGAAGCCTTGTAACCCATTATATGTTATCAGGAACATATAAGTGTTTCTGATGTTATTCCATGCAGTAATGTATCTATTGTTGCCTCATCTACTCACAGTGTCCTCACATTACCGATAGCGTGCGGATACCAGATGAGTGTCGAAAGCAAACCAGACTTGCGTTTTCTACACGTTCCTATTGGTTGAAGTCTTGGGCCTTTGTTTAATTAGCCAATCAGAATGCGAAGAAAACAAACAAACACACAGTGTCACGTCGTACTTATGTCGTCCTCTGATTGGTCAGTTGTTGAATTTGTTTCGTTTCTGATTGGCTAATTTACTTTGCGTTTTGTCTTCGACATTCATCTGAAATCCGCTCTAAGCACGATAAACGCGCACTGAACAATTTATCAATACATGCATGTAACATGCTCAATTAATTAATGACCCTGTGGACTACATATTACCCTTGGACAACGTGATGAGTGAGTGATACAGTTGTAGCGAAACGCTCGATGGGCGAAATTTTCACAAATGTTTTGTTATGTAGCATGCTCAATTAATTAATGACCCTGTGGACTACATATTACCCTTGGACAACGTGATGAGTGAGTGATACAGTTGTAGCGAAACGCTCGATGGGCGAAATTTTCACAAATGTTTTGTTATGTGGTGTGCATACATGAAATTCATGGAACGTTCAGTCGTAAGATTAGACCAGCTTACATGTACCAGCTTACATTGTGTGGCAATGGATGATAAGGTAATCACATATAAATGTATCAACCACCAAAACCCGCGTTAACGTTCTTCAATGATTCATCAAACGTCGCTCGTAATGCTTCAAACCCTGCGCAACTTCAAACCTAACCAATCTACCCAGAGTTCAAAATTGACACACTTCCGAGCCAAGGTAAACCACAAATGAAATGATGTACAACCACCAGTGATGTTTCCATGCTTGAATGAAGCAAAACGATTGGAGCCGACGATTCGACGTTCAGTCGAGTGCGTTTCGATAAACCCGTCAAACACTTCAGATATCATTGCAAACTTATCATAAACTAGCATACCTTTTCCGTGCCTGATGACACCGCCATTCTGGACTTTGCTGACACTCGTGAATGTGATCTGCATGGGTTGCCTGTGGTCGTCGTGGTAGCCATTTTGGCGGACATTTTGCTGTACAATTTGCGGTGGATCGCCTTGCGTTTGAAGCATTCTGGACAAGAGTAAGTACAAAAATTATTGTTAATTGGCCTTTAAGGAAGAGGAAATACTTGAGACTAAGAAAACGTTCCCGTGTGCACAGGTTTTCAGCTACCCGAGGAAAACTTGTTGCGGCTTCCGAGTTCCTGTTCCAAGCAACAATGTTCTAGCCACTTCAGAGCATCTTCGTAACCTTCCCCAACTGGAAACTGGAGCATACTTTTGGTTGGAAATGAAGACATTTATCAGAAGACTTTTTTAAATCTCTCTAAAAATACATCAGGGCAAATGAGAACAAATACGTTTCCTATAAATGCAGGAAGAAATGTATGAAATGTTCAAATACTCAAGATAGTTTTATAGCAAGAGAAGACACCATAAAGTACATTACCTGTCTGGATCTGGACTGTCGCGTAGCAGCTCTGGCGGTGGCGACGGAAGGGTCTCAACAGGGGGGACAGGAAACTCATCATAACCAGCCTCTACCCCCGTCTCCTCCTCAGCACAAACCTCCTCCTCAGGGGGAGGGGGTGGGGGACTTGGTGAGTCAATCCCATCGACTTCAATAGGAGTAGGAGGGCGTGGCTGTGGCTCAACTGATATGTGCGAAGCCCCAGGTGGGATAATTATATCACTATTTCTATTGTTCTGACCGTTATCCTCTGAGCTATATACAATTTTAGGGGTGGGGTACGTATAGGATGTGAGTTCCTCTTCACTCAACAGCTCCATGTCCTGTGGCTTCTCCAGCTCCTCTTGCCATTCAAGGTCAGGAGTATCATGTACACTTTCAGCTGAAGAAGACTCCTCCTTTGTCATATCAGGTTCTACATCAAGATCTTGCAATGGAATACTTTCATCTGGATTCTCAGCCGATTGTACCTTGATGACGGGTCCATTTGGTTCCGATTCATCCAATGGAATATCATCAGGATTGTCCTCATCACTCTCGCCTGGCACAGAAATCTTGGGCAGTTCATTCGCATCTTGCTCTTTTTTATTAGGCATTGCTTCAACAACTCTGTTTTCAGAATCTCCATAAGCGACATAAGGCCTTGCATATCCTGAAGCCCCTGATTGGCTAGTATGAGGAGTGTTGTTTCTTGCAGGAATCTTTAGACTCTGCGTTCTGAAAAATCAAGACATCCATTTTTCTGATCAATGTAGAGATTCACAGTAAGAGGTTTAGATTTTTTGCCAAACGGCCACTAAGGGTTCTCTTCCGTGGAATTCTATAGATAAATTCATTATTTGAAGAGTGAATTCCACGGTAGATTTCACACAAGAAACTATAGTTTTTTAAGTGATATTTAATGTGGAATTCACGAGTCAGAAGTGGATTTTTTTGCAGATGCTAGCCATAAAAATAATTCACAAGGAATAACGCACGAACGCATCGGGTTGCCCTGTGCTTTGTTAAATTCTTACCTTTGCATACCTGCCAATTTTCCAGGTTTCACCTGGAGTCTCCAGTTTTTTTAACAAATCTCCCGGTCTCCAGGTTAAAGTATCAAATCTCCAGGTTTTTCAACTTATTCTGATTCATAGTCAGACACAAAAAATCAACCGAAGTCCGCGCCATCGGCAAAGATTCGGAGAGAGTTCGGACGGTTTTCGGAAGGGATTCGGAAAGGTTCGGGAAAGACTCGGGAAAACGAGATGGTCCCGACGAATTCTCCAGGTTTCAGAACGTCTGGGGTTGACAGGTATGCCTTTGGAAAGATAGTGTGATCTTACATTTGGAAAGATGGCTGTGTTCTTACCTTTGGAAAGATGGCTGTGTCCTAAAACTGTCCTGCATTGAATCGATTATCTGTTTCTGTGTTCTACCACTGAATCTGTACGATGATCCTCTGCTGAATAGACGAGGGCGATGTCGTGGAGGGGTCTGACCCTGGGATTGTCTGTATTAAGACATAATGCAAGGGAACAGTAAGTGTCTCTTGAAAAAAGTGTCTCCAGTTTCACACAGATATGACTGTGAGAAATGCCTCAATATAATAAAGAGGGTGTGAAGTCTTGTGACCTTCAGAGCACACCTTGAAGTGGGAGACAGAATGTAGTATCACAAAAATTGGGGTTGAATACTAGAAAATATATGAAAATTTGTGAAAAAGTGGGCTGTGAGCCTACAAAAATTAGTTGTTGTCTTCCCCTGAGAAATGCAAGTCGTACAGAACTTGACAAAAAGCTGGGGGCTACAAACACCCAGCCTCCCTGGCTCCTTTGTCCCTGTTGTCAAACATACATTAAAGGAAACCACAATGATTTTCATGGCAGACTTTGTCAAGTTGTAAGACTGATCAAAAGTGCATATAACCTACATGTTATGTACTAACAAGCAACACAGACACACAGGTTGCATAGAAATGCCAGTAAATGTGGGTCGACTGCAAAAAGAGGAAAGTTTTTAATATAAGGTGCCAAAAGCAAAATGGTGGCAGCTTGGTAAAATACAACCATGTAGCTTGAAAAAGTCTCTCATAAAAATCAGTTTTGCGCAAAATCCTCTTACAAAGTCTACCTTACCTGAAGAATGCATGGGTTGATACTGCAACTTTCCAGAAACTTTTGCAGGAATTTCTACTAGACATTGTGAACTCAACAACATCTTTATAGTGACCCTGCAAAAATACCAAGAATATTAAATCAATTTAATCAATTTAATTGGCCTCTCTGCATAAAATGAGTCCAACATTTTGTGTGTGTATCAACCTATTCACATTTATTAGCCATAACAGCTCTTCCCCTCCTTGCAGACCTTTTTTCAATGACAAGAATGCCAAAAATCCCACTTTCATTTCTGGTTTATCTCCCACCAGAGCTTTATACTATCAGCATGCATGAGATGTTCTGGGGACTAGATAGAACGGGATGGACAGTCAACAGCATTATAAAATTTGCTTACAAATATTTCCGGATGAAGCTTGATTAGAAATCTCTTTCTCTTAAAGCTCAGTTTCCTGATTTTTGCCCTAAAATAAAAATATATATTTATATATTAGGCCCATATACTATAGAACACATTTAATATTTCCAAGAGCTACAACAAACTCACCATGAAAGGGTATTTATTTTGGACCCAGACTGAAAGACAATTACACCCATATTTGCAGCAGCTAATTCCAGATCTGCATTCTCCTTGTCCTGAAAACAAAAACATTATCTGAATTATTAAATGAATAATTAATTTATTCACAAACTCTGGATAACAACAGTGTTGTAGCTGGAACTGTGCAGCCAAAGGGAGCCTTTTAATTCGTTGCTAATTTTCCCATACATTTAGAAAATCAGTCACATGTTTACTGTATTTTAGTGCTTAAGAGAAGGGAGCCCTGGCCCCCTGGGTTGATATGCCCCTGAACTAAGGCCAGGACTAGCAAAGGGTTAGTCTAGCAAAGGGAAGGGAAGCATTGCATAGGAGACTAGCAAAGAGTGCTCTTTAGACCTTTTCTGCTTGAGTGTGGTGGTCCTGTGTTTTTCTCCCTATCTGGCACTCAAGCGAGCAAAACCAAACAAAGAACAAAAAGCAAAACCAAACAAAGAGCAAAACCAAACAAAGATCAAAGAGCAAAACCAAACAAAGATCAAAGAGCAAAACTAAACAAAGAGCAAAACCAAACACAGAGCAAAACCAAACAAAGAACAAAAAGCAAAACCAAATAAAGTGCCAGTTTAAGGGAAACTAACCACAGGTGCCCAATCTAGCTAAGGTCTATAGGTTCCTCTTAGCAGTTTTACCTTTGCTGGATATAAAATGACTCCATACATCTCTAATCTTCTTGCAACATCCAACAGGTTATAATCACAGTCTGAAGGTGTTAACCCCCTGAAATATTCATCATAGTACAAGGATTATTCGACAAAACCAGACAGGTATTCTAGTCAAACCTCAATGAGTAACAGAAAGGAAAGGGTATGTTCATATATGTTCACTTACTTATGTTGTTTATGAAAGTCTGATATTCTTGCTTCTGAATCTGCAGTCTAATAGCCAGGAGAGGCAAGATAAGATTGTGTGAATTTCATCCATAGCACATTAAGCTATACTATATAGCACATAAACATCCATTAAACATCCATTATCCGTTACTTCCAGAGCAGATACATCCAGACACAAAAGGGCCACAAAAAGTTTCATTCACATTCACAGGCCTGGTGACTCTTGCAAACCTTCTGAAATATTTTTAAGTATTTGGGAAGGGAATGTGAAGATATTCAGCAACCAACAATTCTGCATCCTCATGACCCAGGGTGTTGCAGATGGATGTTTTTTTTGTTATGGCTGTTCTCAGATACTAGAAAACATCCATAACACCAACAGAATGGGTTCAGATATGACCCTCTCTGTAGAATTTCCGGTGGATAGAGGGATGGGAAAGAAACAAAAGGCATTTTCAAATCCCTTCCATGGGGAGGTATGGATTTTTCTGAAATCACAATTTCACAGTCACAAGATTTGAAATTTCTAGTGCTAATAACTGTGAAATACAACTTTCTTTGCCTGTTATTTTCATCCTGTAGGGATGTCAACCCCTGGACTTCAAAAATCTGGAGACTGTCTTGAAATGGCAAAATTTCCTGCAATTTCCCAGGAGAAAGAATTTTTCGCAGGAGATGAAGTGAAAAATCTTTGAGACTTGTGACAAAGCCGGGAGAGTGACATCCCTGCTGTACACATATTTAAAGTAAGCATTTACCTGATCTGGGAAAAAGTGAAAATCAGATAAGTATCCAGGTCTGCAGACAATAGAGTCAAAATCTCCCAGTTCTCCTGAAAAAAGGAAATAAAAATTATGAGTTTTATTACCATGACACAAAGCCACATCCACAAGGAGGAACATTCCCTGCTAAAAAGGTCTCTCATGTTAAGAAATCTCTGTAAAAAATGAAAGGAAAGAGCCCTCAGAAAAGGTTTCAAGTCTTGAATGCATTTTATGCAGGAAACGCTAAAGTAGACAAATGAAAACATGAAAATATTGTACACATACACAGGGGCGGCAAAGCACCCTAAAAAGTGGGGGTGCCGAAGAGCCAAAAAATGAAGTGGACATGGAAGTGGTGCGTGAAAAATACTTTGGGAACAAGTGCCCATAGTTAGGTTTGAACGAGCTAGTTCAATTGCAATAACAGAAACAAAATAGAACAAAAAGACATGCTTCTGTTCCTTCTCATCTGTTTCTTTTATACAAAAAGTATATCTAGCTTCAAAAAGTGGGGGTGCTCAGCCCCCAGTTCAAAAAGTGGGGGTGCTCGAGCACCCCCTGCCCCCCGCCTATGATACAGCACAGCATCTTGATGAAGATATGTAGAGATATGTGACACATGTACAACTTTGAGAAAGCATTGTATACGGTAAAGATATCACTCTTTTCTCTTTTATTTCTCATGACAACTACTAGGTGTGATGACTGTGAAATCATGTCCCAATAATGTACCTTGAACAATATATGATGCTAGCAATGCTGCTGTACTATCAGAACACTTTAATCTGTGTAAAGAAAACAAGAAATAAAGAATTTTTAGAAACAACTTAGGGAGCATTCATAATTTATCTAGAGGGGGGCCTATGATGACTTCCTAATTTTTTTCTTTTCACTTTTTGAAGCCCCCCCTGATGATCTCAGGGTTTTTATCCTGACCCCCCCTCAAGAGATGTCAATTAATCAAAGAAAAATATCATAGCCCCCCCCCCCCCCCCCCCACCACATATACATGTCAAACCCATCCTTAGCCAAATTAAAGTCTTGTGATAGTTACTGATCCTCAAGATTGCTATTAATCTTATCTATTTTTTCAATGAATGTCCAGTTACTTTTAAATATAATCAGACGATAATCTTCCAATTCAGGAGTTTCTACCCTACACAGCAAAACTCCACTGATAAGAACCTAACTTAAAATTTATTTAATAACCTTATTAGGTTATTTATGTCGAGGGTGATTAAAATGAAAATTTTAGCCTAACAGAGCAGACTGCTTTAAGCCTGGTTTAGTATTTAGGTAATGCAAATTTTTTTAAATTTCCCAACACTATTCTGTACCTTCCATTTAAGAGATCTCTTTTGACTTGTAGTGCAAACAGATATCTGAAGATTGAAGACAAAACAACAAGACACTTAGTCACATAGGAATCACTTTTAACAAGGTATGAAATATTTTAACAAGGTATAAGAGATGTCAACCTCCAACCTTCACAATGCAGGGGATTGGGTGTTTTGGACCTACAAAATGTATTTGCACAATGAAATCACTTCACAAATTACAGTATTTTTATTAAAAACAGGAGATTTGGACACAAGGCCACGGGAGAGTGGGAGTCAAACCTCAAAAGTGGGAATCACCCACCAAAAGTGTGAGAGTTACCATCTCTGAGATATGCATCTAAATTTATTTAGTATAAACCAACTAATGGTCTATTACAAATCCTGCATTCTGATTGGCTGAGCTACTAATGGTCTATTAGTGATAGACCATGCCTGGCAAAACCCCCACCTTTCTTTGCAAGAAAACTTGATTTTTTCAACATAAAATAATGGAATTCATTGCCAAAACCGACCAACTAGTTGATTTATACTAAAACAATTAGACCTCTCGTCCTCATGTGCTATGATATCAATAGACCATTCGGCCTTCGGCCTCATGGTCTATTCATCATAGCACATTCGGCCTCGAGGTCTAATTGTTAAATAGCAATCTGGATCTCTAACAGTCTAATGGTAGAAATTTGATTGGTGCAACTACTCCTAAAAATACCCCTAACAAGCACCCCTGTCCTATCTGTTCATCTACATTGTGGGAAGCCCTCAACTCCAATAAACCCCTTCAATTGAAGTCCAAATTAATCATAATTACAAGCCCCCCTCCGTCATAATAGTCTCCAACTCAGATGGCTGAATTCAAATGAAACTGCAAGACTTATAAAAGGATATTAAATTTTAATTTTTGTGATGAATTTCATCAAAATCACTAATATGCATGTATAATAGATCTCATATACAATATGTACAGTAGATCTACCTTGTGTATTCTTCTTGTAACATTGCTGGATCTGCTGTGTAGTACTTAACACAGAATCTGATCAACACTTTGTGTAAATCTGCAAAATACAATCAAAGCAAAGCCAATGTCAGCTTGTGGATATCACGCACAAACAAAAAGAAAATATGAACAAAAAAGAGACAAACTAATAATTAGTTCTATTTACCTTTAATTTGTTTATTTATTGGTTTTAACTGGTCCAGCCAGAACTGAAATAAAAAGAAAATATGTTGAGATACTTTACAAAACGTACCTCTCTCAACTTGCTCTTGTCTGTGAAGAATCAAATGGGCCAACTCACCCTTCCCATCATGCATTGCAATGGTATAAAAAATAGTGCGGAGCAGTGCATTATGGGTAGGGTACGTCAGCCATTTTAACTTTATAAACAACCAGTAGAATTATTAATTCTAAAATAAGAAACACCAGGGGCGTCAACCCCAGGACTTCAAAAAACTGGAATCCACCTTGAAATGGCAAAATTTCATGAAATTCTACTGGGAGAAATACAGTAAATGTATAGCAGTCCTCTTGAATTTTTCCCGGGAGTTGAGATGGAATTTCCAATCCCTTCTGTGGGGGGATGGATGTTTTCTGGAACTGCACAATATGTTAAACATGAATCATACAATGTTATACAAATACACAATATCACTTCTCAACTTACCAAATTATCAGACTTGTCATAAAAACTGAGTCCAAAATATTCCCTTTCATCAAGATTCAAGTATTCATAAACTTGCTTGTATAAAATATCTCCCTTGACTTTGGTCTAAAGAGAAAGAAAGCCAAATGATGTGTACTATTTTTTTATATACCACAACACACGCGTTTCTCAAATTCTGATTGGCTCTCAGCCGTGGGTACATAAAAGGTATATACCACGAAACGCGCCATCATCAGCGCGCGTGCTAAAAAGAACCAACGAAAGCACCGTTTGGCTGTGCGCATGCGCTGTTTTTTTAATTATTTATTTATTTTTTCTGGTATAAAACAAATGTCCTCTGATTTTCCGTGGTATGTCCTCTTATATACCACGGAATGATGTAATAAAGTGGTCAAAATTTACTGTGGACCACAACATTTTGACCACTTTATTACGTCATTCTGTGGTATATAAGAGGACATACCACGGAAAATCAGAGGACATTTGTTAAGTGTACAACTGCTAAAACTGGTGATCATTTTAACTTAATGACAGAGATGTAGGAGATTGGGAGTTTTGGGTCCACAAAATGTATTTGCACTGTGTAATATCCTTTTAAAAAATTTGTTTTTTCTATCTAAAAAAGAGGGAGATTTGGCTCCATGCAGGTGTCTCCTGCAAAATGTGTGAGAGTTGGTGTCTCTACAAAGATCAATATCTGACATCATGAATTTTGACTTTTACCCCTTGCACAAACATAAAATGGCCGATGACTTAATTAAATCCTTGAATTCTGGTAAACAACAAAAACAGTTGATTTTACCCTCTAGATACTAATGTTGGTAAGTCTGTATGTTTCAACATACAAAATATTTATACTTTATTAGAGTGATATTCAGACTAAAGCTATGGTACCCTGCGTTCAGCACTCTAGTGACTAAAATACTAACTCCTTTACTGCAAGACATATTATATTTTACAGTAGCAATGTAATCTGGAAGAAAAATAGCTAATTTGAAAGACAAGCTAAGCCTAACTATTGTAGTAACATTTTGCTTTAATGAAAAGAGCTCACACTTGTATGATATTCAGACTCTGCAGACAGAACGTCTAGCTATCAATACAGTAAATAGGAATTTGATTTAAGGATTCATTGACATGCTACTTGCATTTATATTGCACTAAATAGCTTGTGCTGACAGTTCACTAATGAATCATAACAGTCTATTTGAAGGTGCCCATTACAGAGGAGATTAAAGATGATTAATTTAAGGCTTTGACTCCTGTGATACATATTATTAAAACAAATTTAAAAATGCCCTACATTTCTTTGTTATTAGCTGAAAAAAAAATAACATTTACTTCACCAAAAATCATCTAAGATGTAATTTTATGTAATTTAAGAAGTAAAATACAAATAAAAAGCTACACAATGCATTTTTGCCATATTTCAATATGAATAACTTTTTACCACTCAGCAGAATTTTTTCATAAGGAAAATATCCTTAGCTGCCTTAATTACATGTATAATCCCATAAACATCACAACACTAGTATTGATTTATTAATTAGCATGATCTCACAAACTCATTTCTATACTCTGCGTAATATCCAAATTTCAAAACAAGTTTGATGTTTTGTCAGTATACCAATCTCTCTGCTATCAGCTCTCAGAAATGGCTGATTTAGTACTAATTCAAATAAAATTACCATGAAAAAACCTGCTGTTCATCAAAATCTCACAGTATCTGCTTTGAAAGGCAATATCTTGTCCATTACTCTCCCTGGTAAACAACGCCTAAAGACCTAAGACCCCCTAAAATATGTCAAGTGTCTCTTTGCCTAAATTCCCCAAGTGGCACAAAATCTCAGCTCAACTAAGGCATATCTGTCTTGATTTTGGTAATTTTAGTAGTCTCCTCCCATTGCCTAAGAACCTGAATAAGAATTAAAGGGACCTTCAGCTCTGCTTCTATAACATGGGTTTTGGTTCTCAACAGCTCTTAAGATTTGTCATTCAGTCCTTGAAGTCCATTACCTAACATACTTTCCTACTGAGGTCTTTACTATACTTTTGCTAAACACTTGATAACCACTTCTTGTTCAAAATGAGTTGCAAAATGATGCTGCAATTGTTATTTGTATTATTAAATCACTTGGAAATATATTCAGAAGATGTGCAGGATATATTGCAATGTTAATTTTAAGAGATGTTGCTGATCAAAATTTGTGAAAACATAATTTACCTTTTGATTCAAAGTGAAAACAAAAAAGTGAAAAACATAAATTTATTCAAATTCAATTTAGGATTATTTGGAGCTTAAAAAGTCCCTCGGGCAAGTAAGCATGAGTCTGGGGAGTGACAGTATATCTAGAGATATCAGTCATTTTCCGAACATTAGCTTAGAATCCAATAAGAGCACAGACTTTTATCTCCGTTCCCCTAAACTATATTCCCATTATTTCATTTTGTCAGGAAGTAGCACGAATCACGACAAGACCCACTAGAACTCAAAGCTTGGCACCTTGCTATGCTCTCAAATGAGTAGAGCTCAAAATCTGATAACCAGCAAACTTTTTTAGTAAAATGTGATCTAGTAAAAATGTTGGATGAGACGAACGTTTATTGACATTAACAGGGCCTATATTGCTAGATCCTGTCTATTCAAATACACTTAATTTTGTAACTGAAATCTAATATTACGGAATACTTGAAAATTCGTTATCTAGATGCAAAGGCTTATTTTCCTTTAGCCGTAGTTACAGTATTCATATCAGGGTTTGAATAAGCAAATTTCTCGAAAGATATCTAAAATAATAATGAAAACATTGTAACTGAAATATGTTCCGATTTATCAAAGCACAGTTCGGATTCATAAATGACTAATGCTTTCTATAAGCTAAGCTTTTATAAAGAAGGAAAGTGGCTTTAGGACTATTCGAGGTCAAATAGAAGGAGATCTATTGAAACCCGCAGGTGAAAACTCAAATAATTCAAAAGGATTTTTAACATTTAGCCGCGAAGTGCGAGTTCTCCGTCACTATGAAATCAACCATGTCAAAACCAGACCCCTAAAAATGCAATTTTCCCCTCTGTAGCAGCAAAGAATTGACACTGAAATAGTATATATAATTAAGTACATTTACGAGTTAAACATCTGTAGTATTTAGGCAATCAGCATTCGCCGAAATCGACAAGACCAAGGAAATATACAAAATGTAAACATTCGAAATCAGACCGAATGGGAAAATGTTATAAATCATTTGAAATTATTCGCTCATTCGAAATAATGGTTGCTTTTGTGGTTTGCAGTATCGTTGATCGTTCAGATAAATACGTATTACTTGTGAAATCGTAAAAATCTAGACAAGCCTTCAAATGGGAAACCTCTCTCCAACACACAATAATTCCATCTCAAAGTTCGAAGACATAGCACGATAACACATAATAGGGGTTTTCCGTGTTCTCTCGACTGCGATGGGAAAAGGCGCTTGGCTTGGAGGAACTGTTAATAGAATATCAAGCCAAATTCGCCGCAAACACCGCTAGTTTTCACGTTTTTTAACGAAGAAGTGGTGTTTACAGGAAAAATGCCGCAAATTTATCACTAATATCCGATCTGGAAACGAGCACATGGGGAAAAATTCTAAACCATTTCTATAAAAATATCTTTCGTCGGCTTTTGAATGGGCTGGAGAATTCAAAACAATATACACCCGGACAAAATAACGCGAAAATTGCATCAAAAACCTAAACAAAATTAGCTGCCGAAGGAAGTTCTTTCTAAAGAAAACAAAAATTTTACCCGCAGGACCTTATTTAGCGTGGGTTTCCCAAAGCTACGTCGAGGCAATGAAAATAGGATCTTGACCCGAATGGGCTGAGCTTTGTAGGACTTTCCAAGGCAGAGCGCTGCAAATCTGCGGCTCTCTTTCTTTCAAAACCTTACAAGACCCATTGTATTACAGTTAGAGGTGTTGTATTTTTAATAAACTATCTTTGAAGTGGAGTAATTTCCCCAAACAACTGTGTAGTCGGCCACAGCTGTGTGCGGAAAGCAAGGCCGCACTGCAAGTTAGACCTAAATGCCATGCGAGGTTTGGATAAATCGGCAAGCTTCGTCCCACCGAGGTGCTAAACCAGTGTTACAGCTTAAATTGTGGTTATGCAGTCTGGACAAGCACTTCATAAGCTCAATTATTTCGTACCTCGATGTCGAATTTGACAACGGAATCGTCCAACATGCACACTTTGACGGTCGCTCGTCCTTTCCGTCGCCGTCTACCACCACTCCCTGCTTCGTTCACTTCGTACCGGCGCGCCATCCTTTAGCCGAGCGCTTTCCCTAATTATGAATGTATAGGGCTAAAGAATGGTCTTCAAACCAACCGCTCCAGGCCACCAATAGAGCGCCAAAGCGCTAAAAGTTCCAAGCGATTCAACAAGAAAGAGAAGCAATTCAAGTTCGGATATATTTAGAGTAAAAGGACAAGGACATTGACGGCTTTGAGGCTTCGACTCTCGGACGACTTTCATTGGTTGATTTTGATAACAATAGCCTCTTTCCCATATTTGGATGTTGTGCTCCAGACACCGGAACCGGAAATGGCCTTCTCAAAAACATGAAAGAAAGTACGGCATGTTTTGCGCGTTTGGAGTGACAAAAGCAGCCATGTCTTGTGTATCCAATAACGTCAACAGTTCGGAATAAATGTAAATGCCTTGAATTTGTTGAGTGACTGGAGATTATTGCTGAGCCGTTTTCTTAAAAGAATGGTAATCAGTCCAAGTTCCGGTAACTTGTTGATCGCTATCTTTCAGTGCAGCAGAGGTACTATAAAACTGAAACGCGTGCTGAAACAATGGGCCGTCTGTGGCAGGCTGTCTACGGTATAGGTGGTAGAGTTTTTTAGTTTTTCATTTGCATCACTCGCGCGTACACGGGGACGGCGCAAAGGATTACGGGAAGGGAGAAAGAGGAAAGAGACTTCCTAAAAGGAAAATAAAATTCCGCCTGATCCTACACAAAGAACGGGCTGCGAGAGGGAGACTAGTACTCTGGGTACGAGTCAAGCTTGAATCACATGCCATATGGACTTTTTCAAAGTGATTGGGGGGGGGGGGGGGCATGGCAAGATCGGATATGGTAGGTACAATGGCCGTTTTCATACTAGAGATGGGGTGGCGAATGGTCCTTCAAAAAAAACTGTTTTCTCGCGAAATTTTACGGGTTCTCGAATTCTCGTATTTTTAAATTTGCCGTTCTCGGATCTCGGATTTTTTTTTTTCAGGTCGTCTCGGATCTCGGATTTTCCAGTTTGTTGTGTTTATATGGCGAATCTCAAATCGAGTTCTCGATCTCGGATTTTGAAAGCGGCGTTCTCGCGTTCTCGGAATTCTGGCATTGACCATTCGCCACCCCTTAGAGACGAACAACTCGTCTGGACGGACAAATCGTCTCAAGACGAACAAATCGTCTGATGTGAAAACGGGTCGAACAAATTTTCAGACGAACAAATCGTCTAAATTTGTTTACGAACAAATCGACTAAAGTCCGACCTAAATTCACACTAGACGTACAAAAGACGAACAAATCGTCAAACGATTTGTCCGTCGAGACGATTTGTTCGTCTTCTAGTGTGAAAACGGCCAATGACCGGGCAATTTTTAGGGGCAGTTTTTTTTTTTGAACTAAGATGGTACACTGAAGAAGGTATTTTAGGGCCGACGAGTAAGGGTTGATTTTTTTTTCTGACAGGTATTGTTACGGAACACATTTACTTATAAATAGACTTTAGTAATAATTCACTATTATAGCTATATCCGACCATTTGTAAATGCGTGGAATTGAGTACTCGACATTTAGTCAACATAACTGAATCGTTGGATGAAATTTCATGAGAATTGACCTTGAGATTGTTTGTCCAAGACCCACCACTTGGTTAACCTTATGTTATAGCACATTTGGAAGAGTCAGCAGTTTTGGCCACACTGCTGATAACGACCACTTCTTTACGCTCCTGAGACTTTAGTGTTTGATGAAAATTAGTTTTATTGGTTGGAAGCTTTTCACAAATTATACCTCCAAGTTTTTGATAACCTTTTCGGTACTCAATTCCATAGCTGGTGAAAACGTTACTGTCGCACACTCTTTTGTAACATGCGCACTGGCTAATTTAGAGTCATGCAATTTCTAGGTCATGCGCAGTTAATTTTGCAAGCTAAGTAAGTTCACATCAACTTCTGTAATTTCCTGAATGCGTCAGAACAGGCATCAATTCCAGTCATAACAATTTGGGTTGATTGGCTGAACAGTAACAACTTGGACCGTTTCCACTTAAAAGCTATCTTGCATTTCTCTTACCCCATGCATTGCTGACTGGTCCTGCCGCATAAATACAACACGAATTTTACTGTACAACACATCAGATTAACCCAAGTAACGAAGCGAACGGGACAGAGAATTGTGACTGAGGGCGTTCTAGTGGGTCGATTCTAGCAAGGATACTCGGCAGAGTGTTAAGGAACTCCTACTCGAATACCCGTGCCTTCTAGGAGAAGCTTGCTAGCCGTCCTGGGCCGCATTTGTCTGACCTGTTTACCTCTCGATGCTGCCAAGCTGCACCTAGTCCCCAAACACAGTGATTTTACAATAAAGCAAGAAATTGAACAAGATCCCGCTTTGTTACAGTATTTTTCAGGCTGGAAATTTGGGCTTCCCGACAGTCAGATAGATATATTTGGACTTTTCTCAAGTAAAACAGATGGAAAATAACGTCCGTTATTATCCAACTTGTCTCAGGCGAGTACATATGAGGGGCCAAACACGTCAAAAGTGTACTCGCTTCCTTTGTTTTCATGGTCTCTGAATTTATTTTTATGACGTTTGAATTTATTTTCATGGCCTTTCATTTTATTTTTATGATGTTTGATTTTATTTTTATGACGTTTGATTTAATTTTTATGGTCTTTCATTTTATTTTTATGACGATTGAATTCATTTTTATGACGATTGAATTTATTTTTATGACGAATGATTTTATTTTTATGACGTTTGATTTTATTTTTGTGATGATTGATTTTATTTTTATGACGTTTGATTTTATTTCTATGTTCTTTGCTTTATTTTTATGATGTTTCAGTCGTATATTTCTTACGTGGTATAGGTTCTTTTGTATTTATATGACTTTTGAATACCTGTTTACACCGTAATGCATTGCGAGCACAAGCGAAGGTTCAGTCCTTCACGTCTTAGACATGTGTGTCACGAATCTTAGCAACCTCGTCCCCAAAAGTTGAGACGCATTCAAATTCCCCACCCCAGGGAAGCCAGTGGTGCGCAAATGCCCCACGGTGTCCCGGGGGGTGGGATGACCTTATAGAGGACCACAGGAAACCTGCATTAGACCCCATTAAGACGAGGCGGTGCAAAACCGGACTGGTACAATTCTAGTAGGGTATACCGCCTGCACCGTACCGGTACAATTCTTGCACGATTTGAAACGGTGTTCACACGGGACCGTGCCGGATCTAGCCGTGCCAAAATCGGTCCAATACCGCACGCCCTGTGTGAACGCGCGACAGTACCGTAACAGAATTGTACCGGTCCGGTTTTGTACCGGTCTCGCGTTGGGGGTCTTAGAAGTCCTAACAGTAAACCAAGCTGCGAATTCTGTCAGTTAACAGGTTGAGAAAAAAAATCTTGCAGTTAAGAACGATTTCGAGCTGGAGCGCGCGAATGAAACGGTACCGTATCAAACAGGCGGTAGCCTACGGTTTTGTACCGCCGCTCTCGTGTGGACGGGATCTACAGGGGTCGTAGCCATGATTTGAGAAAGGGGGGTCACATCTGTACAAATGTATGGTGCCCTTTTCCAGCTGACCGATTTACTCGGTATTTTTCTTCTAAAAGGGGGGATCACATGAACCCCAGGACCTCTCTCTAGCTACGCTCCCGTCTAAGGCGGGTTTCCTGTGGTCCTCTAAAGGTCATGCGATTCGACTTTGCCCAAGGATGTTCCCCTGAGTTAACCGTAATTTTGAAAACGATCAAGACGACCCTGGGGACGAAGTTGCCAAGATTCGTAACGCTGTGACGCACATGTCTAAGACGTGAAGCCGCTGTAAAAGAATTGAACCTTCGGATCTATGCTCGCAATGCATTACGGTGTAAACAGATATTAACAAGTCATATTAAATGAAAGGAACTACACATAAAAGAAACCTCTACCACGTAAGAAATGTACGACTGAAACGTCATAAAAATAAAAGCAAACGTCATAAAAATAAATTCAAAGACCATAAAAATAAAATCAAACGTCATAAAAATAAAATCATCATCATAAAAATAAAATCAAACGTCATAAAAATAAAATCATTCGTCATAAAAATAAATTCAATCGTCATAAAAATAAAATCAAACATCATAAAAATAAAATGAAAGGCCATGAAAATAAATTCAAACGTCATAAAAATAAATTCAGAGACCATGAAAACAAAGGAAGCGAGTATACTTTTGACGTGTTTGGCCCCTCATAAGTACAAATATGGCAGGAGTACAGACTGGAACGAGTCCAAATATACAGCGATATTTGGACCCGGGGGGGGGGGGGGGACTCTAAGGTTAAAATGCTAGGGGTGACCGTCGGGACACTCGAATTTTGACCCTAAAAAATACCTGGTCGGAAAAAATTTCCACCCTAAAAAATACCCCTCAGTCTGAAAATACCCTAAAAAATACCAACAATTTTGACAGATTAATAATATACATCAAATGTATCCTCTCGACTTTCAAAAACACTACCTTATTTGCGTAAGAACCCATAAAAAATACCTATTTTTCTTACTATACCGTTTTTTATTTTCGAACCCCTAAAAAATACCAGATCGCCGATTTCAACCCCTAAAAAATACGACGGTCACTCCTAGCATTCGAATATAGGGAGTCACCCCCCCCCCCCCCCCCCCCCGGGTATTTGCTTTATTTTGTCACGAAAAATCTGGATAATAAATAACTTTAATTAGACATTTTAATGTAGAATATCGCTGGAATAATTTTTCTCGTCTTCTTATTTCAGACTCGAAAAAATATCCAGCGATACTTCTACACTAAAATGTCTAAGGTGTGCACACTCCACTGACACTCGGGTACATACTTGCACCGATGTTGTCGTGAATCCTGTGTCGTCGTAGTTTCATAGTTGCTGTTGTTGTTGGCTCAACCATGGGCAACAGGATAATACTTATTTTCCCTTTGTCTGCGCCGCCCAGCAGTGTCCCAGCTCGTCGAGCACAAATCACCCCTTACCACTTACATGCTTTGGCATGGCCAATGATGCATGTTTCCGTCGAGTTGCGTACTGTAGTAAGTCACAAATGTTCCGGCGTGCTCTGGGAGGCTAGGGTGAATGCGCAAAAGCCGCGGTCTTTTAGACACCGAGCGCAGGACCATTCACACATCAACACTCCTTTCTCATTAAGGAGCGGCAATTCACTCTGGTTTATCCCAATCAAAAATTTTGTACCGTTGAATCCCTGTTTTTGTCCTCTTCGATCAAAAATCTGGGATTCCTGTGGTTTTAGTCAGGAACGCCTGAAGCTTTCTGCCATCATCATCCCATATCCATATGTTTGTACCACAGGCGATCCAAGCTCTAGTCATGTGGGGTAAAAATTATACGTAAATGTAAATATTGAAATAAAATCATGTGACATCTCCTTGGAATGTTGTAGTTGTCAAATAAAGTGCTCCCGGAGCGATATTATTGCATTTTGGGTGTTTTTTGTGCCTTTTTCTTAATACCCCTACCGTATGTTATGATAGATTGACAATCTATTCATACGGTAGGGGTAATATATAGATTAAGCCACTGGCTAAAAGCGGAGCTCCTGGTTATAAAATTTTCTGTGTGAATGAAAGGGATTCCCATGTGTACATGGTTTACATGGTTGCTTTAGAGTCTTCCCTTCACGAGATATTAATTTTTCATAATAGATGACGTCATCGATGACGTCATATCACGTGACCACTTCATTTCGCTCATCTAGTGACCTAGACTATACTGCCAAAGTTTGGTTGTTTTCGAGTCTTCCCTTCATGAGATATAAATTTTTCAAGCATAGATAGCGTCATCGGTGACGTCACTTCACGTGACCACCTCGTTTCGCTCATCTGGTGGCCTAGACTTCACTACAAAAGTTTGGTTGTTTTAGAGTCTTCCCTTCACGAGATATAAATTTTTCAATCACTGATGACGTCATCGATGACGTCACATCACGTGTCCGTGTTACAGCACCCCCCTTGTGGCATAGACAAGATATTGCAAGTATGGTTGTCTTAGCATGTTCCCTTGAGAAGATATAATTTTTTCTTTGCATACCACAGGGTTCCCATGTGTACACGGACGGACGACGGACGGACGGACGGACGGCGTACGCTATAGGTTTAATACCAGAAAAATAAAGAAAAAATCATATCTCCCGAAGGGTAGCTTCTATAGAAGCCAAACTTGGACAAACTTTCAAAGACCATAACAGGAACTCTACACCAAGGTCACATGCCGTTACGTCATCAATGACGTCATCAAAATGATCCATAATGCCCGTGACGTTCAAAAATCAACTCGATAGTATAGTATACGTTTTTTCCTTAGGTATGGTGCTCCGCTATTAAGAAAAAGGCACAAAAAACACCCAAAATGCAATAAAATCGCTCCGGGAGCACTTTATTTGACAACTACAACATTCCAAGGAGATGTCACATGATTTTATTTCAATATTTACATTTACGTATAATTTTTACCCCACATGACTAGAGCTTGGATCGCCTGTGTTTGTACCGGCCGGAGCCAGGTTTCACTTTCATTTTAACCAAGAAGCAGTTCCTCCTCTAAAGACGCCATTTGACTCCATATTCCTACAACACTAAAGACATTTAACCATGGGATCTCAGGAGCTTTATTTCGCGTATGGATCAAACATGAACCCCGAACGCATGAGAGAACGAAAAGTCATCTTTACTGAAAGAGTCCATGCCAAACTTTCAGGCTACAAACTGGGGTTTTACTTCAACAGCGGGAACGGATTTGGGTCTGCCAGCATTGTACAGGATCAAAGTTCTGAAGTTCATGGAGCACTTTATACTCTTAAGGAAGGAGGACTGAAAGTACTTGATGTATTTGAATGGCTCGACCGCGGAGGATATCGGCGACAAAGTGTCAAGATTGAACTAGACAACGGAGAAATGTTGGATTGTACTACCTACATATCGACGGAGGAGTATTTTAAAGAGGGCTTAATACCTTCAAGGACTTATCTTGCTCATTTACTCAAAGGGCAAGATCTTTTACCGCCAGAGTATTATAGCAAATTAGAAAAACATGAATGTGGTGATTTGATGCCAAGAAAATAGTATCCAATTTTACAATACACAGGTTCATCCGGGGTAGAGCCCAATCCCATGCGGGAGGGGACGTAACATGGGGTGCTTACCATTTGTCAAGGAAAACCAGTTGGTTTGATCAGCTTCAAATGGTAGAAAAAATTTTGGTTGGGATGAAATCCAGAGTGGAATGGTGCTTATTACCATTTGCTAATTCACATTTTGGTTTTAAATGTTTGCCGTATTTGGTCATGAAACCAATTTGAGTGGGAATGCAGAGATGCCAACCTCTGACTTTCAAAATGTGGGAGATGGCATGTTTTGGAGTTACAAATTACAGTATTTCTATTAAAAGCAGGAGATTTGGGCCCAAGGTGGGAGAGTGGGAGTCAAGCCTCAAAAGCGGGAATTTCCTGCCAAAAGTGGGAGTTGGCATTTCTGCAAATGGTACAAGCCATTCCCATAAGTTCATTCCAACTGAAATTCTGGGACAACCTTTATAGACAACCCACTCTTTTCAACCAGAATTCATGAAAATTGTCAGTACCATTTACATCCCAACTGGAATTTCTGGCATAATGGTAAGCACCCATAGTGTGCATTTTTGTTTTGTTTGTTTTACTTCTGGGTGATTTATGAGTGTCAATAAAATATGCCGCCCTGATGAAGGACTGAAAGTAAAGAGTCCGAAACATCGGCACAAATCTTGTCTGTTTTGTCCTTTCTCTCTATTTGTAATAAAATATGCCAATAACAGACAGACCACATTCCCTCAGGCCTCTGGTCACACCTTCCAACACATTTGCCATTGCACACTGTAAGATGATGGGCATTTCCTGTTTTGAATTTGTAGTGATGCTGCATTTCATTTGCATTAATAAGGTCCCTTTTCACTAGTTTGCAGGTCTCCTTACACAACATGGACACTGGTGATTTAGTTTTATTTTCAATGATCCATAAACATTTATTTATTAGAAATATGTTATTTTAAATATTTGTGCATAATTTTTGTAATATATGAAATTGCAATAAATATATTTTGTATACTTATCATGATTTCAATAATCTCCTATAGTGTGTAAACTACCTACAATCGTGTTACTGGGTAATAATATACTATATATGCTTGTGTGATCTGAGTATGCAATGAATAATAGTTTAGAATATTATTGTCCATTATTAAAATCTATTAAGCACCACGGTTGAGAAAACATTGATCATTACAGTCTCACAAAATCATAAACTATCAGAGCCCAGGGGGAAATAACCAGGTGTGTTTTTGGTATCAGGATACTATCTTAACTTTTTATTCTAAAATGTAAAGGAAGTTTCTACATGTAAGAACTCAAATAAAAAGTGGGCAATTTTTTTTTGCAAACACGAGTAATTTTCAAACAATGATTAGAGTGATTTCCATAAACCAGTGAAACTTAATTATATGCTCTAAATGCAATGTTCTCTTTTGTGTTACCTTGGCTATTACTGTACAGCAAGTGTCCCCTTGGTTCAGGGAAAATAAACCCAGAGAATACGTCTTGCTTGTTTTGCTGGGTTTCTTTTCCCTGAAAACATGGGCATGCATGCTTGCTTACACACACTGACTAAAGCACTTTGTTTCACTGGTTTGTGGAAATCATTTTTATTTCTGGGTCCTCTTTTGTGTTAGAAAACCACTTGTTGGTTGGTCTACCATGAATACCACAAATTACCCACTTTGGTAACATGACTGACCTAGTAAGGTGTCTCAAGACAACAGTATTTTGTCTGACTCATCAGAGCTGTGAAAACTGACATAGCCTGCAAACAGGCTCTGCTATAGACCCTTTTAATAAGTCCAGTCATGCATGTTTTCCGCATTTGACGTCAAATTTATTCTCTTGAAATGTGTTCAATAGTCACCAGAAATTGAAAAGAATAAATTTGACGTCATCTGCGGAAAACATGCGTGACTGGACTTATAAAAAGGGTCTATATCGGCAAAACCCTGAAAACCCCAGAGTTTGTAGTCATGGTCACCATCTTGGATGCATGCCAGAAATGCCTGGAGCGAGTGACAAAGGGAGGGGGCAGTGTTTTCCTTCTCTCCCCGCCCCCCTCCTTCCCTTTGTCACTCGCTCCAGGCATTTCTGGGTTTTGGCCATAAAAAAAACAACACCTGCAAGAAGGTAAAACTGTTACAAAAGACAGCTTCAAGCATTACCGATGGAAATCAACTCTAGGAGGCACTAGTTTTCCCCTAACAGGAAAAAGTTGAAAAGAGCAATCCATGGTTTTCCGGAATGCTTTTTTCTATATGTCTAATACATCCATCCTAATTGAAACTAGAAAGTACCAGTTCAAGCTCCTGAAACTGCTGTAACCGAGCAACGTCTTTGTCCTTTCTGAGAACAGTATTTGGAAGCTTCCTAATTTTAGTAACCCTCATACTTTCCACTCCCAGTTCCATGCAGCAAACATCCAAAAGATTCTGAAATGTCAAATGTTCAAAATCTAATTCAATTTCAATGAAATCCTCTTCCTCTTCGTTTCTTTTTCTGACCTTTAACACCAGTTCCTCAGGGGGAGGGGGTGAAGATTTGTGGGTATGTCTGCAGCATCTGCAGAGGTGTTGCTTAACTCTGTCAGGCGATAAGGGCGGGAATTTCTCAGCTTGTTTTATAGGCACATCCTCATTCGATCTGTGCACATTTTCGTGGCCATTTTGTCTCATTTCGATAGAAGAATCAACCATCGGTTCGTCAGCGTAGAAAAATTTTGGGTGCCTCAAATAGTTTGGAACTATCGGTAAATGCGAATTTCCAAGAGGCCTAACGCTTACGTTTCCGCCTAGTAATTGCTGGATTTCTTGATCCTTTGTTAGCTGAGCAGCATTTTCGCCTTTGTTGGTTTCAACATCTGCTTTGGCGCCGAAAGACAACAGCGTCTCGACAATTTTCTTATGTCCTCGCTTAGAAGCCCAATGTAGTGGAGTCCAACCATTGATTTTGTTTGAAGCATTGACATCTACACCTTGCTCTAGAAGCAATTTGACTTTGTCTTCGTTTCCGATACAACAGAATTCACGGAGTTTTTCTTCTGCAAAAACCCTTGTAGTTTCCATATTGCATCTTGACCTTCTGCAACATCACATCTTTCCACTATTGTTTTGCACTGAAATTGGATTGTCAAATATGATTGGTCGACTCTTAAAGATAACGAAGAAGCAGCCAATCATAAGCGATGTTTTATTTAGGTTTAACTTCATTAGTAGAACCGCTGACAGGGCACGTGGAATTTTGCAGTCTCAAAACCAAGATGGCGACCCGAAGAGCAAGAGGAACTACTGAACCTGGCACATCTGGGATTTCCGAGTCTTCTTCTTCAAATAGCTCAGTTGGGTAAGTATATTTTGATAGCTAAGGAAGTCAAGCTCAGTATATACCAGATTTACTTGTATTTATTACGGATTAATTGCAATAAACTCAATGTTGTGTTTCCCGCTATAATAGGCTTAACATAATATTAAAGTAGTTCACGTGATTTGCGAGTAGATCATACAATATTTTTTCTCGTATCGCTTAGAAAAGATTTTACTAATTCCTTTGTACATATTTTTTGGTGTAAATTGAATAAAGGTTACGATCGATACAAGAATGTTTTCTTGTGCCGTGTGTGGTGGTTCAAGGAACAAGGACGGAACTTTTATTGTATTTAAGTTAAGTTACTTATTATTATTTTTTAACTTTTAGGTCATAGGTTTTTTTTTTGCAATTTTCTCACACTGTTCTTTTATTTATTATTATTATTATAATATTACACTTCACACAAAGGGAACAAACAGCAAAAGGAGCACACTGTTACTTGGGGTGTAAACAATTTGTCAGTAAGTTGGTTACTTTAAGGTACTAGAGGAGGCTCATGATCGAAATTTCAATTCTCCCCAGAATCACCCAACCTGATGCTGGTGATACTATTTATCATATAGGGTAGTTTAAAACTTTGAAATTTCACGAATTCCTACAAAATCGAGAGAGAAATGCAACGTTTTTCGCGCCAAATATTGTAATGTTATACCTTGTGTTTATCCTGCCCGAGTATTTATCTGGTATTGTTGCAGTGACCGTTGACCTACTGTTAGTCATTAACTGGACACAGAATTCGGCTTTTATGCGAGAAAGTACATTATTTTTGTTCATAGAGGTTTTAATCATTTGTAGCAACGAAATAATTTCCAGAGGTTGCTTCTTTTCCTCTCCTAATGTTAAAAACAATGAAATATTATCAGTTGTTGTGTTGGTCAAGCCGGATCGCATTTCATTTCCAGTATTAATCCCTGGTGAAGTCATGCCGTGTGCATTGATCGATGAATCATTCCTGAGACATAAAAACATGTTTTTGGCAGCTTAAACAACAGATTCTTACTTGTTATAAAAAGCCAATGTTGTAAAAACCAAAATTTCGCAGCTATGCGGTTTGTTCTGAGCTTGTTTACGAGCGCGCGTGACTTCTGAAACTTGAGTGAAATTTAATCCGATTTACTTTGCTTAGTAGCGTGTACTTATTTTCGCGCGAAAAACATTGCTGTATAAGGGCAAAATATCCTTATTTGGGGGGAAATATTGAATACAAAAGACCGCTGACTGGTTAAAAGTAACCAACACAGATGCATCTTGCCAACTGAAGCGAACAAAGCCAAAGAATCGAAAATTCGTGAAGTAAGGAAGTTATTTCACTATAATTAAGGCGCTTGAACACCGAAAATGATGAATAAGTGCGTGTAGATTTGAGCTCTGTCTCTGAAACTTTCTGAAACGAAATGATAGTGCATTTAGAAGGATTTTGACCATGCCCGTATGGAAACTCATAATATTATTAATTCTGTGGCGTTTTGACTTTATTAATCGGTAACCTATTAACTTATTAATTTTTTGCTACGGGCACGGTCAATTTTGTCCCTTTTTTAATGAAAAATAAGCTGGTGCACTTAGTTTAGGTCTGTTGTTAAAAACGTGTGAGTTTTTAGATTTTTAGTGAAAATGTAATGGTTACTATGGAGACCAATACTCGTGAAACAGGGCGTGGTATCGGTATGCGCATTACATCAAAAGAAAGCTAAATATTTAATAAAAACATGCTGAAATGCTGATTGGGTAAAACGAAATATAAAGCGAGATATAATTTTTCTAATTGTACCCTCGGGAGCCTCCTGTACTACCTTAACTGTTGCAAATTGGTTCAGAAAGAAATGCAAATGAATATTTTTATTATTATTATCTGTTTATTATTGTGAAATGCTGGATGGTATAATAAATTTTAAAAAAGTGCTTTACAATAGTAAAAGTCATAAAACAATAAAAATTAGAATATACTCTGATATAGTTCTTACCATTTCACCTTTTGTTCTAATAGTTTTCACCAGTAAGTCTTGCAATCTTTGTCTTGGCGATGTTATGGGAAACCATAAGGGGAGGTGGGAGGATTGAAAAGCTTTTAGGACTTACCAGCTTACATATGTTGAATAGCCCTGAATTCATATCAGAAATCATTTATGAAGGCTGCTCATGCAGAATATATTATTAGTAATTACCCTTGGGATTACAAGCATTGTTCAACCTTGCTCATTAAAGTTTTGCAGAAATTCATTGGGGGAAAAGCAAGCAACAAAGAAGTCCTCAGTTTGTCTTATACTTTTGCTAACAAAAATGTCATGGTTAAAAAGACCACATCAACATTTAGTAAAATAATATATTGTCTTGGACAAAACCTTTTTTCTTTCAGTGACTACAATGTGTCTGATGATGACATATGGTCCCCAAAGCCCTACACGATCTTCAAGCTACTGTTATCTGCAAGGTTTTGTTCTGCATTTTTGAGCAACATTTCTGACTGTGATGAAACTTTTAACTATTGGGAACCAGTAAGTTTTTCAGTGATTCTTAATTTCATGGATATATGCTGCCAAAAATTGTATTAATGTATATTTTCCTAATGTATAGGAAAATCTCCAAAAATGGGGGCATGGTCCCCCTATCCACCCCTAAATCTACGTCCCATGGATGCTGCCTATAGTTTTAAGGTTATAATATGAGAAATTTGTTCTCAAAGAGGAGCAAGATGCATATATATTATATTTGCTGATGTTTGCTTCAAGTCAATATTTTTAACGATCCATGTGCATTTCAGCAATCCATTGTTTATTGTTGAAAATATATTCAAGGAGGCTAGTTAGTGTATGAAAGTTTGCTGAGGTTTTATTTGCTATCATTTCAGACCCACTACCTGATGTATGGTACAGGTTTTCAGACGTGGGAATATTCACCTCAGTATGCCATCAGGTCATACGGTTACCTTGTCCTGCATGCCTTACCTGGTCTGCTACAGGTTCATCTTCTCAAGGCAAACAAAGTGAGTTCAGAAATGCCATGTGCTCTGGAAGCATGGTTCAGGCCTCTCACCGCTGTGATCTGAGATTGACTCTTGACCAGGATTTGTTAATTTGTTTTCTGTTTTGGTCATGGTCGAAAGTGGCTCATATTGTGTGTTGAACTTTGTTCTAGTAAACTGTGCATTTTCGTTCCCAGAGTCTCTCAGGCATGCTGCCTGTGAGAGACTCTGGACGCAGATGAAACCGGAAGTCCTAGAATCTAGGACATCCAGCTTTTCCATATATGGTGACCCTCTTTGTCAGTTAGGCAAATTTCAAAATGGAAGTAGGAATATTAGCCAATCAGAATTGGCCTAAGATTGTCTGCCGCCAGGGCCTATGACGAACAGCGAGTTGGCTATGGGAACAAGATTGGTAAACTGTGTTTCAAGTATTGTAGATGAGACAATAAACTGAGGTCTCATCTCACCTTCACTACACCAACCGGTTTCAGGGGGGGGGGGGGGGGGGGGGGGTTAAATTAAACCCACTGGCAGTTACCATCCTCCAGTGGTGCCTGTGTTACCCAGCTTAAGAATCCTTAGATGTTTCTAGAAATGGCCCCCAGCTGGTCTCTAGACCATGATTCTACCTTGTGTGACCCATTCACTACTCTATTATAATTTGTTTTATTTCAGTTACTGGTGTTCTACTTCCTTCGTTTTATTTTGTCAATAGTTTGTGCAGCATGTGAAGCCTATTTTTACAGGTATCTAATTATTTTGTACAATGTGGGATAAAGACAGCTTGGAGAGGTCTGAGCTACAATCAAAATGCAAAAAGTTGGCACACTGGCCTCCCCTTCCCTCTGCCTTTGCCCTTTCAATGCTGCTAGTTGAGCTGGACAAGCAGCCTAATTTTCCAGCCAACATTGAAAGAGGCACAAAGAGAATGAAAGGGCAAGTGTGCCAACTACTTTTGTATTTGATTGTAGCTTGACTCAATATCAGGCTCTCTGGAGTATTTGCTGAAAAATAGAAAATCGAAGTACAAGTATGCAGTTTACAGGAATTTTGAACAGACTATCCAGCCTTCAAGTGATGTCCAGTGTTTACCAACTGAACTAAAGAAAGTTTGGCAGCTGTTTGTTACCCATTTGTCTGTTGGTCTTATGCATACCTAACAGAAAGTGTAAAATAGACAAAGGCCAGAACACATATTTTTATATATATCTCATTTCTCTTGTACACATTAGGGGAATCCTCAGACAGTTTGGTAACTACATCAGCAGGCTGACAGCAGTTTTTATGGTGTTCAGCACTGGAATGTTCATTTCTGCTGCAGGTGAGATAATTCATTGAGTACCATATATTCAGTAGTATTAACATTTTAAATTTTCTTTCAAGAAGCTTTTCTTTTTTCCAAATCGCCATTCAGGTGTTTGTGTCTGTTGTGAAACAATAATGTAGAACAGTCAATAATAGATAGCCTGCTTGCAGGCGTTGGAGAGTAGTTTTAGGTCGAGAAACATGAGTTTGCTTTCACATGGCCACCATCTTGGATTTGTGACAAAAAGTAAGAAATAAGAACAAGCTCAGGGATGTAGCTAGGGGTTCTGGGGTGCCTGTGACCCCCTCCCCCCCCCCCCCCCTTTAGAAGAAAAATACAGTAAACGTTAATTATGCTGATTGTCTTCAAAATAATTTTTTTATGTAAGATATTTTGATTACCTAGAAAGAATTATTGTATTGTATTGTATTGTATTGTAAGAAAAAATAGGTAAGCTGGAAAAGGGCAACCATACATTTGTACAGATGTGACCCCCCCCCCCCCCACCCACCCCCCCCACCCCCCCTTTCTCAAATCCTGGCTACGCCCCTGAAGCTGATTATCATAAAACATGACAGGATCAATAGCAGTCAATTTTTACATGATTTGTTTATCTTGCAGCTTTTCTTCCTAGTTCCTTTGCAATGTACATGTTGTTGTTGTCATATGGTGGATGGTTTGTGGGGAACTACCCGGTAGGTGAGAAGCACTATAAACACACAGTATTCACCATTCCCATATAGTATTAAAAACAGCGCTGGGGGCATTCCCCCAGTTTCATCTTGTTTTAACATTATTCTGATAGATGGCAAGAAAGAAGCTTCTCATAACTGGAGATGTTCTTACCTATCCCTATTCTTTATTGTTTGACTCAAGGTTGCTATTGTGAGTACTGCCGCAGGTGCACTTGTAGGCTGGCCTTTCAGTGCAATTTTAGGGTGAGTGGTTTGCGCCATGCTCTGTTCAATGCTGATTTTATGTAAAATATTGTATAATGCACTAGTTTTTTCTATAGGTAGACTCGTCTAAAGTATTTTGGTCTGATAGACCAATTATCGTCATGCCCATGATATTATTCTATTGTCCTTTCTCAGGGTTCCTATTGCTTGGGATATCGTAATAAGGCAGAGAAGACTGGGATATTTCTTAGAATGGTGTATTATTTCTTTGATTGCAATTCTGGTATGTGCTTTAATTATGTTGCCATGGAAGCATTAATGTAAACAAAACAAGTTGACACAAATAACAATCCATAGCATGTTTACTTGTAAAGTGGCTTTCTGTTCTGTGCATTTCCCATTGAATTTCAAGGGGTGTGGACAAGAAAAGCTGCTATGAGCCTCCTTAACCTTGATGTGTTTGTTCTCTTCCCAGGCACCCCTAGCCTATACTGATACCTATTACTATGGCAAAATGGTTATTACTCCACTCAATATTATTATGTACAACGTGTTTGGAAAAGGAGGTCCTAATCTGTATGGTAGGTAAACCTTCCTCACTCACTAGTATTTTCCAGAGGTGTGAGGTGCCCGCAGTTCCCTGCTCCGCACATCCTTGTTAGGGCTTCCTCAACAGCCAGACCCCACTCCCTCAAATCCCAGTTGACGAGTTCACCCCATGTCTTGCATGGATGTCTCTTGCTGGGACCCTCCAATGATAAGGTCATGAGGTCAGTTTGC
Organism: Scolanthus callimorphus; assembly: GCA_033964015.1. Taxonomy (NCBI): domain Eukaryota; kingdom Metazoa; phylum Cnidaria; class Anthozoa; order Actiniaria; family Edwardsiidae; genus Scolanthus; species Scolanthus callimorphus. The sequence continues at coordinate 647,794 of JAWWUD010000033.1, read as the reverse complement.
GACACCTTTTATAAAGTAATATTTCATTTTTTTTGTTTCTGGTTCCAGGTGTAGAGCCATGGACATACTACTTCAAGAATGGCTTCCTGAATTTCAATGTCGTCTTCTTGATGGCAATCATTGTTTTACCAGCATATGTAAGTACCTAGCTACTGTTATTCACTATTATTTCCTGAATGAAAAGTGAGCAGAATTTAAAAAAAAGAATTTTTTTTAAACAGCAAAAGCTACATGAAATGAAAGGCACTGAGTGCCTTGGTGAAATCGTGGATACCCGCTTATCCAAGTTTGGGTGTGTGGTGATGTTCCCTTCCTGAGATATCAATTTTTCTAGTTGTGATGACGTCATCAATGATGCTGTACCACGTGACCTCGGTGTTGCACCTCACATGCTCGAAGATAACTTTACCCAATTTGGCCACCTAGCGATGCTCCATTCTCGGATGTCAATTTCTTCTAGTTTTATTGATGTCATGTCATGTGACTTTGGTGCTGGACCCCCATTGTCATGAAGATACCTTTATCCAAGTTTGGTCACCTAGAGATGCTCCCTTCTTAAATATTAATTTCTCTAACTTTGATGACGTCATGCAATGTGACCTTGGTGCTGGACCCCCCTTGTCACGAAGATAACTTAGCCAAGTTTGGTCACCTAGCTATGTTCCTTCCTCAAGATATTGATTTTTCTAGATTTGATGATGTCATGAGCTAACACTTGAGTTATGAGCGAGTGACATTTGGCCCACCACAATAACTCGTGTATACGCTACACGTATCCATGATTTAATTAAAAATGACAACTTTTAGTGAACAATCTTGGCCATTTGAAAGAACATTTTGAGCGTGCGCAGCTCATGAATTTATTGTTGCCTCATTCTAAACAAGACAAACAAGACTGTTGTGCAAACATTTGATGCCAACAATGTTGTTGTCAAGTTATAAAATGTTGTTCAAACATTAACAACACCATGTTACACTCTTATCATTTTATTTTCTGCAAATTATGTACTGCACTAAATTGGCAACTATAAGATATGTATTATATTTATACACATCTAAATTATCGGGCGATACACCCTAGTGCAACATAATAATAAAACATACATGAAATCTGCAGTGCAATTAGATGTTGTCAAACAAACCCAAGTCTGCTGCCTGTCTTTCGAGCCGATGGCATATGTGCTGTACTGATTGCGTTTTTCTAAATATCTATTAGATATTCATCAGGCTGGTAATACGAGAGAAAAATGAAAAGAAATGTAAGTACTAGTTTTATGAGATTACGCACATCAGATATAAAGCACTTTCCCAAAAATTGTGGGACGTTTATTTGATACCCATTTTGAACAGTTTGTTTTACTGGGCGTCTTTTAAAAGTATATGCCACTACAGAAACTACCATAATTTTTTCTCTTTCAATAAATTGGACACTCACACTTTTCACTTGCCATTTAAATGTGATTCATTTTAGCGTTGATTTATTCAACCATTATTCATGTAGTAAAGCTCGAACACAAATAATGGATTGCAGCCATAACGCACGCGCGCGCTGCATGTCGGTAGATGTGGGATATTTGTCGAACAAACTGTTAAATAGGCGCGCGCTGCATTCTGGTAGTTGTGGAACATGTGCGCTTAGAGCTCAGTTGTCATTGAGTCGCATACCAAGGGCCACAAATAGTTATTTGCGTGCTGCGTGACAGGGCCCGTAGTATTTGCCGCGTGACGCGCGAGAGCAATAAAGATATAAGCGTGACGCGTGACGTTTCGAGATGAAATCACATCTGGTTTTCAATTTCAACACTAATCCGGTTAACATCACAGTTATTACTGAACCACTTTTGTAAATCACCAAAAGGGTGGTATGTGACTCAGCATGATGCGCGGTGCATTCCACGTGAGTCATTATGTATGGTACCTTGAAAAATAGGAATACCGGCAAAACAGTGCTCCAGCTAGAGTCTAGTACTACTTTTACTTGATCTCTGCTCCTCCCCCCCCCCCCCCCCAAAAAAAAAAATCACCTAAAATGCATGGCTTTTTAAGTAGGACAGTGCCTTGTTGCGTAGAGATAGTTCCTGCATAGATAACGCCCCTGTAAACTCTCTCAGCTGTAAACTCTTGATTGTGTTTATTTAAGTGGTCGAGAGTGCCTTGTTGCGTAGAGGTAGTTCCACTACCGCAGATCGACATGTGATGGATGCCTTGCAAGCTCTTTTCCTTGCATAGATAACGCCCCTGTAAACTCTCTCAGCTGTAACTCTTGATTGTGTTTATGTGGTCGAGACGGAACTACAATTGGTTTTTCGTTACTATAACTCAAGGGGCCGCTTTGACTTGAAACCGCTCCCACTTTCCCCAGCCTGAATCTACAAAGGCTCTTTACTGCACGCTTGAAATCAGGCATCCGGTACAGTTCAAGAACTGGAGAAAGTACAGTGCTTCGTTTGCTGTATTAGACTCTACTTCACAAGTCTTGCAAAACAACCACACTACCACGTAGAGTTGCCTAGGCAACCAGGTTGCCATAGAAACGAGCGTGACTAGCAGTAGCGTGACAGAGAGTTTCTTGCCATGCAAAGAATTAATATTGGTTGCTCTTGTAACGCGATTGTAGGTTGCTAGGCAACCTAATGCTAAGTACGCCACGCACATTCCTGTGACAATGACTATGGGAGAGATAACGTACGTGTAGAGATAAGCACTCTGAAGCATTTTTAATGTTTGAAAGTATGAAACTAAATATAAAATAGCAATTAAGGCTGAGAAAACCCATGGAAGGCTAGCGATAACCAAATATGGAGTGAAGGAAGCGGAGCGGTTTTGAAATGGGAACGCAATGGCCCAGAGTCTCTCTCCAGAAATTGACGCTAATGTGGCAATAGAAGCCAGCATGGAAAGATTCTCGAAGGCAACCAGCACGAATCCATGGTATGGTAACGCCAGCTGGAAGAGATTCGACAGTCCAGCAAACATCTCCACAAAAGCGCATGCTCCAGCCAGTAGGTCCGCAATACATAGGCTGACTAGCAGAACGTAGGCTCGCTTATGCAGAGATTTCGATTTGATGAAGGCCCACATTTCCGAGGCATATTAAAACGCCTAGACCTGCACACGTGGCTATTTTTGCCACGCCCAGTTGTTTGTCGACATTCACTGCGGCACATGAGAGTTCAGTTGTGTTGAATGTGATGTTTACTTCGAGGCTTTCATTGTGTAAAGTCTCCATGGCCATAGATATAGATTTCTGTCAGGATTGCCTACAATTAGAACAGTTATAACTAAGTAAGTTCAGTGAACTTTCCATTGACTGAACCTTTAAGTAGTTTACACTCATCATTGGAACAACAACATCTATCGTAAGCTGCTTCGATTCCCCGTAATCCTGGGATGAGGCGTTATGTCTTTTGCCAAGATCAAAAAGCTTTTCCATACAGAGAAGAAAAAACGCACCATTTAAAACGACGTTTCCATCGCTTCCTCTACAGGCTGTATAGGACCTAAAGTGATCTTATGCCTTACATATCCCTTCACTATCGCTGGGGAGATCGATGAAAACTTCCTGTTTTTGCTCACCTCCCTCGCGGTATTTGTCTAAGCTTGAGAAGAGATGGCTTTTTGTTTGCCATTTATCTTCAATTTTCAGAGCAGTAGGTTGTTAGGTGATTACACTTTGGCATACGATTGTATTTGTGTACACAAAATGCCACGCACTTGATTACAATTCCAAACTGTTCATTGGCAAAGTTCGATATATTGTTGAAGAACATCTGACAGCGCTTTCTTGGTACAGGATGGTTTAAAGATGCTTTCAAGCGCCTGTTGAGATAGCACGGTATTTATCTTGTTAAGTTTCCCAAACCTCTCACCTCTTCAGGATTGTTTCCGTTATCTGAAGATTATTTTAATATAGAAGAGCAATCATCTAAGCCATAACAAGTAATTCATTTGATTGTTGTTCCTTAAAGAGAAATGGAAAAAATTCATCGCGCAAATGGCTGGAAATCGAGCCCCTTCATTTCGCTGATTCCTTGTCCCTGTCTCCTCTAAATGAATGGTGGCTTTTAATGATACTCGCATGCTCTAGGAGCGATCACTGAATGATCAGCAAAACTAATAATAAGACCATCCTATCAGATAACTATTTAAGAATATGTCAAGCTAAAAAGCATGGTCGGATGGATCGAGAAATAGCGAGATTATATACGATTTGTTTACGAGGTTTTTAGCCTTCGCTGGCCATCGTTACGGGACGATACTTCTTTGAATTTAGAGATGCGCAGAACAGCTGCGCAGTTGTGTGACAGGTTCCCTTTTTTATCTTTTTAGGAAAACATATGAACAATAGAAATAATAGAGAACCAATAATCAAATCAATCAATGATAAAGCAATAAGTGAAGTATAATTGCTTTATCATTGATTGATTTGATTATTGGTTCTTTTTTATTTTAAATTTATTTTATAGTATTATTGTTATTGTTATTTTTTTATTATTGTTTTTATGTTTCTAAATATTTTGTAGTAACTTGTATTAATCACAGGAATTTAAATCCTGGCCATATTGTTACCAATTGTATATATTATTATATCAGTATTCCATTTTAAATTATTGTACTAGTTGTAGCTCTCGCTAAAAGTGCCAACGAGCAAGACAGTGAATCATATTTTGCTCTTTTGAAAATATGAGTTCCTCTGACTCACTGCTGCCCTAATTTCATTTGGCCGACTATAGAGACAAATATCTACCTCTAAATTTCATACATGTAAGGTTGCATTTCCAATAACAACAGCGCGAGAAATATATATAAACACAGCATCGCGGCGTTGGCTACACGGGCGCACTTCAGAAGTGGACAAGGGGTCAAATAGTAGATTTCTCTTCTGATACTGATAGTGCTCAAGTATTTGGTTACCACTTTCAAAATCCTGGCACTTTGATTGGCTAGTGGTTACACCACTCTGAACTCGAGAATTTTTCTCCTCGCACGGCTCTATAATGCTGCCGCCTCGCAGCCTCGCCTCTTGGCTCGGCTGCTCGTTGGCAATTATATACCATTGTAAAGCGCCACTTAATTTTTAGTATTAATGCTATGTATATAGTAGTAGGCTAGTCTTTAGCCATTTGAAACCGAACCATTTCGTTATCCTTATTGCTCATGTTCTGTTTTGCTTTCTAGTCCCGTCTTCTGTTCTCCCTATCTGGCTGCCCATGTCAGCAATGTACATGTGGATTATCATCTTTTTCACTCGACCACACAAGGTACGCCAAGGGCATTAGGACTACTACGTCCTGAAGCCCGAATGGAATTGCCGTTTCCTTTTGAACTAGGTACATGTATTATATATCATTTGAAAGCTTAGGAGTAGAACACAAATTGTGTATTGACTGAGCTCTCGTCAGAACCACCCCTCTTCATGTAATTATAAACAGACCTTTTTTCCCAAATGAAAAATAAAAGAAATAAAAATAACTAGGTCTGTCAAAATGCCTTATCCGCCTATAGAGCAATAACCAGAGAGAAACGCCCCTATTTATGAACCCCTGTCTCAGATCATTGTAGAGAGGACACTTCAAAGAAAGTGTTTCGTTCTCTCCCTCGTCAAGGCAAATGTCGGTATTTTTTACGAAGAGCTCCGTATCTACCTCTTTTTCCAGCCTAGTCCCCGGAGTTCTGGGTGGGCTTCCTGTGGTTGGTAAGACGTGTGACGTGACGTCAGAGGAGTCCCTCTCCCCGAACGCCTAGTGAAATTCGCCAATTCCAAGATGGCACGCCAAAACCTTTCGAAAATAGCAAACAACGGCGAATGAAATACATTTAAGATGCTTGTTCTGCTTTTAAGGATCAACTTGGTTCACTTAGCTAAAACATATGCTAATTTTCGATGTTTCGAAGTGGATTTGAGGCTGGGTAGGTTTTCATCAATTCGGGGTAGATTTTGGCGAATTTCACTAGGCGTTCTGCGGGTGAGCTCGGCCCAGTGCTCGCGCATCCTCACGGTTCATCTCCGAGCACAGGAAGCCCACCCAGTACGCCAGGGACTAGGTTGCTCTATTTCTAAGGCCCAGCGCAAACGTCGCTCTTCTTCTGTCGAACCTTTCCTTTAACAAAGGATGCCGCTTCATTTGACTTTATAATACAACACTTTCTATTGTTTTATACTGGAAGGGTGCGGCTTTGCTAGCACGGCGTTTGCCGTAGGCCTAAGGGTGCGGTTCCTTATTCGTAACCTTGTCATAGTCAGATGTGGTGCTTGAAAATTAGGAAAATCGCTACTATAATGAGTTGCGGCCCCGTGTGTAGACGACATTCAGGTTGCTAGGCAATGCTCGAGAAAGGAAATGATCGACACTGTGACGGCTGCTCCGCTTCCTTGCGCAGCAATGATGACTCATGTACCTTCAAATAAAAATCCATTAGCAGGTTAAACGCGAAACTTATTATTATTGTCGCTGCACTTATGGAATCCGCACTCCCCTATTTAACTCTCAGTAACTGTTTCATAGGCCGATGAAAACCAGTGTATGATTTTTGAAGAGAGGGACTGATTTGATAGTGAACGGGGAGCAAGAACTCTGATGTATCATTTCTCCACGAGCCATTTTGCCCTTGAGGGGTGGTGCTTGTTTGCGTGTTGTTCAGTTTGTTTAGGCGATGATTCGTTCTTCGTGATTGACGTTTCGCGGACTCCTTTGCACGTGGTTCATGTAATTTTCGGGGGTTGCTATTTTACGAGCCCCGAGCCGACATGTATTTCTTGCCATTTTTTATTAAATTTAAAATAATGCTAACTCAATAAGGTGGCAAAAAGGTTGACCATACCCCTTCTCGACATGAGGTTTATTCAAGTTTTTATTATGTTTTTTTTTATTTGCATCTTCAGAGGAAACTTACATTTTATTATAAACTATTTAAAAAAATATTTTTTTTTGGAAAGCGTGCGGCTGTAATTATATAGCTCATTTCAAAATTCATATTTGGAGCGTGGAAATCGGGAAATCTTCATGACTGCCTACCATGCTGGATAAACCAGTAAGAGAAAAGGCAGGCTAGAGCTACGTGGTAACTAATTTGTGAGCCATGGTATTCGTGATAATTATAAAGGAACTGAGATTTGTTTGCTGTTCATAGTTAGACTAAATTGTCGAATAGAGTGGACTACTAATCCTTGGTAACTTTAAAATGACCACCGTATTATATATGTATGCTATTTTTTTCTAGTTTTTAATGTTTTTCAAAGGCTCGCCAGAAAAGGCTTGGGGCTCGCTAAGAGGCTCGCAAATTAGACAACCTCGTAATTTTCAAAAGGCAAATACTCCACTGAAACTAGATTCATTTTTAATCCATATTGAGACCCGGCCAGTATTCAGTTTATTCAGTTTATTCATTTTTTTTTGCCAGGAGTATACATTTCCATAAATTTAGATTTAAACAAAAGAAACTGGCGAGGAAGCTCACAAGAAACCATAGGGCTTATAAACATGAGCTCCCCCCTAATCATAGATAATATTACATAAACTTACTAGGGACTGCATTATGTTACGATGGATCAATTATAATAAAAACAAGCAACACAGACAGACGACACAGACAGCACCAATAGCGAAGCGAAAAAAAAGCGCAGCAGAATGAGTAGTAAATAAATTAGCTAAGAAGAAATGTTTTCAGTCTTGATTTAAAAAGAGAAATAGAATTTGAGTTTTGAATTTCTTTCTTAAGTGAATTAAAGAAAATAGGACCTTGAAACCGAATAGCAAACTTTCTAATATTTGTTCGGAATGGGAAAATGTGAAAAGCACCGGCATTCCTAGTGTTATAGGAATGAATTTCGTTTGACAGTGAAAACATATCTTTAAATAGTATCGCAAAACAGCGAATACGCTCATGTTGCAAATAAAAACTGCTTTTTAATAAGTGATATCATGAAAAGCTGAATGTCCAGCGTATACAGTTTTGCTTCTCTGGTTGTAAGGTGGCACTAAATATATCCAAAACCCAAGAAGTAGAATAGTCAAAATTCGAAATGGCAGTCAAACGTGTCAAGAAAATGATAATTCACAATAATGCCGTGTAAGATTATGATAAATAATTTCGTAACCACGATCCGCAACGCAGACATTCTAGAACATAAATTATTGTAAAATGTTGACCCTAGTAAAAACGTATTTCTGCCGAAGGCATTGAGTGTAGAAGAAGCCATGCGCTATATACATAGAGTTTCAAAACCAAGTCACTAATAAATCGAGCGTAGTACTACCAGTTAGTTACTTGATTCTTCTTTCCATCGGCCACAAGCTGCGTTCACTACTTCCTTTTGCCGCCTTACTCATGCGAGCAACTCATGTCTTGAAAAATGCAACTTTAATTGTTCAGTGGAGTTCCCGGCATATTTTTTTAATCGGCGGAAGACTTACATCGAAAATAAACCCGGGAGGAACACAAATAGACTTGAAACATGCAGATAAACTTTTCCTAAAGCCTGGTGCACACTAGAGACATAACGACATAACATTTGTTCGCGTGATTTCCTCAAGTCGTCGTGTCGCAAGTGTGCATCTGACCACTCGAAGGAAAATATCAAGTGATATTTTATGTCTGAGGAGAACTATAAAGGTGGAGTTGTTCCCCTGAGACATTCTTCATTTGAATGCTTGGTTGCTAGTGAGAACCAACCCTTACTGTACTCTGCTTTTCTTCTTTTGGCCTTCGCATCCTGCCGGGGCTTCCACTTTCCACCAGCTATCGCGATACAAATATTTTAAAATTTCCAAGTCTCCTTTGGGTACCCCTATCTGAATGTTTCCGAATCGCGTCCTAGGTAAAGGAGGTTGCACTGTCCACGCGGGGAAAGTGTGATAGTAGTCATAGTTAACAAAGAACAGCCACGACTCTAAACCTGTCCTCTTCATCATTCCATGATAGTTGTACAAAGCGAAGAGGTCTAGAGTTAGCTTCTGACCTGGTTTGGAAACTTTTAACGTTCCACTTTGTACCCATTTATTCGTCATTATTAATCCTTTGTTATGAAAAGGCGCGTAAAATTCGGCGAAGCTCAACTTTGCAAAGTTCCCTTCCCCGTGAAAACCGATATCAACATCGTTATCCCAAGGGAGAGGGCCATCCATTCGCTTAGCTCCCCAAATAGATCCATACATAAGCCAGTGGTCTATACCAAACCCGTCTAGGATGTTATGAACATCTAATGTTAGGTTCAAAAGTTGTTTCACTTCTTCTTCCGTATTATAGCAAGTTGTAACTGGATTCCAAAACCAGTTTTTATAAAAAGCAAAACTTACATGATTGAGCTTCACGTAAATAAACACCGTAAAGATTGCCAGCAGGGACCAGCATTTAAAACGACGTCTTCTCAATTTCATTCCCATGCGACTATAATATGCAGAAATGAACACTTCTGGCAAACAGGATACTAAACGCTACATCAATATAAAATTTCTCCCAACAATCAATACCACTAAGTAACGCAATCTTGTTTCCAGAGTCTACTCTGATATTTGTTTTTTGCCGTCGGCTCTGGCGGCAGACAATCGTAGGCCGAATTTGATTGGCCGATATTCCCGCTCGCCATTTGGAAATTTGACAAATTGACAATCACGGTCACCATATATGGAAAAGCTATATGTCCTAGATTCTGGGACTTCCGGTTTCGCCTGTGTCCAGTCTCCGAGAGGCAGCATGACCGAGAGGCTCTGGGGACGAGATGAAATAGAGTTTGGAAAAGACGCCGATTGAAATAATATTTAGAAGTTTCCTCGTATTATAATTATGCGCTTGATATTTTCATAGGAAAACCAGAAGAGTTTAATTGGAAGTGTTAAATTTGTAGTCTGAAATTTGAAGTCTGAAATTAGAAGCAATGGCCTGTGTGGCAGGAGCGAACACCTTTACCATAACTCATTTTGCGGTAATGATTAACCTAATAATATAATGATTAATATATTACTATCTTCATTATCTTACCCCGTTCTAGAGAGTATGTATATTAGGGGGTATATTGGGTATATATTGGATTGTCTCAGGCTAGTAAAACAAAAGCTTTACAATTTTAGCGGTAAAAGCGTTCTAAAAATCACTAGGTCTGTGAAAATGCCTTATCAATAGGGCAATACTAGAGAGGGACACCCCTATTTCTGAGCCCCTGGTTTTCTGGCGTGATGTTCGCCATTAAGCGGAAGTACAGTGTGTCCCGTCTCTCGACCGCAAGAGACTAAACTTAAACTTGTATATTTTTTGTTTCAGGAGGAGAGGTTTCTTTTCCCTATCTATCCTTTATTTTCTCTATTCGGTGCAGTAACTTTAGCAGAACTGCAGGTATGCTGCGCTTAAAATTTGTATGGGTTAAAGTGCCACTAGCACCTAATTTGTCACTTGACTGAAATGCCACCAAATTCGGCACATAAGTAGAAGACATCATGATCTTTTGCTCTACGCCATTTTTTTTTTGCCAGAAGTTGAAAGGAAGATAACGTATTTTCACGCCAAAGTTCGAATTTAATGAGCTGTTTTCCTCCTGATATTCATAGAGTCAATTCCCAAGCATGCGGAAACTGCCCGCTCGGTCGAAGGATCCAAATTTGCATGAAAGAAACAGTCAAGTCAAACCAACAGACCGTGAACTAGACAAGCACGACCAACAGAGAACTTTGGAAATGTTTTTGGGCGTCTTAAAAAACTTCAATTGAGCAGGCGTTCGGATTGGCCTTTGAAATGTCGTGAACTTCAATCCAACAAAAATCGAGCAAAATTGATCGATAAGTTTTTGAATTGCATTTACGAAGTCTATTAAAATACTAAAACTGGTAGAAAATGCGACGACTAGAACCGCAGAAGTAAGACATATTACAGTACGCCTTTTTTTTTGGATAGCTGCCCTAAAATACAGGGAAAAACGCAATAACATCTGCAATTCGGGCTCCCTGTGCTGGGTCACGTGCTGCGTCCCTTGGGAATTGACTCTATGGATATCAGAACGAAAACAGCTCATTAAATTCGAACTTTGGCGTGAAAATACGCTATTTTCCTTTCAACTTCTGGCAAAAAAAAATGGCGTAGAGCTAAAGATCATGATGTCTTCTACTTGTGTGCCGAATTTGGTGGCATTTCAAGCAAGTGGAAATTAGGTGCTAGTGACACTTTAAGGTCTCGGTAAAGGCATTCGACGTGCTTACGGGAAAGAATTCGCGTCGCGTCGCAATTTATGCTACGATAATTAGCTATATATCGTTTTAAAGCTAAATAACCGCTCTATCTTATGAAGTCCTTCATTTTAGTGAAGTTCCGAAATAAAAACTAGCTTGTTTACTTGAGAAGCTCCAAATGCCTTTAACCTCAGAGAGGTCGACTTGTGGCAAGTCTGTGCAAAACTGTGTCAGCGGGTTTTGATATTTTGTTTATTTATGAAAATATTAGGCCACGAAGTTGAAGGTCGCTATTTTTACAATTTGTGGTCGCAAAATGTATCATTAAATCGTTTTGAAGAAGAAAAAAAATCCCCTACTTAGTCTTGCTCAGTCTTGCTCTCGCTCTCGCACTTTGTGCTTGCTCTTCCGTTTGCTATTTGCTTCTGCTTGTGCTAACTCATTTTAAAAACCAGCTTGGAGATAAATAACAAAGTGCTTATCAACCTTTCTTTCTGTCACGTTGTAGAAGCTGTTCCATTACCTGTTCACGAGTAACACCAAGGCACACTTCTCTGCGTCCTCGGCCTGGCTAGCGGTCACTGTCAGTGTCCTCTTCTCATTGCTTTCTCTATCTCGATCAAGCGCACTTTTCTATGGTAAGTCACTTTCTAGAAGACGTAAATGTCGTCTAGACGTAGACTGCTAGCAATCCCTACTTTGGCTCGTCCCGAGAGAAGCACGAAGAGCCCCCGACGAACGCGAGAGGAGCGCTCGTCCCCGAGAGAAGCACGAAGAGTGCCCGACGAACGCAAGAGGATCTTCGTGCTTCTCTCTAGATGAGTTGTAGCATTTTTTTTCTGAGTTCTAGGCTGCTCAACGGGCACTAGCTGTGGTACTAAGCCGAGGAAAACGGAACAAGCCGACCCCCCCCCCCCCCCCCCCCCCACTCGCCGAGCGCTAGGACAGTTTCAAATACGAGAATTAGGGGAAGCGGTCAAAACATCTGTACTCGACCGGGACCCGATTTTATCGCGGGAGGTGGTAGGTCCGGGCTGTACCTACCCACCCGTTTTTTCAATGCCCATTTTCTCCATGCTCAAGTAAGGGGTGTTGGATTTTATTGCATGGATGCGTTGCTCTCGCTATGAAGAAGACGGTGCTGGGCTAATCTTTTGTATTCATTTATTATTTTACGAGATATTCACAGTTAAAAATGGCTATTTTTTTCTAAAAGAAGGTTGGCTGCGGTATACACCACCCCATCGGGTCCCATTCTAGTACAGATGTTTTGACCACTTCCCTAGTAGAATCAGAATGCCCAACATAAACACATATACGCAGGCTATGTTTATTGACTCTTTCACCCTCCCCTCCCAGGCTATATGTTTATTTTCTCTTTCACCCTCCCCTCCCAGGCTATGTTTATTGACTCTATCACCCTCCCCTCCCAGGCTATGTTTATTGACTCTTTCTCCCTCCCCTCCCAGACTATGTTTATTGACTCTTTCTCCCTCCCCTCCCAGGCTATTTTTATTGACTCTTTCTCCCTCCCCTCCCAGGCTACCACGCTCCACTAGATCTCTATCTCGAGATGAATCACATGAGTGATCAGCTGGTGGGGTTTGTGAGCCCGCGAGACAAGCACATTAATCTATGCGTGGGCAAGGAATGGTACAGGTATCCCAGCAGCTTCTTCTTGCCCTCCGACAGGTATATCTTTTACGAGGGTAGCATATTAAAGCCTGGTTTCCATATATAGAGGATATTACACGTTGGCTTTTTGGTTCGGCTGCATTTCCATGTCATTACCTTCGTTTTTTAAATGACTTGGGTAGAACAAAGTTAAATGGTTTTAGGATTGTCCATACCTCAAGCGTATTTATACTTATAGAGCATCCAACCGCCAACCACAATCATTTGCGCGCCGGGGTATACATTTTCAATAACACAGGCTATACTGGGATTTCTAAAGCCAAGGAGGACAAAGTACCGGAGAAGCCTCCTCAGGCAATAGGCCAGGTTCGAATTACGCTCCAATGCTCACAAGACAAAAGCTTCAAATCGAGGCTTTCTCCAAGTTCTAATACATTTACAGTAATTTCAGAAGAAAGCCTCGACTTGAGTTTATTGTTTGTAGGCATTGGAGCGTAATTCGAACATGGCCTATTCTCTGAAAAAGGACCGGGATTCCTGTGCAGAAAAAGAGACTAGAGGGAGAGGGAGATGTGTCTTCGTTTCCGGTTTCTCACCACAGGAATCCCAACCTATATGTGTTTTTTTGCCTTTGAGGAGGCTTTTTTGCACTTGCGGAGGAGTCTAGCAGCGGAGGATACTGGCGCATGATGCCTTAATGCGCAAACATTTATCTGTCCTTTGATATTTTGTCCCATAAGAATAACATAAGGAAAGGCGGATACTACGCGAAAATCTCAACAGAACAGTGGCATGATAGAGTCCAAACTGAAATTCGATAAGCAACCGTGGACAGCTGTTTCGACTATGGTGTACCATATATGAAGGATTCGGTGTACGTCGGCAGTATATCGTCGACGGTCATTGCATTTTATTTCTACTTCACTTTTTCACAGGTGGCGTTTACAGTTCATCCGTTCGGAGTTCCGTGCTCAGCTGCCCAAGCCTTATTCTCAAGGTCCTAACGCTACCAGTATTCTCCCTACCGACATGAACGATATGAACAAAGAGGAGCCCTCCAGATACGTAAGTGACGTCACCAGGCCAGGTCGCGCTCTCAGTGAATCATGGAATATCATGAAATAATTCTGAATCGTAGGGGAAATGGAAACTGAGAAAAACACAAAGTGCAGATCTTAAGGGCCGTTCACACGGCGCGATTTCAGCGGCGATCTGAGGTGCGATTTCTGCGGCGATGTAAAATCGCGCGGTGTGAACGGCCAGCGATTTCACTGCGATTACACCGGCGATGACGCCGGGACGTCGCAGGCGTTTTGAACATGTTCAAATTCCACTGCGATGTGGGTGCGATTTCTTCAGATCGCCAACAAACTGACAAATATCGCAGAGCCAAATCGCCGACCGTTCACACCGCGCGATATGACGCCGACGATCGCCGCAAAAATCGCACCTCAAATCGCTACTGAGATCGCGCCGTGTGAACGGGCCTTTAGACTTTCTCCATTTCGGACATGTCTTATAAGTGTTACAGCTAAACCCATTGCATCGCGACCCACGTTTTCAAAAATATCATATTTTGTTTGATTTTTGGCTGTGCTGTTCCGCCAATCAAACTATCTGAGCCAATGAAACTCTTGCCCTGTTTTGCCTAGTGCAGTCAACTGGCTTTCCTCTAAACAAAAACCAGACAACGTCGCGACAGAAAGCCAGGCGACTGCACTAGGCGAAACATGGCAAGAATCTGATTGCTCAATAAGATTTGACTGGCGGAACAGCAAAGCCAGGCGACTGCACTAGGCGAAACAGGGCAATAATAAGATTTGACTGGCGGAACAGCAAAGCCAGGCGACTGCACTAGGCGAAACAGGGAAATAATCTGATTGCTCAATAAGATTTGACTGGCGGAACAGCAAAGACTAAAACACATCGATGTTTGAAAACGCGGGTCGCGATGCAACGATTTCTGCTGTAAGAAACAGGATTCCAACCCATAGCTGTTCATGTGAGTCCTATCTCCGTTATAATTATCATGTAATTTTTAACAGGCATTTCAGACTATCTGGAATTTGTCGTTAATTTTCACTTTGTTTTGCCAACTGTTTTGCCAGGTACCATTGTCCAGGTGTCATTTCCTGGTAGACTTGGACACTAATCGAGAATCACCTCGTGAGCCCAACTATTCCAGTCAGACCAAACATTGGACAGTTATGGCCACCAAGCCATTCTTAGACGCAGAAAGGTAGGTTGTAAATTACACACAGGAGAAACGTTGTATCGTTGCAATAAAAACCTTTCAAGAGCCTCAGTCTGCCGCCATTTTGTCAGCCTAGCAAAATGTATTGGCTCTTGTAACAACCTTTTGAGAGCATATGGCGATTAGCCGATTTTGAACGTTGGTGCATGCGCGGAAAGGTTTTTATCAAATCTCGCGCATGCGTCAAAGGCTGTTGCCAGAGCCTCGCCTGCGAGATGACGAGTCGGGGAGGCTGTGGTGACATCCATTTCAGGACCTTCGCTGATTTTTTTTGGGCATGCGCATGAAGCTCTTTCTCTCAACGGCTCTGTATCAAATCTCGCGCATGCGTCAGTGGCTGTCACCAGAGCCTTCCCCGAGAGGGGACGAGCCAGGGAGCTATGGGTTCGAGAATAGGAAACAACTACGCTAAATTTGCTATTGCGCAGTGAGGCATTTATTTGAATACTATGTAAGGGGTGTTTGATTGAACGCACACCTGACGCGCACTACTCTTTGCATACCAAGTAAAGTGTGATTGTTCGATTTCAGGTCTCACCCGTTCTTTCGCGCGTATTATATACCATTTATCTCCGAGAGGTACACGCATTATGGCAGCTATAATCTTCTCAGATCTCTACGCGAAAGAAAGAAAACCAGAAAACCCACCTCACAAAGTCGACAAGAACCATAACATCGGCCCATCTATAGGTACAAAATGTCATTTAATGAGCCGACAATATTGGCTTTAACATGCAAAGAACGCTTTTTAATGAGCGCTCTGCGCATTGTTAGCATTATGAAAATTTAGGAGCTACACAATAATAGGGCGTGAGGGGAATTGATTCTCCATGATGTATGGAACTGGGATAATCAGACATAACGATCAGTAAAACGCGGTTTAATTTGCAGTCGGCATTGAATTCGACGCACAGGGTGTTTTGTTTAGATCTGTTGCAGCACTTTTCTAGTAGAGGGTGCGAGGGCGGCTTAGTCCTTGGGGTCCTGAGCGGGGCTTTCTGTGCTAGGAGATGAACCTTGAGGAAGCGCGAGGTCTGGGCCGTGTGACGTCACATCTCCTATCTAACCACAGGAAACCCGCCCAGAACATCAGAGAGTAGGCTGATGCGAGGGTTTATGTTACGATAACACTGGCACACAATATCATGATTTCTACTCGTCAGTCAGCTTTAGTTTAATTGTATATGCTGTTGATAATGTTATTGTTATTTTTGTTGTTGCTGTTGGTCGTCTCATCAGCCAGCTTCACATTTTTGTTGTTGTTGTTAGTTTCTATCTCGTCTGTCAGCTGTTCATAGAGCGGATTTCATGTGACCGCCGAAAGTAAACCAGACTGGCGTTTAGTCAGTATTTCTATTGGTTGAGAGCAAAGTCTTTCGCCTTTCTGCCGATCAAATTGCGAACTAAATTAAAACGCGCCAATGCTCACATCATGACTAAACGCAAGTCTTACATAGTTTGCCTCCTGATTGGATTGATGTTGTTTTTGTTATGGATAGTTTGTCATCTCATCTCCCGCTTCACATTTTTTGTTGTTGACATGTTGTTGTTTTTGTTGTTGTCGTTGCTTTCTCACCCCCTGCAGCTTTCAGATTATTTTGTTGTTGTTGATGATGTTAGTTTTTTGTTAGTTTGTCATCTCATCTGCCGGCTTCACACCGTTAATAAATTCGCCCACCTGTGTACTAGTATAAACATCAAGTTTGTAGCTTCCACTACATAACAACATTGTTGTTGCGACAATGCTGAAGGGCCACTCATGTTTCATTTATTTATCATCATAATATCTAATATAATCTCTAATGTAAAAAATAAAATAATTGCTATACAATAAAGTCTCTTTTAATATTTATCGACAGTAGTATTCGTTTTATCTGTTTCTTTAAATTTTATGATTTCTTGAAAGATCTCTATTATATTGTATGAATAGCCTGAGTTAACAGACGCCCGATCAAAATCGAAAGATTCTCGCTCAAATCTGTTAATTTGGAGCGGGCGTCTGTTAACTCAGGCTATTGTATGAACTGATATTCAGTATTCATGTATTTCTAGTTATTTTGCGTTTTATGATTCAGAGGGTCAGTTTGACTCAACCTGAAAATGTTTTACGTAATATTTCCGTGTAGTTGCAGATCACGAAATTGCGACATCGCCAATGCGACTACGTTTTTTTTTCTCTTGTGATTAACATTTTATCACAAATCGCAATCTGATTACTTAATTTGATAGCACAACCTCTCTGGGACAAGACACTGGTGGCCGAGTTGTTTTAACTTGGCGATCACTTTTCCACAGTTTTCCAACTTAGCGAGGAGTCACCTGGCGACTTGGAGTATAAACCCACGGGAAACCTGACCCCTGAAACCCACGGGAATCCTGACCCCTGAAACCACGGGAATCCTGACCCCTGAAACCCACGGGAATCCTGACCCCTGAAACCCACGGGAATCCTGACCCCTGAAACCCACGGGAATCCTGACCCCTGAAACCCACGGGAATCCTGACCCCTGAAACCCACGGGAAACCTGACCACTGAAACCCACGGGAAACCTGACCCCTGAAACCCACGGGAAACCTGACCCCTGAAACCCACGGGAATCCTGACCCCTGAAACCCACGGGAAACCTGACCCCTGAAACCCACGGGAATCTGACCCCTGAAATCCACAGGGAACCTGACCCCTGAAACCCAAGGGAAATCTGACCCCTGAAACCCACGTGAATCCTGACCCCTGAAACCCACGGGAATCCTGACCCCTGAAACCCACGGGAATCCTGACCCCTGAAACCCACGTGAATCCTGACCCCTGAAACCCACGGGAATCCTGACCCCTGAAACCCAAGGGAAACCTGACCCCTGAAACCCAAGGGAATCATGACCCCTGAAACCCACGTGAATCCTGACCCCTGAAACCCACGGGAATCCTGACCCCTGAAACCCACGGGAAACCTGACCCCTGAAACCCACGGGAAACCTGACCCCAGAACCCCACGGGAAACCTGACCCCTGAAACCTACGGGGAACCTGACCCCTGAAACCCACGGGAAACCTGACCCCTGAAACCCACGGGAAACCTGACCCCTGAAACCCACGGGAAACCTGACCCCTGAAACCCACGGGAAACCTGACCCCTGAAACCCACGGGAAACCTGACCCCTGAAACCCACGGGAAACCTGACCCCTGAAACCCACGGGAAACCTGACCCCTGAAACCCACAGGGAACCTGACCCCTGAAACCCGCGGGAAACCTGACCCCTCTGAAACCCACGGGAAACGCTTGCTACGCGGGCTACGTATTTTGGCATTGGAAGGGTTTTAGAATCAGCATATTTCAAGTCCTTTCTACTCCATATTCACCAAGTATCATAAAAACTCCGAATTTGTTGTTTCCGGCGTCGGCCACTCAAACTCTACAAAATATTCCTCTATATGAAAATCACATTGTTCTTTTCCAATCCCGAACAGCACGCGTGAGTTCTCGCATTTGATGCGCTCTTTCCACACGCTACAAGTGTAGCCTTCGCTTCTCAGCTCACGCTCAGTCAAGCGTGCAAACAATCCCATGTCATCACTAGTGATATCTAGCGGGATGTCAGGATGACAAAGGCGATGCTTGACGTATTCGTAAGACTTGTTAAGATACTTATTTTCACATCCATCTTTAACTACAAGAAAGCTATGTTCTAGTTGCCCGATGCACTCTGAGCTTTCCAAAAGCTTCTTTCTTTCTTCGTTACAAAGTAAGGAAACTTTCCCACTGGTTGAGAGTTTTTCCATGCTTTTGATCTGAGCGGTTGTAATAATGGCGTTTTTCCACCTTGCAAATGAGTCCCCTAGTTTGGATTTCTTTGCGTTGTCGAGTTTTAAAGCGAAGACGTTGGCAAAGCGCTCCAGTCGATCAGAAAGTTTTTGGATTTGATAGAACTGCGCATCCTTGTAAACCTAAAGATTAATCACCCAAAGAACCATCAGTATTAGATATTGAACTTTGCATTGACTTGGGCTGGACAAATAACGGTCTGCGAGGGAGACTAGCTTGGGTTTGGATATGGGCCGAAACTGGTCCTGAACTGGGTGGAGGGGCTGCACACTGCCATTCCATATACACGGCCTACTGCACGGGGCGGGAAGGGAAGGGGCGTTAGTTGAAGCCTAGCAGTAGATTTATTTGAAAGCGTGGGAAAATGGTACTCACCTGAACTGCAAGTGATGGCGGTGGTAGCTCCATCTCATCACGCATGAAGTTCAATATGTATTTGAAATACGTCCCGTCCCTGAGGAAAAAAATCAAACATACTCAGTAAATTAAACATCATCCTCAGTGTTGTAAGTGATAGAGCAGATTTCCTATGACTTTAAGAGGCGCGGGAAACGATGTGCATTATGGTCACGACACAGAACCCACCTTCTCGTGATGACTGAACAACCAGTCAAAATGCGAAACACGGCACAAAGATCAGATTTCGTATGACTGGAAAAGTTGCGGCGGAAGGTATTGTGCCGTATCGTGTGAAACCGTTTTGATTGGTTGATCAGTAATAGTGAATGTTCACGAGAAGTTTTCATTAAGACCCCGTCCACACTACATCGTTTTCATACGAAAACGGATACTTTTTGCTCCGGATACGGCTATCGTCCACACTACAACGCCGAAAACGATCACCGAAAATGGCGAAAACAATAAGTGTGGACACGCAAATATTTTTGAAAACGGAGCAAAAAGTATCCGTTTTTGGTTGAAAACGGTGTAGTGTGGACGGGGTCTAAGTTAACTTTATTTTTATCTTTTTATTATGTTTTTAGATCGTTTTACTGTTTGAACTGTAAATCTGTTTCGTTAACCTCTTTCGTTTTAGTTACTTGAGAAGATTGTAAAGTGCCAATGAGCTTCAGGAAATGGCGCTATAGAAATTTTGTATTATTATTATTATGTCCCGGATGAGCACCTGTCGATGAAGTATCTTCCTTCGCTATCTGTGTCCAGGTTGTGTCGTCCACTGAACATGGCCGCTAACATGGACTCTCCATCTTTCGTCAGTGTAGACCGTTTGGTCATAAAATAATGGCCGCCAACGTTTAGCGTGATAACATCTGGAAATTTCTGTTAAAAGATAGATCGGTTATACGTTAATTCATTTACAATTTTAAGCAATAATGAACAACTTTTATGAGTGGTGCCTTCCAGCTCGCCCTCGAATTGTCTCATCTATTCACAGTTCGTCTAGAAGGTCATTCCTTCCTCTAGTATTTGGCGGAAACTCTAGTCAATTAGTATTTATCTCCGAGATTCAGACATGTATATATAACGTTATCATTTCCTCGTGATGTTGTGATAGATAATCCAGTTTCTCTAAAGCACCTAGTCCCCCGCGAGGGGAGGGGGTAGGGAGACCTCCCTCCTCGATATTTCCCCTCGCCCCCAGACCACGCGCGCTCCAAAATCCAAGATGGCGATTCTCGACATGGAGACAACGCAAGCAGGCTATTGGAGTCACACAACGCTCCCGGCGAGCGTTGTGTGACTCCGACCACTGGGACTGCGAAAGAGATAGTCATTAGCGAGATATCCGTTTTATAGAGAGCTCAGTAGAGAGCTCATTTACAATAAAATAAAATACCACGGGAGTTGGACGCTCCAGTGCCCATCTTATAGAGGTGTTTACCTGCGTCTCGGTTTTCATGGTTGTACTGTCTGACCTATTGCACATGCGCGAACGACCGCTGTCCTGAAACTTCAGCCCTTTCTGGTGTAACATAACCTGGAAAAGAGGAAAATATTCAGTCTTTTTAGCTCAGACGAATATTGAAACGTGCGGAGCTTCTGTTTGTATTTCTCGTGTCTATGTGTATACTTTGCGAATGGTTGAGATCCATTCGAATGGTGTTCCCTCACTCCCGTACTCAGACGCGCAATGATTTGTGGGATAGTTTTAACAGGGCCCGCAGAGAGTAATGTCCCACAATTCATCATTGCGCGCCGTGTCTAGTACTCATTCCCAGTCCCTACGGCTCCAATACAATTTTCATAGAGAAATCGATTGGAGAAAATCACCGCAAGAGACCGTCTCTTGCGGCGCAAAAAAAAAAACGCCTGGGTACGAGTTGCGTCACAAAGTTTCTTTTGTTTGGTAGAACGAATCATGATTACAGCCATTCTCAGTTACACGCGGTCGCCGGGAAAAAAGCTTGCAAGCGAAAACTCGTTTTTTGTCAAAGTTTCCATGGCAACGCACGTGCTTTCGCCGGCTTGTCGCGCTCAGACAAGACAGAAAAACGAGTTTCGCTTGCAAGCTTTTTTCCCGACGACCGCGGGTAACTGAGAATGGCTGTAAATAAGAATTGAACACAAAGGTGTCCTCTTGGAATGGTTCTTACGCCGGGTTAAACCCGAAAGCGTCTCGGTTCATAATTCTCTGCGAACTCATTGTGTTTTCAAAGCGTTGTAAGCAACCCCTCTTGAGTGATGCGTGTGCCGTTGCGTTGCCAAGTGTTAGTTCATCGACCGGAGGAAGCCGCTAAAAGTTCTAAAACACGCGTTTTGAAAGTTGCTTCAGAATTCGCAGAGTTATGAAAACGGTAGTAATGTAGTAACCAAACAAACTATTCCCAAAGCAGTGTTAAATGTAAAAAGGCTGCTGTGGGAATTGGGTTTTGTTGTTTGGTGCCCACCCAAAGCATTACATCGTATTCAGGTTTCAATGCCTAAATCCAAAAGCAACCTTACTAGGTTTATCCCAAACCTTTATCAGCGAATGACAAAACGTTATTAACGAGCGATCATGTCTCGCTAACGCTAGAAAATCAACATCCCTGGCTGTGTTAAATTGGAAATAATGCCTAGTTCAAATATGTTTGAATTCAGAAGCTTTATTGTTTGATATCCGAAGACAGCTGAAACAGCACTGGGTCATATTCCATTTTGATTTGGCACTTTTCGTAATTTTCACAATTCGCCAATGGTAACAATGTTTCTACAATTCTAAGCGGAAAATATTTGTAATATTTAGTATTTGACTCTTCGATTGCTTCACTCTCGAAGAATTAGCTAAGCCAGCTTAGCTATATTGTCATGGTATGCAAATTAAACAATTTCACACCTTTTGTTCTGTGAGGGCTGAAACCTTCCCTAGAAACTACAAGTAAACCTTTCACATTTCATAACGTATTTATATTAGCTGATAGAGATTCCTCTTATTTCATAAACAGCCGAATTGTAGCACACTGGATTCTAGCACTTGCGCCGGAGAGCCAGAAAGAGATTTTCAATGAAATGGAAAACAATTCACGGAGAAAAGCTTGGGGGATCCTCTTTCAATTTGCATATCTCTCTTCTAGACAATGTTCTCGTGAAACCTAGAAACCACACTCGAAATCGCGAAGAGCGTGAAATTCTCTGTGTAAATAAAAAGCGAAAGCATTTGAGCCAAAATATTTCTCGTTGCGATCGCCAAGATTTAGAAGTCAAATTGTGAAGTGATATTTTGATAGAAATCATTGCTAAAAATTACGCGAGTCGGTATTAATAATTCGCCAGCTTACCTGCCGTTCCAAGTACAGCAACTAAAGTTGAAGTCGGCGGATGACACAACGAGCGAATTTGCTGTGGTTTTCCTGCTCGAATTTCTTGAAAGAATCAACATATGCAATGTCCGTACTGGCCTTAAAATTCAATTTTCTGTATTCGCTTGTTTTGTCCTAACTGTCTCTTTTCACTTCCGGAGATAAGAATTTTGTGGCTACTGCGCAAACTCATAAGTAATTCGAGCGTATTATTTACCACCTGCTTAGGGCTGAAAGTCTCCCGCGTTTTTGTACAATAATAAATACATGCAAGTCCAAGCAGCATCCAGTCGGCAAAAATAATTATTTTTTTTAATGTGAAGTGAGCTTGAGGAGTAAGCAAGTGTTTTTAAGCGTTTGCGTTTTCCGTGCCGTGGACTAAAATTGCGCAAATTGTTAGTCTTTTTTCCAGACAGACGCTAAGCAATAGAGTAATATACTTTTTGGTTGCTTTCTGTAACTAAGGGACCACAATAGAATAACATCTAGTCAAATATGCTCTTGTTTTCTATTTGCTTTTTAATTTTTAACTTTTTTTGCAAAATTTGTTCTTGGTGGAAACACCCTGTATGAATGACTAAGGCCTGACTAAGGACTCAGAAAGCTTATGTCATTTCATTTTCTCTGGTCGATTTAATTAAAGCATACACTGTAGGTGTTAATTAGTTAGTTTCTTTCTACACAAAAACTGACCAGAGAGGTTTTTTGACTGCATTTCTCGAACAGTCCGCTCATTTGACGAATAATAAGTGAACCAGTTCCGCTACAATTAAAATTGCCATGTAAAATATTTCAGCCGTATATCGTGAATTGAAAACATGACCAAGCAAATAGATTACTTCGCTAATGAAAGGCTTGTCTTTGTTTTTCGTAACGTAAGGGTGACAAGGTTTTACTTCTGTGTTTGTCCGTCAAATTAAGAACGGTTCGTCCAAAAACTGACCGTCAATGTAGAAATATATGTTTTACACAAGGATTTGCTTGTCAAAATTGCGCACTTAGTACAAATCTTTAACATACTGCAAATTCTTCTAGACCATCTCTAGTAGAATATCTTAGTGACACTAAGCAATTATTGAATGAGGTTGAGCATGTCATCGTGAGTTAGCAAAAACCGAGGCCTGTGTTATTATCTGCCGAAGGCTGAAGCAGATAGCACAGGCACGAGGTTTTGCTAACTCACGATATGTCATGCTCAACCTCATCCAACGCCTAAGCATTTCGTAGTTTCTTGTAGCCCGCGGCGTACCATGGCAGAGCTCTTTATCCGCCAAAAATTCAAATATAGGGGCCACATTTACCCTCATTAAAGATGCCCTTTGAAAAGGATTCCTATTATGCACTGCGACTACAGTGAATAGTTATGCGTCATACAGGTGTAACCTCTTCTGAAATGGGCGTAAATCGTATGCAGTAGACTGATATTGGAGTTTCAGTGACCATATTTGAGCAGGTGCTGATTAATAAAGCTTGTTAATCGTTAGCCATTGATGCTTAAAATGGTGGAAATCAACCGTCAACCGTCACTTAATTCCAGTCAGAACATACTTCACACTAAAAACCTCTGGACGCCAGTTTCATTTTTAAATCGTGTAAACACGAGTTATTGTTTTTATTTCTCAAAGTTTGTTGATAAAAGTTAAGAAATATTTACAGCATCATTCCGATCTCTTTGCATGCTAACAAAGGCCAACAGAACTACGTGTAATTCAGTTGCAAATTTGCAAATATGAGAGTTCGCTAAAAACTATTTTTATTAAAAGATACTAAAAAATATTCTCTCTGACTCTGCATCGTATACTAGAATTAAATTAAAATTTCTTGCATCCTTGGAAATACGATTTTGTTGAGCAAACGAGCTTGACATTGGCTACGTGTTTGAGTATTTTACATAGCAGGTAAAAACGACTTTCTTGTCACCAAGCACTGAGATCTTTTTATTGTCAATAGCCTCTCCGTTTCTAAGAAAAAAAACGGAGGTTCCAAACCAATCTTGATGTTTTGTTTTTATTATTATTCCTCTATATTCGGCTTCGGTGCATCTCAACGATTCATTGGACTTCTAAGTAGGTTGCCAGCTGAAAAAAGAATTTAAGTTGATCATTATATTTGGCCCTGTCTACGGGCGAGATCAGTTTTGGTCGTTGAAGTGGTGGATCAGTTGTGCATCCAGAAATTTGTGAAGGGAGGGAGGGTGAATGAGGTGGCACCATTATATAAAACATATGACTAACATACATCTGAAATGCTCATACATTTCCTCTAAATTTACTCTTGGAAGGGGGAGCACACCCCCCCCCCCCCCCCCCCCCCTCCCTTAGATCCGCTAGTGTGAGATCGCCCGGAGCCCATGGGCCGGAGCTCTCCTCTCTCATACTAGGGTATGAACTGGGCATTTTTACAGACCGAGCTATTTTTAGAAACAATCCGTTCATTGTTTTTCACAAACCTTATTGCCCTAAAGTTTACGAAAATACTCATAATGGCAGAATTTTTACTTCTGTTGCAACCTTGCTATTTCATTGCATACATTGGTTATTTGGGCAAAGATCCCTTCCTTTGTCACCATCATACTAACCTAAATAATGGGACACTGTTTCTAAAAATAGCTCGGTCTGTCAAAGTGCGCAATCACGAATATAGATCAGAGGAAAGCTCCTATCCATGTGCTCCTACAGCAACCAACATCTCATCATCCTAGAGAGGTTGGAGGTTTGCCTTCTCAGGTGCGGAATTTGTTTTTATTTGGGATTCCAAACTGTAGAGACCTGTCGTGAGCTATCAGCCAATCATATAGATTTGGTTTTTACAGCAATGCAACAACAGTGCGCAAACGATTCTGGTAGGCGATGGAATCTTTAACAAGCGACTTTCCGCGAATCCGCGCCACAGGCCTTGAATGCGCACAATTTTAACGTGTGGACATGGCCTTGTTCAATAAAT
The DNA here is from genome assembly GCA_033964015.1 of Scolanthus callimorphus. Classification (NCBI taxonomy): domain Eukaryota; kingdom Metazoa; phylum Cnidaria; class Anthozoa; order Actiniaria; family Edwardsiidae; genus Scolanthus; species Scolanthus callimorphus. Next base: position 622,245 of record JAWWUD010000033.1, on the reverse strand, counting down.
GAAGAAAAGACTGCGTGTACACATTATAGCTATTGTCTGTAGACTCAGTTTCCAGTGTTGGTTTCGGTGCTCCCACGATCCGCAGGCTTCGTCAGAAAAAAACCCATTATGGCTGGAAACCGAGCCTAAAATGTCTGCAGAGACAAGCCTATTGCTGGAGAACCATGATGAATAATGAACTGATGCATTAGCTGTATATACACTGATAAACTCACCACTAGAAACAAAAGCCCCAGAAGGACTGCTTTATCCTCTACTGGCGTAATTTTGGGAACTGAAGAGAGAAACAGAAGTTAGAAAAACAACAACAACGGCGCCCTGCTCCCCCCCCCCCCCCCCCTTCCTCGGAAGTATTCTCCCATACATTTACTGTACTTGCTGGAGGAAGTTTGAACATTTTCGTCCCATTTTGTCACTATTGCCCCCCCCCCCCCCAACCAAAATCAATCCCTGGCTACGCCCCTGGATGTTGTTGATCCGCGGGACTACAATCACTGGCGGAAGTCGATCAAAATATAACTACTTTGGAGGCGCTTTTACTTCCTACTATCAACTTGGCGCTGCACGCCTCTACTTTGGCTCTTAGAAAACTTGCATTGTAGTCTACTTGTAAAATATCTCATCTCTAGAACTTACATGCGATAGACACCGAGTCAGCCTCCTGTGTAACGCACCAGCTGCAGAGACCACCACAGGGACCCCGCCACAAGTGGCTGACTTCTCCAATATAACTAGGTTCGCTGCTCTGATCCGGATCCTCCTTCATCACCTGGAACAGATCAAACGTAAAATCACTGCTATCACCTTTTCACACACAGCATAATATGACTGTGAAACGTTACCGTGTCCGCGCCGTAACGTGTCGTGCCGTGTTAAAGCATTTTGATTGGTTGATCAATCATTTCGCGTGATGTGATTGGCTGAATGTGCTGCAACACGGCGCGGCACTGTCGCAGCGCGGCGCGGAACCGGCACGGTCACGGCGCGGCAAACCTTTGTCGCGACACTTTTCACACTCATACGAAATCTGCTCTAGTACCGTGACCATGCATTGTCATGGCATACGAAATCTGCTCTAGTACCTTGACCATGCATTTTCATAGGCATACGAAATCTGCTCTAGTACCGTGACCATGCATTTTCACACTCATACGAAATCTGCTCTAGTACCGTGACCATGCATTTTCATAGGCATACGAAATCTGCTCTAGTACCGTGACCATGCATTGTCATAGGCATACGAAATCTGCTCTAGTACCGTGACCATGCATTGTCATAGGCATACGAAATCTGCTCTAGTACCGTGACCATGCATTGTCATAGGCATACGAAATCTGCTCTAGTACCGTGACCATGCATTTTCATAGGCATACGAAATCTGCTCTAGTACCGTGACCATGCATTGTCATAGGCATACGAAATCTGCTCTAGTACCGTGACCATGCATTTCATAGGCATACGAAATCTGCTCTAGTACCGTGACCATGCATTGTCATAGGCATACGAAATCTGCTCTAGTAACGTGACCATGCATTGTCATAGGCATACGAAATCTGCTCTAGTACCGTGACCATGCATTTTCATAGGCATACGAAATCTGCTCTAGTACCGTGACCATGCATTGTCATAGGCATACGAAATCTGCTCTAGTACCGTGACCATGCATTTTCATAGGCATACGAAATCTGCTCTAACATGCGTCAGTGGCTGTCAACAGAACCTCCCCCCAAGAGGAGATGCCTGGAAGCCTGTAGCTCTAGGTACGAGAAATGCGACGCACAGTTAGCTGAACTTTTTCTCTCCTTACGGATCTTCGCTAATGTTCAGAGTCGTTTCCCATACCTGGAATGAGGAGACAGAGTTGCTGGTGCATTCACAAGGATAACATGTCGGCCCGCGTACTGAATACGTCCGCTCGCCTTTATGGTTGAATAAGTCGAAATACGTGGATGGCGGGAAACACGAACCACAGGTTTCCCGCGAGCTGAAAAAAAAAGATGATTTCAACATATTAAGGTGTACCTACGACGTTTCGTTTTTGGCGCGCTCAAGAAATCGAGATTAAAAATTCAAATTTTATACTACCGAAATCACTAAACTGCCGGCACCCTCGAAAATTCGATCGATCGTTTGCAGTTTCGGTTCGCTCGTCTGGCTGTTTGGATCGATCCAAATGGTCACGTGACATTTAAATTTTGTACCAAACCATGGAAACACACGCTTTTTCCATTGTTTGATACAAAAATGTAAATGTCATGTGACCATTTGGATCGATCCAAACAGCCAGACGAGCGAAGCGAAACTGACAAACGATCGATCGAATTTTCGAGGGTGCCGGCAGTTTAGTGATTTCGGTAGTAAATGCCTGGTTTCGTTCTTCACTTCATTTGCAGGTGCGAAATTTAGTGAGGCGCCATCAGGGGAAATCAATGCGCGTTGCTAAGGATCACCTGTGTTTAGCTTCCCCCAGGACCTCTCCAGTCGGCATTCGTGCCACCATAGCAGGAGAAGACCACGGACAGAACATGGGCGACATACAAGACGTGGGATGCTCAAACTCCATTATCCAGCGGTTGTTTTCACGTCAATCACTTTCATATAATACTGGCGACCGCCGCCTAGAAGGGCCTGACAGCAGCCATTTGTTGATTTAACTGTGGGCAAAAGTATGAGGCATCAGCCATTGTATTGAGCGCATACTTCAATATCCATAGTAGACAAGACGTTACTAGTTAAAACTCTCTTTTGTGGAATTTAGCAACCAGGCCATCTAAATTGGATATTTTGTTTCTACCCATACTGTACACAAGGCCGCTAAACCTTTATCAGAATAGCTGTATTCATCCGAGTTTACTCGTCTTTTACTTACTTTCCTTGACATCGAAAAGAGGATGTCCTCTCCCATCGTGAACTTTGAAAGACAAAGTACTCCACCAAGCTATAAAAGAAGATAATAAGTGTATTTGGGACGAAGTGGTTGATATGGGCACTAAAGTCACGCTTATTTGCAGGCGGATCAACTTCCGCTGACAACATGGCGCAAGTGAAGCCCATATTTCCTTGTTTCCAAAGCCCTTGGTCAAAAGGTTCACGTTTTATCATTAATTAAGTTTCATAGATGGCATGTGTTCTTGCAAAACGTGCGCCTGTATTTTTTATTTGTAGTAAAATATTTGGCTTTCTCTTCCATCTCTATAAATAGAGCTTCGGTCGATAATAAATATTCATCTCTAAGAGAGAAAGAAAATCAAGTATGCACTTTTTTATCCAGTTCTTTTTTTATCCTAAAACAGCACTCAATTCAGATAGATGTCTTCAGCAATCCTTAAAGTATATAATCATTCTTTAAAACCACTTGGGAGGTGTGAAAAGCTCTTTCGAAAGATTTTTAAGCTGCTAAGCAAACAGCTACGAAATCGTATTGTAAAACGATTACTTTCTTGATTTCGCCTTTAGGTTTCCTTCTACTTGTCGTGTTCTTGAACTCCACGAGTATGAAATGTCAATTCAAAACTACGTATTTAAGCCCTGGGGCTAGAGATATGCTCAACATACCAGACACACAATAACAACTGGTCCAACTGATAAATGGATAAATCGTACTCAATTGTGAATATGTTTTCGACTTTGAGTAACTTACAGTCGTTTGGGTCAATAACTTGCTGTACGGTTAGTCGATCGACTTTTTCTAGAACTTCCAGTCCTACAGGAACTTGGTGCATTGATCGATGCAGTGATGAACTTGGTCGTAGGGGTTGAGAGGGAGTAGAGGGTTCTTCATCATCGTAATCATAGTCTGGGGCATCACCTCCGATATATTGAACCGAGCCACTCAAGTCGTTTCGATATCCTAAAAAAGGCCTAGGCTCCTCTGTTTCCACACGTTCCACTCTATAAGCCATTTTGAAACTACAGAATTATACAGCAATATTAGGGCTGTGATAGTTCGAGGTTATTTGCCAGCAGGGTAGTTGTCGAGATTAACGGACGCGATCGACCCAAAGGCAAAAATACAAAAGGTAAACTAATTCAAGTATACGGCGCTTTTGTTTTCCAGTCCGTTAGCTCTACTTTGCAAGTCAAATTCCATTCGTAATTCAAATTTTATTGTCCCGTACTTGATCTGTTCAAAGACGCATGACTTGGTCCATCGTTTGCATTTTTTTTTATCATATTTTTAAAAACAGTTAAAAGTTGGCTAGCTTGGGGAGGTTTGTTTGTTTGTTTGCTGTTGTTGTTTTTAGCAAAAAATTCAAACAATGTTCCGCCACTACTGTCAGTCTGGGAAAAGTTTCGGGCATAAGAACGTCTGAAGTGCACTGACAACGTTTGATAATTTTCTGCTGTGGGTTGGAGCTGTGGTTCTCCTGTGAAAATATCCCTCAAGATGCCTCTGTTCCTCCTAGCAAGGAACAGTTATTCCAGTCCAAGCAGTTTTTAAAACTAGATTGCCAAAAAAGTAGCACTTGTGCCACAGCAAATAAGCCGTTTAAACGCATTTTTAGATAAACTGCTCGCTGTATGTCCCCGCCCGAATGTGCGGCGCCCGAACTAGGGGCTCCAACCGGATTCCGTCCCCGCACAAGCAGACGAATTTGCCAGGCCCCGAACGCTATATGACACTGGGTTTGCACAAGAAAGAGAGCTCTTTGATAGGATTCCAAAAATTTTAAGGATCTCTCCTGATCTTAAAATAAAGTGGTAGGCTTGCGCTTGCGCGCGTCCTCTCGCCGAGTCCCAGTCCCCTATCGGTAGCACTAAAGCATGACGTCAGCCTTCACATGACGCATGCGCAGTAAAACCAAACAAGTGAACAGAAGTTCAGAAGGAAGCAATTTTTCACAATGTTAGATTTATTTACCATATTTTCTAAAGGCGGGATAGTGTTATGGTGTTTTCAGGAGAGTTACCAGTCATTTACTCTTCCTGTAAATGAACTAATCAAGAGCGTTATCCTTCAGGTGAGCCAGAGATCTATTTTTTACGTGCGATTTTGTGTGTGTCTGCTTCACTTTTGAGGTTACAAGCTTCCGCTCAATAGTTTGTTCTGTGTTTCTTGATTTCTAGGAGCGTGGAGGGAGCAATTCATTCACACATGACTCTCTTACACTCAAATATAAGCTGGATAATGAGTTTGAGTTAGTATTTGTGGTAAGTGTGTATGTGTTCGAGAAGAAATCGTTCGAAAACTGATGTAGTAAAAACAGTAACAACACGTGAAAGTTGATAACTTAAACCCCCCAGTAGGTATTTTAATAATTAAAAGAAAGGAGGGTGTCCTCAAATAGTTCAATGTCAATATTTTCGTTTTTATCACCTCTGTGCTCTGATAAAATTGTACTGTTTCAAGTAATTTTTATACCATTACATTGTGGTATCGGTTACACTGTGTAATAATTCCAAATACCATTGCCACAGTGGAAATTTGTCTAATGACCCCCACACCTATTAATTTCCAGTGAAAAAATACATTAATTGTATTGGAAATAAGACAGCCACCCGGAATTGTCATAACTTTATTGCAACTGAGTGGCAGGATGTTTAGTTAATACTACTAGATTTATAACTTCTTGATATTAAATGAATATGGGAGAGAGCATGCAAGTGGTAACAACTTCGTGTCTTCTCAGATAAGGATGTTACACTGTACCAGTAGGTCTCGTCTCATGCTTTACGCTAACATGAACCAGAGGGGCATTAAATAACCACGGGGATGTCAGAAGTTGCCTATCCTCAGTGCTGGTCTCACAACTTACTAATACACTAAGGCCTATGGAAAACGGCGAACTTCAGCCGCTTTTCTTTTGTCGAACCTTTTCCTTTTCAAAGATGCTGCTTCAGTATACTTTATAATCAAGAAATTTCTATTGTTTTGTATTGGAACGGCATGACTCTGGCACAGCGTTTGCTTTAGGCCTAATTTGAGAAGTCGCAGAATTGAGACCTCACTCTGTGCAGGATTTGCTGACCTCGGCACATTGTGTAAATAAAAAAAACATTCTCACTGTATATGTAATATTTCATTTCAGGTTGCATTTCAAAAGATACTCCAACTCTCGTACATTGACAAACTTCTCAATGACATACAATTGGAATTCCGCGACAAATACAAGGATGCCCTCAATCGAGGGATCATGCGGAACTTTGAGTTTTCAGACGAGTACAATCGCTTGCTCAAGAATGCAGAGAATACTAGTAAAATAGAAGCTAAAATTCCAAAGAAAATGCGTACTTTTGAAGAATCCAAGAAATCACAGAAGACAGTTGCATCCATGCGAATCGATAAAAATGAAGAAAATAAAACAGGGAAGGGAGGGAAACCAAAGAAAGAGCCAAAAGAAGGTAAGATAACATGGTCTGAAGGTCTGAATTTAGCAGTCAAGAGAACTTTATTGTGTTTCATTTAGTAACTAGATTTCAAAAGATGGTTGGATGTCCAGTTGATGGTGAAACCTTTTTCTGAACTCTGGTTTGCAGCTGTTTAGTGAAAAAACTTCAGCAAAAAGTCAAATCGTTCAAAATTTAAAGGTCATTTTAAAAGCTGAGCACATTTGTAGTAAAAAACATTTTCTTGAATTAGCTTCAAAACCAGCTCCACCACCAGCACCAGAGCCAGCCCCTGTGGTTGCCAAGGAGACCAGTAATGGCAGTGTTACGAGTGAGGACATTATACAGAAGAACCGTGAGAAAATGATGAGAAAGCTTGCAGGGAAGGGAACTAAACCAGCCCCTGCCAGGTAATTTCCATAATGTAAATTATCATTTGATGTTTAATGCCACCCTCGATAAATAAACTTTATTCATTCATTCATTTAATAGTGAAGGTTTACAGGGTTCAGAATAATTTTTCGAAATCTGCTCAAATTTGCCAGCTATGTAGTACAAAAAATTGCCTGCTCAAAAATGGAAGCAGATAATATTCCTGGGCATTTGGCAAGATGTGGTAATGAGTATACACATCATAGAGCAATTTCTGCACAATGTGCAATCGCTTTTTACTATTTTCACACACACACAAAAGTCTGAAAAAGTGCCGGCTATCACTTATCGGCTATCACTGAGAAGGGCCAAAACATGTTTACGCCCAAGAACATCAACTACAGTACTATTATTATAACTTTGGAGTGCATTGAGTACAAAAACAATAATTTATGGCAACCATCATAAATGCTGATTGACTGGCATGTGCTCTAATATATTAGAGCCCACCAAAATGTTGATTAGAGCCTGGATAAATTGCCACAATGCTTGCCAGCATAAGTTACAATAAGAATGGTCGGCCCATGTAAAGGGATCCGGGATCCAGCTAAATTTGATCCCGGAGGTTTACAGGGATCCCAGATCCCATGCTCTGGATCCCAGTTCCCACACCTCTGGATCCCGGATCCCTCACTCTGGGATCCGGGATCCAGAGGTTTAGGATCTAGGATCCAGAGTGAAGGATCAGGGATCCAGAGTGAGGGATCCGGGATCCAGAGGTGTGGGATCTGGGATCCAGAGTGAGGGATCCGGGATCTAAAGCATGTTTGATGCTATACTTCAAATCACTGCTCTGTTGATCATTGCTTCATAGTGACAACATGTTTGTTTCATTTTTATTTGACAGCAAGAGCACTGTAGCTGCTCCTAAAGAGCGTAAAAAGGAGGCCAGGAAGTGGGCATATGCAGGGACAGGAAAGGAGGCAGAGGCCTTGGATTTCAGTGGTGCTAATGGTGCTACCAAACAGGGGAACGGCAAAGACGACGAGGAGGATCTGAGAAAAATGGTACGACCATCTCTCTCTTTGCTTCAATGAAACGCTCGAAACGTCAGCAAAACACCATTTCTCCACAGTGTTTATAAAATGTGTGGTTCCAGAAATTATCCATCCCCCCCCCCCCACGGAAGGGCATTGGAAATGCTGGAGGGGTGGGGGGTGAATTTACCTGATCATTTCCATACAAATACTGTATTTCTCCTTGGAATTCCAGAGGGGTGGGGGGGTCACTTTCAACACCCTTCCGTTGGGGGGGGGGGGGGGGGGGGTATGGATATTGTCTGGAACCACACAATATAAATCTCAACCTTTGGTTGTATAAACCTCAACCTTTGGTTGTTGTTGTCCAGGTTTACGTCCCACTGACGCAGACCACCTAGTTTTCCCATAAAACTAGTCATACCATGGTAGGACCATTGGTATTCTACTTAAATGTGATTACAGTTGAAACTCTATTAAGCGGTCACTCTTGGGACTTAACTAACTGAGCACTTGTAATAGAGGTTGACTGCTTAATACTTTAGCACCAAATTTGAAAAGAATTAAACCGTGTAATGATGATAAATCAAAAGATGTACATTTCATTGCTAACAACAGCAGAAACACAAATGTGTTAACTGGGCTCACACAAGTCGATTATATGTAGCTCTATCAAAAGCTGACATTTAAGAGCAGCCAGATGAGAATTTATGTGTAATGTCATTTACAGCCGATTGCGTTTGAGCGTTATACCCTAACAGTTCGCACGTTATGTTTGAACGTTTAAAAGTTGTGTTTCTAGGATGAAATGACGTTTCTATGGCGAACCAAAGAGTTCTGTCCTCTGATTGGTCAGTGAAAAGTACACAATGCGGTTGCTCTTGGAAACGTCCAACTTTTTGTCTCACAACGCAACTTTCAAACGTTCAAACGTAAATTGCGAACTGTTTGGGTAAAACGCTCAAACGCAATCGGCTGTAAGAAAATATGTGTTATATGTGTATGCTTATTCGTTTAGTTTGCCAACAAATATCTCAAGTTAAAAAGTATGATGAGTGGCCGTTTAATAGAGGTGCAATACAATGGGTTCAGTTTACAGTAAACATGGTGAGAAAAATTTGGGAGTTTGATAAATGACTGCTTAATGGAGGGTGACCTTTTAATGCAGTGCTGTTTAATAGAGGTTTGACTGTACTTAGCATTTAAATAGTGGTACTTAAGATTGTCAACAATTCCTTTGGCAGCAATCCATGGTAGGTTCAATGGCTGGTGATTTGAAACCAATAGAATATGAGAGTGGGAGTGAAGAAGAGTTTTTGGCAGAAGCAGAGGATCCTGTTACTGAAGCCACTCCTACCCAGAGTCAGAGGTGAGAACTGGTTAAACTCTTTCAATAGACCTTTTTCCAAAATGGCAGCCGCAAATTCACATGTCTTAAAATTAAACTGACTGAAAATCAGACACTGGCACTAGAAAGAGCATCACCACATTAGTAATCCTTTAAATTTTTGTTATGTTAAATGCCATGTCGGCTGAGAAAGCAGGGTCTGAAAGTTGAAAATTTTACAGACATTTGTGTGACTGGGGGTATGATGCATACCGTACCCCCAGTCATACAAACGCATGTAAATTTTCACATTTTTAACTTTCGTTTTCTCGGAAAATATTTGATATAATGCAGCGAAATTTTGTAGTTTTACGAAAGTGGTGATGTCTGTTCTAGTACTGGTGTTCATTTTAAACAATAATCGATTTTAATTTTCGGTACAACCAATCTGATAGCAGTCTTTTAAACCTGAACAACTCTGACTGGCTGCTACTCTGGCAGAGTATTTACATTTTTATATTAGATCGAGGCGGAATCCTGTAATTCAGGCCAGCTGCAAGAGGATGAAATAAACATATTATTATTTAATTATAAAAATTACTAATGTACTTATGTCACTGAGAATTGTTCACTTCTCTGTTGAAACCCAGACTATGTCCCAGGCTACCTCTTTGAGAGGTTAGCCTAAACAAAGGTTACAGTAGGTCAGGGATAACTGTGAAGGAAACATTTTGCAATAAAAGACATTTTCATCTCCCAACTTTAAGGATGTAAATGGTACAAATGAAAACTTGTACATCATAATAAATGAAAACCAATAATGATAAATGATTACAATGATTATTCTTGTTATCTGCTCTATTTCCAGTGCTGCTGCTGGTGTAACTGGTGGAGTTTTCTCATTCTTCAAGGGTCTGGCAGGACAGAAGACCTTAACCAAGGATCAAATCTCACCTGTACTGGACAAAATGAAGGAGCATCTAACAGGTAATAGAGAAATTTAGAAACAGGATGTGATGTACATGGTCATGATTTGGCATACGTGGTAACAAATCTTAAATTTTCATCCGTAGCTTCCATTTATGAGCGCACGCGCCCACATCCTCAAGATGACGTGCTATTTCCAAATCTTCCTATTATGCACTTCAAGTCTAGTGACACCAGCTGAGCACTTATAATTATTGTTTTATCCATGATAATGGGTGTTTATTTTGAAAAAATAAATAAGAATTTTCTTTCTTAGTGTCTCTACCTGCCTTTGTGGGCAAAGGTTTCTTTCTGCCAACAAATTAGAATCAAAATGATTGAACAACTGTTATGTGCCTAGATCATCCCTTTCTGTGATTAAAACTCATCACCACTTGGTGAGGTTTGCCGTAGGTGCATTATAAAGCAGCGTACTCGTCCCTTTCTGTGATTAAAACTCATCACCACTTGGTGAGCTTTGCCGTAGGTGCATTATAAAGCAGTATACTCATCCCTTTTTGTGATTAAAACTCATCACCACTTGGTGAGGTTTGCCGTAGGTGCATTATAAAGCAGCATACTCATCCCTTTCTGTGATTAAAACTCATCACCACTTGGTGAGGTTTGCCGTAGGTGCGTAATAAAGCAGCGTACTCATCCCTTTCTGTGATTAAAACTCATCACCACTTGGTGAGGTTTGCCGTAGGTGCATTATAAAGCAGCGTACTCAACCCTTTCTGTGATTAAAACTCATCACCACTTGGTGAGGTTTGCCGTAGGTGCATTATAAAGCAGCGTACTCATCCCTTTCTGTGATTAAAACTCATCACCACTTGGTGAGGTTTGCCGTAGGCGCATTATAAAGCAGCGTACTCATCCCTTTTTGTGATTAAAACTCATCACCACTTGGTGAGATTTGCCGTAGGTGCATTATAAAGCAGCATACTCATCCCTTTCTGTGATTAAAACTCATCACCACTTGGTGAGGTTTGCCGTAGGTGCATTATAAAGCAGCGTACTCATCCCTTTCTGTGATTAAAACTCATCACCACTTGGTGAGGTTTGCCGTAGGTGCATTATAAAGCAGTGTACTCGCTTCTGCATGCCAAGCCTACCCCATAATTTAAAAAAAGTGCAGCATTTAAACTGTTAGTACCTGTTAATTTGAGCCCTGGATAGTAATCATAAATACATTGTATTTCAATTGTTTCTCAGCCAAAAATGTTGCTAATGACATATCTGAGAAGTTGTGCGACTCAGTTGCAACTAAGCTGGAAGGCAAAGTGATAGGGACTTTCAGTGGTAAGTAAGAAATACTGGGGATGCTCCCCCTGAACAAAGAATGGGCAATTCCAGAAAATAAAGGTACCCTCCCCACGGGTGGCACTAGTTTTTGACCCCCCCATGCATCCAGAATTTCCAAAATGGTTTACCCCCCCATGCATATAGAATTCCGGGCAGGTTAAAGAAATCCAGCTTCGAAAACCCCCCCTTGCAATCAGAATTCCGAGCTCTTAAACCCCCCCATCCCATCGGAATTTCCAAATGCCGCCCGTGTGGGGGGTACCTTTATTTTCTGGAATTGCCCAATCTGCCCACATGTCTGACACGTGTTGAGGATGAAGTTAACTTAAGTGTCAAATGCAAAACTTACGATGATATAAGAAAAATTACTATTTAGGTCTTCAAACCTGTCACCAAATAAACACAATATTTTCTGCAAAATGTTTAACCCAGGGAAGTACACTGCCCCAACAGCAGCAAAATACGTTTTGACTAAGAAACCAAAAACTCCAAAAGCAATAATAGCACTCTCTTTTTATGTATTTTATCTCACTATTGGGCTCACACTGATGTAATTTTATTTACAAAGTGCCAATAAAGTCTGTCTGTCTGTATTACCAATGGCTCATTACTAGATCAGCTTTGTCATAGTCCTCAAAGCTAGAGACTCAACTATATTCCTTGTCACCAGGTATTGCATCTACTGTCAAGGCCAGCCTAGAAGAGTCTCTGATTCAAATCCTGTCCCCACGCTGCCGGGTTGATATCCTTCGTGATGCCATGGAAAACAAGAGAAAGGGCAGGCCGTATGTTGTCACTTTCTGTGGCGTGAATGGCGTGGGCAAGTCCACCAACCTGGCCAAGGTATTGGATGGCGATTTCGACCCACTTCTCATTATTTAGAACTCCGTATGAAACATGCTGTCTCGTGTTTGATATATTACTGTCTCGTGTTTGATATATTACTGTCTCGTGTTTGATATATTACTTTCTCGTGTTTGATATATTACTTAAGAGGAGTTTACGACCCTGGTGGGGACTCCCATATATCGCTCCCATATATCGTCGGGCGGGGGTGCTCTTTTAGGGGTTAAAATTGTAGTTCCAGGTATCTTTTAGGGTATAAGACGAAAAAAGGCCAATTTTCCCAGAAAATGGTACCTTTTAGGGTGTTCGCGGCAAATATACGAGACGCTAGTGCTGGTACTCGTTGTTTCTTGCGCGATCGTGGTTCGAATTCGAGAGCCATGTTAAAAATGGCTCAAAATCTTTTAGGGGTTAAAAATCTTTTAGGGGTTAAAATTCTGGTTGACCACACCTAGATTGGTATCTTTTAGGGTCCAAATTTTATTTTTCCGACGAGCACCCCCGCCCGACGACATATGGGAGTCCCCCCCCCCCCCCCCCCGGGTTTATGACATTGCAGTGAGTGGGTCACATCTCGCCCATCACGATACTCGTTTCTACCTACGATTAACATTTCACTTCCCTTTTTCCAGGTGTGTTTTTGGCTTCTGGAGAACAACTTCCGCGTCATGATTGCGGCTTGTGATACATTCCGCGCAGGCGCAGTAGAACAGCTACGCACCCATGTGCGCCATCTGAATGCTCTTCACCCCTCCCCCCAGGGGAATGGCCCGCCATCAGTGCTGTTGTACGAGAAGGGGTACGGGAAAGACGCGGCGTCTATCGCCATGGACGCCATCAACTTTGGTAAGCCATCACTGTGTGCCGGGAAGAATGACCGTCGTTGACTATTTTCTTGTTTACTGTCGCTGCTAGCTGTTTCTGGTGGGGTCAAATGCATCACACCAAGTCACATCAGACCAGCGTTGTAAGTCACAACGCATCGTATGAAGTCACATCACTTCACCTCACGCAACATCAAATCACAACGCATAATATCGCAGTATCGCATCATTTTACCTCACAGCTTATCACGTCACATTTCACGTTACACTAATAACATCAGATCGTCCATCAACTCATGTCACGCCAACACATCATATGTCACGTCAACACATATCACGCATCACATTGCACATCATTAAATCACACCAAGTCTTTCATCGGGCTAGAAAGTCATTTCAATAATGGCTGAGGTGATGAATTATATCCTACACCACTATCTGATTTGATAGAATTTTCATTCAATTCAATTTATTTTATTTACTGTTACCTTTTATTGCGTTTAGCTCGTGAAATGCGTGTAGACGTGGTATTGGTTGATACCGCTGGCCGTATGCAGGACAACGAACCGCTCATGAGGGCCTTGTCCAAGGTAACGTATCCTGACATTCACTTGGGTTTTACCGACAAGACCTTGCGCACACACCGATCCCACTTTAGTAGTGCCTCACTAAAATTCGTTTATTCTATTGTCTATAGCTAATCAAGATCAATGACCCAGACTTGGTTCTGTTTGTGGGTGAAGCGCTTGTCGGTAACGAGGCTGTGGATCAGCTTAAGAAGTTTAATCAGGCCCTGGCGGACCACTCAAGTCAGGACAGACCTCGCCTGATTGATGGGATATTACTCACCAAGTTTGACACCATTGATGACAAGGTAAGAAATAGCGTGACCTGATGTCACGTTAGATGGCGTTACACAACGTATCTTACATTGCCAACAGAAGGAGCTTTGCTACGCATGCTCTCAAATGCTGTCTTTCAAACGTACCTGATGCTCTTTGTGGTTTCCTTATGGCGAACTGAGTTGCCTTTTGCTGTACTCTTGGAAATATAACTGCATTGTTAAAGTGCCACTAGCACCTTATTTGGATTTACCTGAAGTTCCACCAAATTCGGCACACAAGTAACCCAGAGGTTTGGTTGTCTGTAATTTCAGGTCGGTGCGGCCATCTCCATGACCTATACCACTGGTCAACCTATTGTGTTCGTGGGCACAGGCCAAACATACAAAGACCTGAAGAGCTTGAATGTGAAAGCTGTGGTGCATGCGCTACTGAGGGCCTAGACGCCAAACAGATTGCAGGCTCAATGAAAATAATATAATATCCCGTGTGGTGTCCTGAGTCTAATGTAGCGGTTTATCGACATGTCTCGAGTCGATAACCAGCGATTGGCTGATTTAGCACCTGGAAGCCATTGCAGTGTTATTTCGAGGTATTCGTTTCCAGTGTTTTACAGAAACATGTAATAACAATACAAGGGTTTAAACAAGATATAAAGAGCACTGCAAGGACCAATGATTTTAACATAACTAAGAACAATATCTATAAACCTAATAATGAACTTCGCGACTCCCTCAACTGAAATCTGAGTGCTTCAATAGCTTAAAAATCAAATAATATATTTATTGGGAATATAACAAGAGAACATGAATTAAATCTGTGTACCGACCACGAGTGCACAACAGAATCTAACGGTTTGGTGTTGTTATGGCAGATTGGGTGGACCGTCATTTCCTGAGGATTTCGATCCAGCGAGACGCCATATTCGCAATTTCGTGACAATATGCTGACACTGGATAAGATTATTCCGTATGCACCGCAAAAACACCACCATGCGATCGCATTTCTCATCGCCAGGGAAACTTCCGCCGACTATCACTTGGCTTTCTTGTGTCACGTGACAACATGGGACGTCAAAATCTAGGGCATCCGGTTTTTCTACATTGCATGCTGCCCACAATTCTCCGTATCGCGAATATCGACCTGCGATTGTCAACTAACGACAACAAACAGAACAAACAGCGGAGCTTGAAGGCTCTGGGGGAACGTGTAAATTCATATATTACTAACGAGTCTTTGCAGGTCAAATCCAAATGACTTTTCTTTGATACTAAATTTACTAATACCACACTTCATATACAGTTTTAAGAAACACTAAATTCTCTTGACATTCCCCCTTAACATCTTTACCCACACTTTACCCGCAGGATGGCAGTTCCTTGATATTAATCCCTGTCTAGTCCAACATAACGAACCGGACATTCTGCAATGGGCTCTTTGATAGTACCCTTATAAGCTACAACTATGTCAAAATAGGTGCTTTTGTCAGCTCTGTTACGATCAAATTCTTAAGAGACGTGACTGTCTAGTTGAGCATAACTATAGGGAACCGGCCATGTCTGTCCATGCATCGCGTCTTGGCCGTGTCATGACTATCACATCTCTTTATGTAGTACCTCCGCCCTCGGTACTGTAACATCAGCGTGTGTTCATGTCCGGTAGACTCGCTTGTTGTCACATTCAGGTCCCCACCTTGCCTCAGGAAGCTCACCTATGGATGCGCACAACATAGAGTTACCTGGAATACACTAACTCGCGCATGACAGGTCCGGACTCCTACGATCCGGATTCCCCATTCTGATAAGTTTACTCATGAATCCCATTGCTCAATATTCTTACGCGCGTATTGATTGGCTGAAAACGAGTGAGATTTAACATGGGATTTCAATGCTTGAAAGCTGAATTCGATAAAACACAGGTTACCCGCGCGTAAAGAAAGTTTGAAGCTCGAATCCTTTCACTAAAATAGACAAGGCATTGCCCTTTTGCTGAAGTTTTCTGCTTCTTTTACTAAGAAAATATAAAATGAAATAAGGGCACGTGTTGCGTGTACCGAGCCTCTGACCTCACCTCGTGTTTAGTCAAAAAGATCTCGTGCGTATGCTCCGGAATCCGTTTATTTGTCGACCTCGTGACTTGCAAATCCGAGCCCTTGTCGTCCGGCTCCGAGGGCTTAGATCCACCAGTCAGCGTCTCCCGGAAGGCGTAGCCGTACGTCTTAGATCTCAGGAGGAGATCCTTCACGGCCTCTAGCTCCTTCCACACGGCGCTCCCCTCCCCGTGTATCGGCATTATTGGGTACCTCTGACGGAGGGTGCCTACTCCTGGGATATTTGGGAGGAATATCCGGGTGCCGGACGCTTTGCAGGTGCGGACATTGCCTGGTATAAATATATAGGTATTCGAGGAAGATGATTTGGCATTCAAGGTTTAACAGTGGTGAAAAAAAAAAACGCTGGCTTTCGACTCTCTACATATATGGTGAGAACTTTGCTTACTAATTCGTGTTCGTGTGGGTATTGAAATTCCAAAGTAAAAATATAATACTTCGCTTCTAGTTTTTGGTTCTCGTGGATTTGCTCTCCGATAGTAAATTCGCTTAGGGTGGCAGTTACACGCGCGTAGGAAGTGTTCGGAATTCACATGGATAGCCATGGGAAATCGACGGCAGAACACTTCCCATTCTTCTACCATGGGAAATTCAGCTTTTCCCATGGATGGGTTTCTGAAGAATTTCCCTTTGCTTATTTCGCTATAATTTGGAAACAAGCTTAATTATTTCTCGTCCAATTGCGTTATGCTCATACCTTTCTTGTCAAGCACTCCAACTGAATTCTTCGTCGTATCAGCGGCACCTGCACCTATTTCTCCCCCTGAGAAAAACTCCACCGGTGTCTGGTAGAACTTCCTGCTGTTTGTGCCATCGTACGCTTTCGCGGGAGTCACTCCGCCATTGCGCCCCCCGGATTCCACTGTGCGTCCTAATGGCGAACTCGCAGCCCCCTTGTATTGGATATCGTGTGGGTTCCACTTGTTCAGGGGGGTCAGGTAGATGATTTCCAAAGGGATGGCGTACGACCATCTCTGTGTCAGGTATTTGCAGGACTGAAAGATAACATCAAATTTAAGTTCTCCTGGATCAATTTCCTCCTCTGGTACACAATGAATTTTACGCTATAGAAATAATAAGATTATTACCCATTCTCTTACCAATAGATCCCCGGCTCGTCTTCTCGCGGGGGAGGCTCTGGTGACAGCCACTGACGCATGCGCGAGATTTGATACAGAGCCGTTGAGAGAAAGATCTTTCTGCGCATGCACCAACGTTCAAAACCAGCCAATCAGCAAAGGTCCTCAAATGTATGTCCCCAGAGCCTCCCCTGCGAGGAGACGAGCCGGGGAGCTCTGGGTACGAGAATGGATTATTACCTTTTTATTGCCCTTTAGTTTCCTGCAGTACTCCAAGTTCATTCCGGCCACTTTTGGCTGTGTATTCATAGCCATGAACACGCTGTCATCTGCAAACCCTCGATGACGCGTAGCAGAACCCATGGCCCCCTTCTTCGACACTATGAACCAGCGGTGATATTTGGACGCGTCTAGCAGGGTACCCTTCTTTTTGGGGTCCTTGGAGTAGGCGGTCAGATCAAACGCAGTGTCCACTAAGGAGGCGTGGTAATTATCTTTGCCGGGAATCTACATAGACATAGTCAAATAACTCAAAATATGTCCCTCAAATTCTCACTGAAACGTTCACTAACGTAATATTTGCGATCTTTGGACATTGTCTTCCTGGATTCAGTTTGCCACATAACCAACACCAATCAGATTCCTAATATATATTTGCTAACCCAGTGCTCGAAATTGTACCCGACACAGGTGTAAATACGCCTACAAATTATCGTTTCACGCCTAACGTTTTTCAATTAGGCCTAAACTATTCGACTGCGTTTTCAGTTGTTGTAATGGATTTGCGCCTAGATTTACGACTATGATCATTTCTTAATTTCGAGCCCTGTAACCTTGAAACCAATGGCGAACGCAGTCTAGGCCTCCAAGGGCTTGCAAATTCCTGGGAGAACTTTGGTACAAGTATTGTACTGCATTCATGAACTTGGCCTGTAGATTTGAAAAATCCTACGTACTAGGTTGTGCCTTTTGAAATCTTACGTACGTTTCTAAACTGTAAAGAGTTAGCATGCATAAATGATCTGGAGGCGATTAAAGCAAACAAGAAGTACAAGGACCATACTTCCAGACATAGCTGAAGCGTCGTATGGCGTAAAACGTCAACTTCAGTTTGACGAAGAGCGCTTGTACCCACCTCGGCCATCAGCTCATCCAGTAGCCCCCACCGCGCTCCATTGACCCTCTCCACCCAGGTGTCCCTGTCGAACGGGTTCAACTGAAATCGCGCCGCCCTGGTCTTGCTGTGATCTTCGTAGTTCCTCTTAGCTGCTAGCTGAGACGCAAGCTCATCTACAACTCTAAACCTGTTCAGAGGGAGATCTCTGCTGATTGGATGGCAGAGAATTCGGTAATTCCACTGCGCAAACTGCGGGATCCCATTTGTGACGTTAATAATGGTTGTCGGAAGAAAGGAGTAGTTTTCCAAGTTGTCTTTCCTCCCTGTGTACGATGTAAAAAGTACCTTTTGCTGTAGGTCGAACCAGCTCGATGCGTCGATAAAATGTCGGTCACTTTCAAAAGGCTCGTCTATCTTCCCCGAGGTAGTGGTGGTCCAGGCTCCCTCGAGATAACACAACACAGGTTTAAAGTACTTCCTGTAATCTCTGACGGTGTAGTTCTGATCTCTCCAGGCCTTGAACCACTCGTGCATCTCCGTGATCTGATCTGAGACGTTCTGCTTGTTGAGGACCTCTGGAGGGACGTCGGGGAATGGGATATTCTCTGTAGCGTGCCACTAGTGAATTCACAAAAGTCAGGCGCTCATCAATAGGAGCTTTCATCTTACCTAAATAGTTGAGGTAGCGTATTTCCTGACCTAGTTCTTTTTAGATGCGAATTTGCATTTTAACATTTGTTGCTGGTTTCCCAAGTGGTTCGCACAGTGCCGAAACAGAACAAGGTGGCGAAGGCCAAACGTGATTTCGGGGGTATTTTGTGGGTGGGACTAACTGCCATAATTGTTATCTCGGATACTGAACATAGAGAGTGAACCACTTTTGACATTTACAGAGGAATTTGACTCACAGAGTTCTTTGCTTCTTTCCGCCATGTTTATCGATGGGGACAATATATACAATATTGAGATCTCGATGCTGTTTGGACGCTGATTGAACAGTTTCTGCCTACGATTTGCGCCAAATTTGTTTTTAAAAATAGATAGGTCAGGAAAAACGCTGCTTCACGGGTCCAGTACCAAAGATGAAAGCTCCTATTGATGGGCTCCTGCAAAAATGCAGTATGAGCCGAGACCATCAAATACATGGTTTTATACCACGCCACAGAATATATGCCGCGGTTTTATACCACGCCACAGAATAAATGCCGCGGTTTTATACCACGCCACAGAATAAATGCCGGGTTGCGCTATGCAGTATGCCACTCGAAAGCATTGTAGTATAGTCGGTTCACATTGTCGAGAAGCATCATATATTTTGTAGCTTTCTATCTTGAATAGAGAAATCAATCCCCTAATTATCCTTGTGCGTGTAGTTGAAACAAAGTTACTAGAAAGATAGCCCGTCATGAGAGCACTTTTACACTTCATCGCATTAGTAAGTGCGCCCATTACTGCGGTTTTCATAATTCTGCGAACTGTCGCGAACGATTTCCAACCGTCAAACCGCCTTCTGGCTTCCGTCAATCAAACTCCTGAGTCTTTTCGTCGTTACTCTTTCTGCTTTTTGATTGGCCAGCACGTAACGTTGCTGTCGCGACAAGAAGCCATTTTAGCACTGCTTAGGCGCTGGCCAATCAAAAAGCACAAAGAGTAACGACGAAAAGACTCGGGAGTTTGATTGACGGAAGCCAGAAGGCGGTTTTACGGTTGGAAATCAATAGCGAGAGCTCGCAGAATTACGAAAACCGCAGTAAGGTAGTTTCACATGGCTTCTGAGTTTATTCAAAATACCGCATTAGATCCTCAGGGACCCAGTGCGTCTCGAGATCGAGGACAGTGCCTGCAATGACCTGGATCCACGAGGATAAAGGGCTTGAAGAGTGGAAATAATACACCGCGTCTTATAAACGATGGACGCAATCTGTTCTGAACTAACGCAGAACATCAGTGTGAACATCGACGATCCACGGCATCACCTACCTTGTTACTCGTTCTGTGGGGCATGTAGAGTCTGTAGTCGTTATGGCGAGTTCGGAATTCCACTCCGTTCAGCACTCCAACAAACTCGCCCATCCCTACCGTACGATCATTATTAGAGTGATCATGAATAGAGACGACACTGACAGAACTCGTGTGAGAGGCGGAGTGATAATTGCGCGTCCCTGCTCGGAAGTTACGAACTTGCTTGACTCCAGAATCCGCATCTGCGCGAATCTTTTCCTCGATGAACAACTGCTGTAGCATCATCTGATGAGAAAGTGCGCCGACTGTGTTCGACAGCGACTCGACTTTCTTTTGGAGCTGCTTCACGGGATCGACATTGGCAGAAATGGAAATTGCGAACGTTGTAAAGCAAAAGAAGCAGGCAGTTAACTTCATATTGGCCAGATTAGCTTAGTTGAAGAAGTCTCCACCGAATGCTCCTTTTCCTTGTTACCGTCTTATTTTGTATCTAGTTTGACACATGACAAGGTGCGGAAATGATGACTGACGGGACAACATTATTTGTACACGTTGTCGTTGTATGTCTTCAATATACCAATTTGTGTCTTAGCCCTTACACTAATTGGACAGGCGTTGTTGTTTTAGAAGTGGCAGTCTACAAACATTTTCTACAATAATGACCTACCGTAGTGATCTAACGAGGCGGTTGTCTAGACCAGATACATACACTGTTGTGTAAGCAAGGTTGCCATACCGAGATTTTTTAGAGTGCATAATTGAAATCCCCCCTCCCCTCATTAGCTCAACCACCCATCACCACACACAAACGTACGCCGCCCAAACCCAGGCCCTGACGGCTGCGCGCCGTGTCTAACCCACACTCGAACTGTGTTTTTTTAAATAGCGTGGTGTGTGAGCGTGAATGCGTGACCAGACGTAATGCGTGATCAGACGTGATCACTCTATCTTGTATAAAGCATGACTTCGGCGGATGAACTCCTCTCCAAGGTGCGCAGACAAGCATTTATTGCGCTGTGTCGGAGGAAGTTGAGGGCGAGTCGGGGCTTTACTACGCTGACTGTGCTCAGAGGAAGCCAAGTGAAGTAGTATTGGATGAAGAGCTGGCGAGGAAGCTATGGGATGTCAGCGTTGAACTCGTCAAACTTTAAGTTTATAGATGTGGAACGAGGTGTTGTTTAGTTTAGGGTGTTCAAATATATCCAATGCTCTACGCCAACGCACGTCGGCTTTGCTCAAGGGTCAGAAGGACATCTTTTCTCCTCAAAACCCCGATAGCTTGCCGTCACGTCGCCAAGAAGGTAAAATGGAAACTGTGACATCACAAGGCCGGAGCTGTTGCCAAACTGTTTCGCTGCTGTGCCCTAGTCTCTTTGTAACCTCAGTTTTCCTAATTTGTTTGATACATATAATATCCTTCAAGAAGAAACTCCAACGTCAAATAAACAGCACTCTTTGAACAGTTCAGTCCGTTTCCTATTTGTGTTCATTTTCAAAAAGGACTCAATCAAATGAGCCTCTAAGCGTTCAGACTTTAAGGACTATAAGGAGGAGGAGGAGCTATGACATGCACATCGACACATTGTAAATTGTGAAGTTTCAGGATGACGATTTCATCTCCTAGTTTACATGTGAACTGAACCCTTTTGTATCATTCTTTCACAGTCAGAATTACGGCGTTTCTGTTTTATGCAAGGCATGATGTAACAATGCCATGCATGAGTTTAATATTAGCACCTCCTTATAGATGTATTATATAGAGAACATGGGCGCGCGGAGATATGGAAATCTTCGTGTGTTCAAATTTTGATCTCTCGCACTCGTTACATACAGTTTTTTATATCACCTCGGTGTATAACATGAAAGAACCTCTGCTTAGCCTGCGAACGAGCGTTCCTGTAACGTTTTGGCGTTGCGTGACGAGGAGAGGGAGCTGACAAGACGCCTCCTTCTGAAAGCTACTTCCGGTTCGTGCTTATTTCCGGTGCCCAGGCACCGTTTTGTGCAATACGGGCGCGACTTCCGTTATGCATATAAAAGGAACTGATTACTGTAGACTTTGGAGCTGTCCGTGATGACGTCATGTAATTATGCAATAGCCTTTCTGAGGACTTTAAAAGCCACCGCCTTG